>SPJY01025224.1:80155-257142 GCA_005191435.1 Raddia distichophylla | reverse complement strand
AGAGGGGAGGAGGAGGGTGAAGGGGGAAGCGACTGGGTTTGATCTGGGAATGGGTTGGAGGGGGCGGACCGAACGAGAGAGGAAACCGAGAATGCTCAAGGCTCAAGGCTCAAGCAGCAGGTGAAAAGCCACGGAAATAACCGGGTCCTGTGATGTTTGGACGTGTGGTATCACCGATTAGGTGGTTGTCTTCTTCGGCTTCACAAAATTGGTAAAAAAAATTAGAGCATCCTCAAAACATTTCTATACCTCCTATTTTAAAAGGGATCTAGGATGTTCTTGCCATCCATCAATTAACCGGTGTTTTAAGGAAAAATTTTCAATATATTACGCCTCATTCTCTTTGGTTAAGATCAAAATTAAAAGATTTTTAGTGATTCTCATGGACACAAAAAACACTTTTTTCTCTCTTCAATCGCCTATGGACGGCTCACAACTATTTTTGTTATAACCTAAAGCTGAAAACAAACAATACGACGTCACATATATCCTACAATTGAAAACAACAATAGGCAATATAAAGCAAAATCACACAAGGGACCAAAGCAACGAAAAAACACATTATAGATCTTTTATTTTTTTTATTTTAGAAAATTGTATCGAACATTCAGCGTTTCTCACTTAACTTTGTGAACTTACATTTTATTTTGTCGCCTCTTAAACTTGTCTCTGTTTACACGGTTACCCAAAAAAATGTTAAATCAACCGCGAAATGTTGATTTGATAGTATAAATGACCGTTAGAAGCTGAGGTAGAGAAGATGCACTTAAATTGGCTAGCCACATGTGCACAAAAATTAAGGCCTTGTTTGTTTCAGATTAAATTAAATTAAATAAAAATTTGTTATTTTTGTATAAGCCAAATGATGTAATGTTTTGTAGTTATTCTTATGGGGTTTTAAATAGTACTTATTAAAGTTTGTAAAATATTTTTTTCATAATTTTTTGAACTCGTTAAAACGTATTTTGAGGGGTCGCAAATTTGCTACAGTAAAACACAACTCTACATTAATCTGAAACAAACAAAGCCTAAGGCAATGGGCACATGCAGCCTACCTCCTCCATCGTCCCACTCCAACGAGGGCAGTGCACAGTTTGAACTTGCTTCTAGATGTTTTTTTTGCTTTTTTTTTTAGAAGCCTAGCTGCTGATCCTGAAGGTGCCCCCTGAAACCACTAGTCGGCCAGTCACAAATCATTCGTGAAATGAAACCATAAGTATAATTAATTTAACATATATCTCTTTTATTTTCCTAGCCAAATAGTGAGCCAGTGAGGCATGCCAATGTACATTTACAATTTCATGACAAGGAATCGAGACCTACATTGCCACTGGCCACTACAACACCCCATGCCAGGCATGCGAACTCGCGCATGCTCATAGCGAACGAGCTTCACAAACGTTCGACGACATATAACCGCATAAGGGTAGGCTCAAACAAAAACATCTGTAACTAAAAATTTCACTCTCTCCTTGTGTGCAACAAAAATTCCACAGTTGCCACAAACTAAAACTGCATCACATAACAAGCAAAACTTCACAGAATAAACATGTAGAACAAAAGAGGGCGCTAGAATTTACAAAAGAATAGCTTGCCAAGCACTCTTATACCGAAAAAAAGCAAATGCACCACCATCATTGGAAAATTGTCCCTTGATCCAGACATGTATCTTCCATGCTGATTGGAGCGGCGGGGTGTGGCTTAATCTCTGCGGCACTGATTTTTGTGCAAAATGAAACCACCACACATGAATTTCAACTTAAATCGCAGGTCTCCTTGGCAAAATTTCCAGGAGAACTTACATAATTGTGCAATTACACTTTGATTCCATCCTTGGGGGCTTCATGCTATCAGATGTTCTTGTAATCTCCGGAGCAGATCGGACAGGTATATGATCTTCCGTAAATACTTCCATCCCAGATGTTTCTATGATGGTTTCACTTTCTAATCTTTTATTTTTCACCGTACTCTTTGGTGTTCTTCTGTGAGGAAGCTTCGATAAACCATCCTCCCTGTAAATGGATTTTCCTACTGTGGTAACTGTTGGTCTAGGGGCATTGGCAAGTTCAGATTCCTGCTCATGCTCCAGTCCAATTGTTGCAGCCTTGTATGCAAGGTCATGGACAATGGAATTACAGAAGAGAATTGTATCTGTAGCCTCTTCTAAAGTGAAACATCTCTCAGTTTGTTTCCTTGATCCATCTGCATGTCATTCATAAATTTATGTTATGTTTATACAGCTCAAAGAATATATTAGCTGTGATTAATTAACGCCAAAAACAAGACAATGAGCATGCATCATAACTACGAAACTAATTTTGACATGTAAGCAACAACTGGTGAATTTAATTGCAAGACACATGCCCAATAATGGTAAAAGATTAGGCATAATTAGCAACAGCAAAAAATTATAGCATGAAACTTTAAGGAAAATGTTGAAGCCCTGTGGTGATACTGCGAGTTGCCTAATAGATTAGTCTCACACATGCAAATAAATTGCATAAACATTAATTGCGCTGGTTTGTTACTTCATAGATTCCTTTTGCTGATGTTGGCATATATTTACCTAAATTCTCAATATTCTTAAATCAAAGGAATATAGAGATGTTAATTTGAAATTAATTCATGTTATGTGTAGACCATACTACAAATCTACAACTTTTATTAATGATATAAGAACAACGAAGGTAAGGTTCCATATTCTAGACATGGATTAATGTACCAAAGATTGCATGCCATCGATAGAAAAAAAGAAAAGAAAAAAAAAGATGATGTTTGTGCTGAAGAATAATAATAAAGGTTATGCTGCAAATCTTTAACGGTATTATGAAAAAGAAAAGGAATATCTGGCAGTTAGAAAGTCAAGAATTTGTACCATTGTTAGGGATATCCACTATTTTAGCCTCCGTCGCAGAAACCAACACATCCTCCTCAGAAATGGAAGACACAGAACAATCATCCAACTTGTTTGCCTCATTAGAAGCCTCTTCAGGCTGTGTTTGAAGATCACCAAAGTTGTTCTCACCACATGGATTTTCTGGAGTGTCAATTGAATAGTTAGTGATGGCAGAAGCATCTTCTTCAGTCTTTTGTGAGCAGCTTCTGTATTTATCAGACGACTGTGGGGTATTACTTTGTATGCCATTATCTGATGAACACATATTAACGCTTAAATCATCATCATGAGCACTGCAGTCTGCACTTTGATTATGAATCACCACATCTCTGACAGATTTACTGTCATCATTTACAATAGCTTGCGCAGCAGACCAGCACTCTATAGCACTTGACAGAGCATCTTTACAAGCTCCATCAAAATCTCTATTTACATCACACTGAGGACAAAGTGAAGCTGAAGAACCGCTAAATGACATGCCTGACGTTGAAGCAATGCTTTGACGACTAATGGTACTGTTTAGTTGAGCCTTCTCAAAGTCACCCATCTTATCACTTTTACGGCGCTGAGAGTGCAAGTTTGATTGCCTTGAAGACCCTAGGTCAATGGAAGAAGCGGCTGAAGTGCTATCCTGTCCAGTGCTACATTTCATCACATTGACATTATCTCTTGTATAATAGGGTTCTGAACAAAGAATGTTGGTAGCAGCCAAGGGCCTACCTTCCACAATGGGCCATTTGTTGCTGTTTGAGTTCTGCATTAAGAGTACTGATATCCCAGTGCCCTCAGTAATTTCAACCTTTAGGCTTGGAGATCCCAGTTGATGAGAATCACTAGTTCTCATATCAGAGACAAACTCATTACCTTGGCAATCTGATTCTGACAGGCATTGGGGTATTTCATGATTGTGGTCACCTTTTTGCTCTCTGAAAAGGTCATACTCCGCCATGGATATTGATTCTTCATGTTGACAGTCATTTACATTACAACGATGGGATGAAATATCATTGATATTTCTCAATGAAGAGTTGCCAATATCACATAGCACTATATTTTCTGCAAGATTTTTCGAGTGCTGACCCAACAGTGTTTCCTCAGTTGTGTCCACGGTTGATTGAACTGGAGAAATTTGCTCCTCGGTTGTCTCCACAGTTGATTGAACAGGACAACTTTGCAAATAGTCAGCTGGAGGTTTACTGATAAATAGATGATGGTCAAGAGATGCCTCGCTGCTATCTACACAACCTAGGGCTATAAGACAAGGTTTTGATGGCATGTAAGGTTTAGTGCCTGTAATATCCCGTTGATGAGGTTCTTCTATAGCCTGTATCATAGGTTTAGCGTCGGCAGACAAAACTATATCCGTTAAAGCACATTCTTCACAATAATCACCTCCATCCACAGTCATCACATCAAATAACTTTCTACACCTAATGCATATGGCCATTTTACCATGTGCAGCCTCAGAACTACTTGCAACATCACATGAGATCTGATTAGCTGCTCTGCTTCCTTCCCTATCAAGGTCCCATCTGCTGCTTTCTTCAGATTCTTCTGTGCTTAATGAGTTCTCTGGGCCATTTTGAATTGGTGATAAATTGAGCTGATGATAACTGATGCCCTCATTCTGTTCATCCATTTTTTCGAATGTAAATATGTCATCATGAACTTCAGAACTAGCAGTTGCCTCCCATTCACCAGATAGATTATGCCGTTCATGATCAGTGTCCATAAATGGACCAAAAGTGGCCCCGTGCTCAGAGCTTGCATTACTGCTGGTTGTGACAGAGGAATTGTGTGAAAACATAGGCCGGTGCACATTACTTCCTTTTCCAGCACCAAAAGTGGTGGTAGGGACACTTGATAGGAGTGGCCTGAACATATCTTGTGGAGCTTTGCGGTGATCCTAGAAAAGGAATGTAACACTTATTCATATTAAGACAATTGTAAAAAATAAAAGTATGAAACATGAAGAATATAACTCTCGAGTTGCAGGAAAAGAAGACCAACTGCATGAACATGTCAATCTAAGCATACAATGGGTATAGTTTCAGCAGAAAATCTATGAATGAAATGATTAATTGATTGTAGAAACAATTTACTGTGTAATCATGTACAAGAACTAGAAGAGTTCCAATCAGATAAGTAGTTAATAGTGTGAATAAATGAAGATACATAAAATGATTGAAGTGGTTTTGGTGGTATAGCCAAGTTGTGGTATGCCACATGCATGGTACATCACTTTCCTTTCTACACTCCACAAATGACCTACAAATCCTTTTTTTCTTTATGATTTCATCTGACACTGTTTCATCTGACCCTATTATTCACAGATAAAGATGTCTACAGAGTTTCTAACGTAAGATAAAAAATATATCATTGCATATGGTGCCAACTGCCAAGTATCTCCAATAGAAAAACTGCACCAGCTGACAAAAATCATTAAAAATGTAAGGTATACAAAGTTTTCCCATTTTTCAAAATGGACTGCCAATTACATACCAGGGGAAATAATACCATGTAACACATGAGGATTTCTATCACCATAACAGAAAATCAGAACAACACTCACCATCAACCAAACAGCAGAATCAAAGGATCGCTTGGGTGCAGAGCTAGGGGAGAAACACTTAGATGGCTTCTTTGATGATGCAATAGTTCTGTTCTTCAACACTGCTAAGCTTTTTTTCACAGCTGGGTTGCTGGAATAGTCTGCTGGCAAGGACTGCATAGGGTCTAGATCATCATCGGCAGAAGATGTTGCAGAAGCTTTGCTGTATGAGCTGAAATGATCTCGTTCATTACTATGTGATGAACTGGCCCTTCTTGATGGTGTAGGAGACATTGATTGCCTTCTACCTCTTGAACCCATGTCCAATCCACTGAATGATGAAGGAGATCCACCCCTTGAACGGGATACTGGACGATCTGGTAGAGATGTGCGAAGGTTTGGAGGTGCATCAAAAGAGAAACCAGGATCACTTGATTGCCATCCTTGAAGTTTTGGTGAGGATGACCTGCGATTAGCTTTAACTGGTGAAGCTCCCCTTGCTCCATTCAGTGTTGGCCCACTTGAACCAGCATTCGTCCTTCTTGACACAGGACTTGGAGACCTACGTGCAGGTGTTGATGTCTTAGCAGCCGGAGGAGTTGAAGATCTTCGTGATGCCGTGGGTGATTGCCGAGCAAGTGGCGGACTACAGTGTGAAGATGAATTTGATGATCTTGTTCTAGCCAAAGCTGCACTACCACTTGATCGTGGTGATGGGCTAAGTCTACTTGGACTTGCACTGCTTCTAGTAGATCTTTGAGTACTTCCCATCTATGTATAAATCAGAAAAGAATATTGACACCTGCTAGATAAGTGTAATCATCCTAAAATTTAGAATCAGCAACATATGATGAGATAAACACTTACTGTTGATGACCTCGAAATGGACATTGGTTTACTCTGAGCCCTGCCCCTAGGAGCAAGACCAATGCACTGGTCTTCCTCGTCATCCAATGAACGGAAAAGTGGAGTCTCTGGAGGAGTCAATAACCTGTTAAATGAAAAATTATAAGGTACAGAGGTATTTATTGAAATTGAAGATATAAATGATTAATAAAACTAAAGGCAGGCGGTATTCTACTGTTTAGATTGGGACAAAAACCTAAATCAAAAAAAAAATGTGAAAAGAGTCTAGAAGCATCAGAACCCATTGTGGTAGTCAGAGCCATGTTTTTTCTACGTTCGCATTCATAGCAAAATGTAAACACAAAAGGACAAGGAAACAAAGAAATCTAGTTCTGAAAGTTTCTCGAGGCATATGAAAGTGGCTAGCATCATTCATCAACAAAAGCAGCGTCTTCATGATAACTGAGTATTAATGATCCCCGAGCCAGGCGTTGCAACTATTCATTGTTGGGCTTGCTCTTAAGCATATTGTCGACGGTTGGGATATTGACCCAAGTCAACCGAGGTTCTTTAGAAGTGAGATAGGAGACACGCCGAACAACCACGAACAGCAACGGACAGGAGACGGGGGTTTTTATCCTGGTTCAGGCCTCTCAGGAGAGATAATAGCCCTACGTCCAGCCTTTCTTTATATCAAAGAGGATTACAGGTGGAACTCGGCGAGATCAGAAGGTCTCGGCGAGTAGTATGTGAAATCTAATGATCAGGGTCCCTCTAAACATCGTAGGGGTCCTGTTTATATAGTACGGAGCAAACCGACCTACCGAGGAATATCGGGCCGGGCTAACTACGATATCGTAACGAACTCATATATGCCAAATACAACCTACAGTAGATAAGGTAATCTCCAAGTCTTGGGGATCACGACTCCTAATCCAATCCGGGAAACCAACGTCCGGGTCTTCACGTAGTCGTGCAGAACTCTTGTTCGAGACGGACTCAAACAAGATCCCTTGGCCGTTACGCACCGTGCCAGCCAGGAGGCTGTCCGGCAGAGTGCATATGGGCCAGATAGAACCTTCCAGGGAACTGGGCCCTGGCAGGCTGTTCGATTGGGCCGTCAGGGAGTGGGCCATGGCAATGGACCGTATTTTTATCCCCGACAACCTATCAGAAAACAGAAGAAGAAGAAGAAGACCTAGTGATATCAGACAGTATCATTGCAAATATTTGGAACCGAATGATGGTGTCCATACGATTATACTGTTAGACAACCACGCTACCGAGTGTGGTCCGAGGTTGCCTAGCAGTGCGTAGATCGTAGACGACGAAGAACAATCACAGATCAACACAGAGATGTAGGAGAGGAATGATTCTTTATTGCTTTTCTCAGGGATACATAATAGATTGAAACCTCTCCTATTTATGCTTGGTGCTAGGGTTTTGGCTGGTCCATACAAGTGGGTCCCACCCCTTAGCCGTGCCAGGCCTACGGCTGGCCCGGCTCAGGCGTGGTTCCTCAACATATACAAGCGCAAGTTAAGGATTCGAAATGTAATATGAATCCTTGACCTAATTTTTCAGGGGAAATTCAATGCGGTACACATAACTGTCAGTTCCCCAGAACCTGCAATGTCGAGCAGTCTGTCCTTGCATGCCTGCCTTATTCGTCAGCAGCTTGGCAGTTTTTAGACATAGTAGCATCCCGGCGAAACAATTTACTATCTATATCTCCAACTAACATCGGATTGGATTCAGTCGTGCCCTGTCTGCAGGGCGCGTGCCTTTCAAAAAGTAAATATGAAAAATTATCATAAATCACTTCTAAAAATTAACAATTTACAATTTAAAAAATATTTTACATTCTGAGCTATTTTGCTTTGTGTTGCAGCAGGGGAACACTCACCCCTACGAACAAGGAGGAGGCGAACCAGTGCTGGAGTAGCGGGACAAAGACGATGCCTACCTGGAAGAAACCTTCGAATCAGAGGAGGTGCCTACCCAGAGGAAGCCTCGCCCCCTTAGGGCGAGGTAAAGGCGAATCAGAGGAGGGGATCAGTGCAGAAGGATCACCTTGGGAAAACCTAAGAGGAGGCCACATACGCTAAGGCCAGGGCACGAGGGAAAGGAGGTCTCGTAGGCGTCAAGATTCAAGAAGGCTAGGGAACAACGAGTACAGTCTGCAGCGGGTGTCAGGAATCGAATCGCGTGGTAGACGGATATCAATGATGGCCATAACAACCGGGTTCTCCTGTAATCCTCTTTATGGCACTGCTTTAGCTGAGGCGGTAAGGGCATTTAGGTCCTTGCCTCTGGTTCGAGGGTGTTTTTCCCTCGGCACCCTCATCCAAGGGAGCAGGTCAAGGGGCTAAGAAGTCTTTTCCAAAAAAAAAAACTCCCCTACCCTTACTTTGCCCTGGAATGGAGGGGTTGTATTGGAAATTGTAAAAATAGGCCCCCACTATAAGTAGGGCCCCCTCAGAATAATAAAGGCCATACAACAGTTCACATGCTAGCTACTTTGTCTAAACACTGCTTCCGCGAGCTGCTTTGCAAGCTTTGCATAGTTGCTCCGTGAGGTAGCCCCTACAAAATTGGTTGTTTGAATCGGACCAACGATACTTTGTCTATATAAGTCACCAAAATATGAAATAGATATTCCAACCCATAAATTACCGTAAAACCAGATTATTTTGCCACATGACTGTCCATGTAGTACAATTCCATATCGTGTCATCACATGTGGAATAAGATTTAACATAACAAAATTCCTCGTAGGCCCAACATGTCGTGCTCCCTCTTCTCATCTCTTCTTCTACTTGGCTTTCCCTCCCAACTCTTCTCTTTCTCTCCTTCTCAAATCTCAAATCCGAGGTCTCCGACATGCAACAATCTGGGCAGAGCCCGCGTGCGTCGAGGCGGCGACCGGCGAGGGGCCTACGCGCGGTGAGACGTTGGCTCGCACACATCGAGGCGGCAACTCGCGCGTGTTGAGGGGACAGTCTTTGTGCGTATGGCGACACGACGACTAGCGCCCGGGCAAAGCGCGGACATGCAAAAACCAGCATGGGGACTGCGCAAGTCAAGCGGCAGCCGATGAGGGACAACGTGCGGTGTGGCGGCAGCTCACGCGCGCCAAGGCAGCGGTCTATGCACGAGAACATGACGTCCAGCGCACGGCGATGCAACGGCTAGCATGAGGCTTGTGCGCGTCGAGACAGTGGCCACCACACATGTTGTCCGAGTGGGGACGGTAGCGAGGCTGGTGCGCTCCATGAGTAGGACGACTTGAAGGAGGACAAGGACTACGAGGATGGCCGATGCATCGGTGACGGGGAGGAGGCGTCAGAAGCAAAGAGGGAGAAAAGGGAAGTGAGAGAGAGGGATTGAGAAAAAAAGGTAAGCGATGGGGAGGCCCAACATGTAGAGCAAGAGGATATGAAGAGAAGGAAGTTGTGAGAAATATAAATGTGGTCCCAAGGCTTGTCATAACCATCTGATGCGCTACTAGGTAGCCTAGATGCCACGGTGGCAAAACCACATCCAAAACCGTCCCTGAGGTGTTATTTGTGTCAGTTTTACATAGGTACGGTCCATGATACCTGGTTTTATAATTCAGGGGTTATGTAAATGAACCTCGATAGTTCAAGATGTACAATATACTTTGTTATTTACAATTTGTGTGTTTTCTATCTCCTACTAACGTTGTGTTGGATTTGGTCATTCGATGATTACCCTATTTATCGTGTGCATGCCATTCCAAAAATAAATATCAAAATTATCTTAAATTACTTCTAAAAATTAGCAATTTAGATTTTTGTTCTTCTCATGCCAATAACACATTGGTTTAATCCTAGGCGATTGATAATCGTTGGTGTGGCAATCTTACATTTTTAAAGAAAACTATGAGAATCATACTCAATCTGTATTTCTTTGGAAGGTGCTGTACACGAAACAGTATTGCATGCATGAATCATGCATCTCTAGAAGAAGATATAAAATATAAAATATTATAGTTTAAACTTTTTTTACAAAGAGAATGAATATTTTAGAGTATAGTGTAAGGTGGAATTTCAGAGTATAGTGTAAGGTGGAATTTCAGAGTATAAATATAGAGCTCGCGTGGAGAGAACAGTGCGCGGTATAGAAGCTTAATTGATTCCGGAGAGGTGTAGTTTGAGCTGCCTGAAATGAATGCATATACACCGATATGCGAAGTTAATGATGCCTGCACGATTTAGCGAGGAGTTATTGATCATCTGAGGAAGAACACTGCAAGCGTTCAGGGCTGCAGACGCGGCCGTATCTCCGGAAAAAGATGCCCTATGCGTGCTGCTTGAGACAAATTAATCTCGTTCAGTGGCCGTATCTGAGAGAGATCGACGAGCCATCCACGCTACGGACAGCACCCAGTCGCGTCCACGAGCGCGGCGAGTGGGAAAAAAACCTAGCCGCCCCTGGCGGCGGTGCTCGGCTGCCGCCGACGGACGGGCTTTCCGGCGTACTCCTCCCACCGGCGCCAACTCCACAGGGTTGGAGGAGAGAGATGAGAGTTTTTCCCTTTTTTTCCCCTTTTGTTCTTCTTCGAGGCCGGGCTAATACAGCGGTAGGTGACAGCAGACGGTGGCGATGTCGACGGTGGCTTGTGGAGCTCGTCTCCTCTCGGGCTTGCCGGTTTTGGCGGCTAGACCTAGAGGCTGCGGCCTCGATCGACCAGAACTGGCCATGAAGGTGGCCGGGCATGACGACGATGGTGTGGTGGTTGGCATGGATGGCTGTGACCGGCGTGGAGGCCCTTTTGGCGTGGATCCGAGCAGCGTCCCGATGCGGAATCAATCTGGTCATCTCCGTGCGACGATCATCGGCGTCTTGAATGGTCTTCTTTGTTTGGTCGGCAACATCTAGCCATCCCCGTGCAGCGATTCGTGGCCCGTCCAGCGGCCAGATCTGTGAGGTAGGAGGTTAGGGTGAAAACCCTGCCCGTTTGGGGCAACGATGGTGACGCCCAGCGGCGCCACTCCCCTTCTTGAAGGCATCGTCATAGCACCACTATGTTCCTTGGGGTGAAAACTCAGTCCGTGGACAGGCGACGGCGGCGTTTTGATGTCGCTCCCTTGTTGAAGGTGTCATCTTTGGAGCTATGTAATTGGTTTTCTACCTGCAGCGACGGTCAACTCTTCCTTGGCCTTGCTGCATTGTTCTCCCAATGTCTCTAGTTGGAAAAACAGATGTGGTTGCCGGAAGAAGGACATTGCCGTCATCAAAGAAAAAGCTGATCTGTGTTTTAGGTAGCCCGCGCATTACCGAGTTTTTTTCATCCGCTATTATGCATGGGCATGGTTTCACCGGTTGTCACTTTGATTTCTTTCAACATTTTCTGAATCTTTTTTTCGTCATGTGTATGGCATTGTAATAAGTATTTGTATTGGCCCGCGGGGATAAAATTTCCCCGTCCCCGTCCCCGCCATACCCGATGGGGACAGATTTTTCCCCATTTTCATCCCCGCGGGGTAAAAATTCCCCCCAAACCCGTCCCCTAATAGGGGAATTCCCCGCCGGGGATCGGGGATCGGGTCCCCATTGCCATCCCTAATCTCCACAGGGGTGGAGGAGAGAGAGGAGAGAGATGGAAGTTTTCCCCCTTTTTCCCCCTTTTGTTCTTCTTCTTCGAGGCCAGGCTACTACAGCGGTCGACGCCGGTAGACGGTGGCGAGGTCGACGGTGGCTTGTAGAGCTCGTCTCCTCTCGGGCTTGCCGGTTTTGGCGGCCAGATCTGGAGGTTGCGGCCTCGATCGACCAGAACTGGCCGTGGAGGTGCAGGGCATGACGAAGATGGTGTGGTGGCTGGCTCTCTTGACGTCGATCCGGGTGGTGTCCCGGTGTGGAATCGATCTGGTCATCTTTGTGCGACAATCATCGACGTCTCGAATGGTCTTCTTCGTTTGGTTGGCAGCATCCAGCCATCCATGTGCAGCAATTCGTGGCCCGTCCAGCGGCCAGATCTGCGAGGTAGGAGGCTAGGGTGAAAACCCTGCCCGTTTGGGACAACGATGGTGACACCCAGTGGTGCCACTCCCCTTCTTGAAGGCATCGTCATAGCACCACTATGTTCCTTGGGGTGAAAACTCAGTCCGTGGACAGGCGACGGCGGCGTTTTGATGTCGCTCCCTTGTTGAAGGCGTCATCTTTGGAGCTATGTAGTTGGTTTTCTACCTACAGCGACGGTCGACTACTATTCCTCGGCCTTGCTGCATTGTCCTCGCAATGTCTATAGTTGGAAGAACAGATGAGGTTGCAGGATTAATCTACCACCGCCATCATCTATTGCCGGAAGAAGGACATTGCCGCCTGTGTGTTTTAGGTAGCCCGAGCATCACCAAGTTTCTTTCGTCCTCTATTATGGGCATGGTTTCACCGGTTGTCACTTTGATTTCTTCCAACATTTTTTGAATCTTTTTTGGTCATGTGTATGGTAGTGCAATAAATATCTGTATTGGCCTAATGCATCTCTAGTTGACGCAGAAGCCGAAAGTTTTCTTCCATTATCTAAACAATCTGTTAGTGGAAAGGTACCGATTTTACCTTTGAAACAGTTGGTTTTTTCTAGGATCAAATCCTTTTATACCACTGTCGGCGTTACGTGTGCGTACGCATCGACCGGCAGGTACGTACGGCGTCGCGGGCGTCGGTGCATCTGCGAGCGCTCGCTCGGTCTCCTGCTCCTCCTGCCCTGCCGCCCTGGCATGGGAGCTTGTCATATGCGCGCGCGCGAGAGGACGCGGCAGACATGGGCTCTTGGGAGGTTGCGCGCGGCCTCTTCTCACACGTGAATCGACCCAAGAACCACGCGAGGAAGACAAATGGATCGCGCGCCGTCGCTCGCTCGCCCGCTCGCTCGCCGGCTTGTGAATCGCCATGGATGATGGATGCAAGCACGCAGACGCGACGCAGACGCTGCCGATCGGGCGATCGATTTGATTCTCGCCGCTGCTCATATCTCGGTGTCGTTTGCGCGCGGCGCAAGGATCTCGGATCGGGCTTGCCTGCCTAACCTGGTGCTTTGCCTGAACCGTTGTGTCCATTGCCTGGCTAGCTGATCGACGCGACCGAGTACGTACGTGTGATCGCGGGCTGCGGCTGGCGGGTTGGCGAACGGCGACTCGTTGGGAAGAAAATTTGGAAGGACCCGGGTCCTTCCAAACTGTGAAAGACCCTATCCAGATGCCCGCCACGTGTGCGCACAAATCTCAAAGCAGAGCTTCCTCTTCCCCTCTCACAGCGCGCTCCAATCTCAGGCCTCGGTGAGCTGCTCCAATCTCAGGCGCTGCGTCCCTCAACCAAGGCGAGCTCCTTCGGCCGGAGGACTGCCCGATGACGGCGGATTCAAGACGGTGGCCAGCAAGAGGAGCAGCGGCGGCTCTGACTCAACTCTAGCGAGGTTGGCCCGACCTCCCTGCGTCCGGCGACGTTCACGGGCTCCTCCCACTGCCCACCGCCCTCACCTCGCCGGCGATGCGCCGGTCGGCGACCTTCTCCAGCTCGCCCCTCCCCTACCATTGCAGCCCCCACTCAACGAGGTTGGCCATTGGCCTCGGAAGGCTGGGGTCGACGACGGGGCGCGCGCACAGCGCCTCGAGGCTCCGGCGGCGGCGGCGGCACCGCCGCCGAGGCTCGCGGCTGCCGGCGGGCTGAACGACGGCGGGCGGAGGGCTGGACGACGGCGGCTCGCGGCTGCCAGCGGGCTGGGCAACGGCGGCGTGCCCTCGCCGGCGGCTGCCGGCGATGCTCTCTCTCCTTCGCGCACGACATGGCGGCAGGGAAGAGATGGGGAGAGAGCGCGCTGTGAGAGGGGAAGAGGAAGCTCTGCTTTGAGATTTGTGGGCACACGTGGCGGGCATCCGGACAGGGTCTTTCACAGTTTGGAAGGACCCGGGTCCTTCCAAATTTTCTTCCGACTCGTTGCCGATCGATGCGTGACGGGCGTACGTGCTCTCTGCCCGTCTCGTGAGCGCCACGGAGCTGCAGTCTCCATGTCGTTTACGAGGCGCCCATAGATTCCCCGGTAGTAGAGCCATGTACTCGCATGCATACGAAATTGTTCCCCCCGTGTGGAAGTCGATGTCTATATCTATATCGGGATATCAACGGCACCTTTGGTGTGTGTTTTTTCCCTCTTTCATTTTTACTTCCTGACGAGTAATGATCGTGCAGCTCTCGAAGAGCTAGGCAAAAAATTCTCATACGTCGTGAGCTCTCTTCAATTTATGTGCGCGTTGCAGACTGCAGTGCTGCAGCAGTGGCAGCGTCAACGTAACGCGCGGGTCTACGCATGCGTACTCAGAACAGCAGAGTTTAGCAGCCCAGTACCTTGAATTCTCTTTGCCTGTAGCAGATGTATTTATTGTGCATTCTCTCGAGATGCGAATACTGAACACTGCAGCGACGACGAGGACGACACTGCCAACTCGCGTAAATTCACCTTGTGATCTTCCTTTAAGCCAAAACTCTCTTCTTTTCGTTTCAAAAAGACCAGTCGTGAGTGTGCGTCTTCATGTCTGAACTCTGAAGGTAGAACACAGATGTGACGATACCCGAGCTCGATCGAAGGCAATGCACGTCACTGGCATGGCGCCACCCGGACGTCGCGCCTGCAGCACTGTTGTTGCGCTGCCTGACGCCGGGAAAGCTTCTGTAGCATGCAAATCGACGTGACGATGCCGTTGTCGAGCCAAGGCTAGCTGCATTGGCAGATAGGGTGTTTCCAATTCCGGAATGGGAGGTGCTAGCTAAAGTGATCTACCGAAATTGTTAACAAAGATTAATTAACGGTTTTAGTTAGTTCTGAGTGGTTTCATTTTGTTTTGTATGGTTTTATGCATGTTAAAAATAGGAGAGCGTCTGGAATCCAGACGATTGCTCACACGTGTGTGCTCGTTGGGTCCACTCATCGGGAAGTGCGCGGGCAAGCCCAATCGCCTGGGTTCTAGCAAACGCGTAAAAATAGTCCTACATTCAAAATAGAAAGAATTTGAGCAAGGTTTGTAAGGGTGAGTGAGCCCAACAACTCGAAGTCTAGGCGCAAGTCTTGGCTGATAAGTGGTATCACAGCTCAACTAGCCCAAGTGGTTCCCTGACATTCTCAATCCAATATGTGAGGAGGAGACTCTTGTGATAGTGTTATATTGAAAGTAGGGAGGGTTTTAAGAGATTGAGATAATTTTATTGCGAGATGGCATAAAAAACCTCGTCTCGTTGGTTTAGTTGGGCTTGTGGTCGTACGGCAGCCCAGCGACCTAGGGTCCAGGCGTGAGGTCCGGTTGACAATGTAGTTGCATCATATTGTTTTATAAAGTTTCATGTAATTTTATAAAATTTTACATAGTTTTATGCTCGCATCATCGTGACGATGTTTATTAACCGCATCACTACATGCTTATCTGCCTCTTCGGTTAAAAGGTGACAAAACGACCATCTGTTTTCTAGCATTTTTAATTCGGAATGCATCTCTGCATGCTTTTGTGCCTACCAGGACCGGAGTCAAGGGAGATGGAGCAACGACTAGGGCTGGCAATCTATCTCGGAGATCACAGACTTCTCATGTGTGGCTTGGTTTTCGGCTTGGCTTGTAGACAAACGAGCCCAAGCCCAAACTTTTTTTTAGCCCTGTCAAATGCCGAGTCGAACTTGAGAGAGGGTCTCTCATGGCTCGGGGAGTCATGAGTTTTTATATGTCAATCTAGCTCTTCCGCACCATTAGTCAGCCCATCATGACCCAACAAAACTCGCAAATACCTAAACTCAATGCCTTTTATGGCCGAGCTCTCTGAATGTCATTATCTCTTAACCTTCAAATGACATGTTCTATTTGTTTATTAGTACCGTGAAACCCTAGCTAGCCAGGCTGAGCTTTGAGCAAGGCTGAGCCCAGCTTTTTCTCTAGCTTGTGCGTCGACTGAGCAGAGTCCAAGCCCAGCCTATCAGCGACCGCTCAAACTCAGCTTGTTGCCACCCCCGGCTGCAACATCGTGTTGGGAGCTGATGTGGCCTAGACGTGCGTCGGAAAGGCGAAGAGAGGCGCTCGCCGGGCGAGCAGGCCGTGGCATATATAGTGCTCGTCGCAGCAGTCACTGACCCGATCACTCGACAGACAGCACGACGACGAAGTGTACGTACTGCGAGTCTGCGACGTCCCGGCGGTGCAGCGCCCGGCGCCCGCTGACGACTCGACGGCGGCCGGCGAGATGGAAGGAAGACGCGCGCCCGCGCGCTCACGTCGCGCGTTTTTACCTTTTGACTGCGCGCTTGCTTGCATGCATGTCGCTTCTGAGAGGAAAGCCTAAAATGACGGAAGCCTAAAATGACGGAGCAGGAGCCGGTCCGGCGCGGCAGGTCTGTACTCTGTGCCCTGCCTGCGCCTGCCACGCTTCGGGCATAAAATTTCTGGCTCCCTTGGAGCTCGTGATCAAACTCAGGGAAATTGCGAGTTCAAACGTGCCATGTCAGTTTGGAAAATGCGCGAAATTTGTATCAAGTTTGGCCGATACCGAATTCTCAAATGGAAAAAGCGACCAGTTCGTCTACAACAAGGAAAACTTCGTCGATTCAAACAGTAATTTAACCTCTCTCCGAAACTTTTGCTTTCCAAAGCAGGCGAGCACACTTAACAAGCTATGCTTGTCCTACATATATTGTACTCCGCTTCCCTCTTCCCTCCTTCCTTTTGTTTTTTTGACGAACGGCATTGATGTTTCTTTCGGCCTATCATCTATGAGGCTATCCAATTTCAACGACGAGCAAAGACAGGCCAGCATCAACACCCAACTAGGGCCAGCAGCTAGCTAGTGGTCCATTTCGCCGGGCAGTAGTAGACTGCTGGCCGATCGAGCCGTGCCGCCCGGCTGTACCCAGCAGAAGCAACCACTTCCCTTTGCGGCGAAAAGGCGCGCAGGCAGCGAGCATGTCAGCACGATCGCCATGGACGTCACGGAGAGGTCACACACTCGATCAGTCGATCTCAGCCGAGCCATGGACGAACATGATCGAGGAAAAGCAACGGCGATGGAGTGCGTGAGAACGTCACGCGCGGCTTGCACGCAAGCAGCCAGCGGAAGCAACAACACCGGGAGCGATCCAAGCCGCGTGCTTAGCGTCAGGGAGTCGCCAAACGGATGCAAACAAAGCCCAAGCGTACACCGAGGAAAGGAGCGATCGAAAGAGAGGGAGGAAAAGAATCATTATTCCCATATTTAATGCCCATCCGGTACAGCTTGATTTAATCCTTATTGTTACTCGTACTGCTAGCTAGTAATGACTAATGAGTGATCAAATTATAATGTTAAACCTTAAGCGGCGCGCCAAGAAACGCGACGACGAATCACGAGTTCACGACACGTCCACGGGCTTGCACAAGAACAGCAGCGACGACGGCGGCGCTTGCTGCCGGCCGCCGCCGCCGCCGCCGCCGAGGCGCTCGTAGCAGTCGATGGAGAAGAGGGAGAGCGAGAGGGAGAGCGAGAGGTGGGCCCTCGCGTGGGCGTGGGCCAGGGCTCCGGCGCGGCCCAGCCGGTCAAGCGCTGGGCCGAGGCAGAGGCGGTAGAGGCGGCGGTACCCGCCGAGCGCGGAGACGACGGCCCGGGTGGCGGGGCCCGCGGCGGGGCCGGACGCCGGGCCCACGTGGCGGAGGCACAGCGCCTCCCAGACGGCGTCCCGGCGGGCGACGGCGGCCCAGAGGCGGCAGACGCAGGCGGCGGCGGCGAGCGAGCGGCCGTCGAGCCGCGCCAGGATCTCCGCGAGGAGGTCGGCGTTGTCGTTGATGTTGTACACGCCGCCGCCGCCCAGCAGCTGCATGCGCAGCTCCAGCTCCGTCACCACCACCACCTCCACCACCTCCTCCTCCAGCTCCTGCCGTGGCGGTGGCGGTGGCGCCTGCCGTCCTCCCATGTACACGGCCGGCCGTGCCGGTGCCTCGAGGGTAGTGCTGGCAGGCCGGGTTCGTGGAGGCGAGCTGGGGAAGTGGAGGCGAGAGAGAGACGGGTGTAGACTCGGGCGTATATATAGGGAGGCGGAGGGGTTTTGACTCTGTTGTTTATGCGCGTGTGGGGGCACCCCAAAAGCAAAGCCTTCTTCGAACCAATGGCCGTCGCCGTAGAAGTTGAGAGTGAGTGTGCTAATTACTCCCTGCTCCCAGCCACACACACATAACCACCGGGAAAGTAAAGAATCCGAAGGCGTAGAGAGGGAGAAGCGAGCGTGCATGTGTGACTGTGTACATGTGTTGTGGCTTGTGATCGAGTTGCGAGGGTATCTGGTGTGGCGCGAGTGAACGAGGAGATGGGGCCAAGCGGGACAGGCCAAGCGGCGTGGAGATGCGCAACGACGACGTCGTTGAGGATGCGCTGCTGCGACTTAAGTATTCGCGTCCGTTTTGACGTGAGCCGGCCGGAGGCCGAGGGAGACACACACGCACACCGCGCGGCGCACGTCGTTTCCTCAACCGCGCGCGCACGCGTTTGCCACTTGCCAGCGCGCGCGCAGCACCGCGTGGCTAGCTCCTAGCTGTGGCTGTGCGCCTGTGAGCTCGTGACTTGTGACAACCAGGCGATTACTTGCCATCACGGCCGGCGCCCCGGCCATGCATATACGCATCCACCGCCGCGGCCGGCCGCGCTACT
Source organism: Raddia distichophylla (assembly GCA_005191435.1). Lineage (NCBI taxonomy): Eukaryota > Viridiplantae > Streptophyta > Magnoliopsida > Poales > Poaceae > Raddia > Raddia distichophylla. The sequence continues at coordinate 238,178 of SPJY01025224.1, read as the reverse complement.
GTGGCTCGGTCAAGCGCACGCAATGATGTTGCCAACTCTTGCCGTGCAGATGCTGGTACGTGCCGGCGACACCATGCATGACAGCCATTGATAGGCGACCGAACTAAGTTAGATCTCCTCCTTAACTGCACCGCCCGTACTCCTACGTGATTAGGGCTAGCTATAGGGGCGATCGAGCTGTTTCGAGCGAGATTTCTTGTCCTAAGCTGCTGCAGGCTGCTCGCTGCCGAAAGCAGCTAAACGTACGTGCTTTTCCTTGGGCGGTATGGACGTACGTTACGTATATATCGTGTAGGGTTGATTCTACACTCTACGGCGAGGGTGACGGCTCATGGAAGCACCGGAGGAATGTCGTTTCCACTGCATGCTGATCTTTACGGGTGCATGCTCTCGCTTCCTTCCTTCTTTCATTTCTTTCTTTCGCTTTTGGTCCATGCACCTTTAATTTGCTACTGCTTTGGACTACATGCTTGTTTTGACCTTTTTGACTTCTTAATACAACTCTTCTCCAGGCTGTAAATTGGGGTAACGTCTAATCGGATATGCTCAACGTCCCGACGATATACCTACTCCGATACAACTCCCACCCCACTCCCCCACACACACCCCAAAACAAAAATAAAACGGAAAATATATAGAGGTGGTGGTTATATATTCACGGTTCACTTATCAAGTATGTTGCCATAAAAAAAAAGGGACTGACTTATCATCAGGCGCCTGAGAGTTGTTTATCTTTCAGTCGATTTTCTAGACCGTTGATCAAACGTCTCTATAGGACATATAAAAAATCTAATGATAGAATATAGCTATGTGAAAATCGACTCAGACTTATTTAAAAATCAGTCGCCTGAGAAGCAGCAAAACCGAAAAAAAATGCACATACATGCTAACAGATCGGTGGCCTGTGGACCGTTCGACCAAACATAGTACAGTATCTAGATACTGTATCACGGAATAATTAAATAAATGACCAAAAATAAACATTCTCCAAATCAGCTGGTCTGAAATGACACATGTACTTCTTATAAACACAGGTTCGCAAAGAGATGCCTAAATAATCAGTTTATCTGTAAGCTTAAATTAGAATAGAATTGCGTAGATTTAGAATAGAAAAAATAGCAATAAGAGTCCATTAAATTAGAGGATTTGGACAAATCTAATCGTGCAAACGCGTGGGACCACTATTAATTAGAGAAATGACCTAATTTACCGGCACATCAGTACCGGTTGGATTGAAACCGGTACTGATAGTGCACCCCAGTACCGGTTCGTAGGAATAGTAGCAATTTTATACTTTCAGTTCGGTTGGAGGCAACAGTAAAGATACCTTTTGCAGTCCAGTACAGGCCAGCTGGTGCGCGGACTCATCATTACTAGTTGGTAATGCAAACCCGTACTGATAGGCCGGCTCATCAATACAGATTCGTAATACGAATAGGTACTAAAGGGTCGTTCCAGCAAACTTCAAAAGGAATGCATATCCTATTCTAATCAGTGTGGGTGGGTGGGTTGGTCAAAAGGATTGGTGGAGAATCATGTGATGGCATGAGATCTTAGGTTCGCCATATTTTTTAGATATATTTCGGTTGCTATAGTCTCGGTTGGGGGAACCGGGACTAAAGCTCACAGGCCTTTAGTCCCAAATTGCATGTCCCGCAAATTCACCAATTATTAGTTGGGCGCTTTAACCATTCAACTAGGGATGGCAATGGGTACCCATTACCCGCAACCCAACGAGTTTTTGCTCTATTAGGATATGGGTTTGAGCTAATTTCTCTACCCATGGGTTTGCTAATGGGTCCAAACACAAACCTAGCGGGTACACGTTTTTTAGATATATTTCGGTTGCTATAGTCTCGGTTGGGGGAACCGGGACTAAAGCTCACAGGCCTTTAGTCCCAAATTGCATGTCCCGCAAATTCACCAATTATGAGTTGGGCGCTTTAACCATTCAGCTAGGGATGGCAACGGGTACCCATTACCCGTAACCCGACGAGTTTTTGCTCTATTAGGGTATGGGTTTGAGCTAATTTCTCTACCCATGGGTTTGCTAATGGAACCCAGCGGGTACGCGGGTATGGGTATGGTCATGTACTATGCAAACCCGCAAACCCATGGGTAATAAAAACCCAGCCATCCATAGTAAATATTAAATAGGACCAACTGAAAATATCGGCATGTTTCAAACCATTTCAAAGTTTCAATTCCTAAGTCCCTAACCTTCCCCGCCTTGGCCAGTGGCCACCCAGGCACCCAACGCTATTTGCCTATTTTCACTCGAATAGCCGCCGCCAGACACTGCTGCCACCAGGCCCCCACCGCCGCGCATGCTCGTCACTTGTGTTGGTTGCGAAGAAACCGCCGCCGCCAGCCACTTGACAGAACTCTAGGCCCCCAGCCTCCGCCTCCGCCTCCGCCTCCGCCTCCTGTCACATCCGCAGCCCACGCCTCGTGTGTTGCTTGTTGAAGTGCTGTCGTGTTGATGTTCGCGGGTATGGCAACCCGTGGGTATCTAAAACCCACATGGGTATGGGAACAGGTAAAAACTCGTACCCATTATGGGTATGGGCTTTTTAGTGGGCATATTTTTTCCTTCGCGGGCATGTGTTTGGGACAGTGATACTCATCAAGTTTGTACCCATTGCCATCCCTAATTCAATCATGGATGCTTAACAGGGATCATCATACATCCTAAATAACCAATTTTCATATAGAAAGACATATCATAGAAAAATGAAATAAAAAATATTCGGACATGGCAAATATTCGGAGATGGCTATGAAAACACCTCCCTAGATCCTCGAATTGAAAGAGAGATTAAGAGGGATCAAGAATCATAATTCTCGCTATCGGGAAAACCGAGACTAAAAGCCATTTCTGTAGTAGTGGGCGTTACCATTCTCGTTATATAATTAAAATAAGAGCCAATAGAGCTACCATATTAATAATAGAGAAACTCATATAAATCAAGAAAAAGGAAATATTTACATCATTGATTTCAATGGGACCAGACTATAATGGATTATATTGAATGAAAATATAAGAAATCAAAATTATAACTAAAAAAGGCCATGTCAGATTTAGAAAAGAGTCCATATTAGGTCAATACAAAAATAGAAAGAAGATTTCATGTCGTATTAATAGAAAGATATCATATCCACTACAATTATAAATAAAAAGAACAATATTAGAAATTCAAAATAAAAATAATAGAGGTAAGATCGTGTTTATGTTAGATTAATATAAAGGGCCATATCAACTACAAATACATCTACCTATCTACTATATATATAAACAGAGTTAAACGAAGTCACCACATTAATCCTAAAATCCTAAAAAATCCCACGTTAATTGAAAAAGCTAGAATTTTTCACGTTAATCAGAAAAAGAAAAGACATACAGCGTTGGATGTGGATAATGTTATGTAAATCTAGCGGTCAATATTAATCTCTATAACAAATTACTAAAGTTGATCTAATATATTAGAGATAAACTCTAAATCTGAAAAATATAGAGTTTCTCATGTTAATCAGAATAAAGAAAAGATCTACATCGTTGGATGGGGGTAATGTTACATAAATCTAGCGGTCAACATTGATATATATAATAAATTACTAAAGTTGATCTAATATATTAGTGATAAACTCTAAATCTGATCCGATATATTAGAAATTATACATCACCCAGATTATTTCAACTGTTCAATCAATGGTGGGACCAAATTATAACGTCCTAGATATATCAAAATATTCTCACATAAATCAAGAAAAAAGATCAATGCCGTTGATTTTTGTGGGACCGGATTATGGCGGTTTAGATTAAAATAAAAATATTAGAAATTTGGATTAAATGCTAAAGATGATATAATATGATCAGTTTAGCCGTTCGATCAACGGTGGGACCAAATTATAACGGTCTCGATTAATCAAAGAAATTCTCACATAAATCAAGAAAGAAATAAAAGAACTATGCGGCTTAGATTAAAAGAAAGTATTAGAAATTCAGATTAGATACTAATTTTGATATAATATATTATATATAAACTATAAATCCAATCTGATATATTAGAGATAGATTATGAGTTAGAGATAAACTCTATATGTCTAAACAAATCTAGCCGCGCAAACGCGCGGGCCACCTCGCTCATTATATTATTAAAGTAGAGGAAAACGGAGCCACCATATTAGTCCACATCACCCACATTATTTCAGCTGTTCGATCAACGGTGGGAACCAAATTATAAATGCCTAGATCAATCAAAGAAATTCTCACATAAATCGAGAAAAAAAGAAAGATCTATGCTGCTGTTTTTTGTGGGTGAAGATGATATAATATGATTATTTTAAAGATCTATGCCGCTGTTTTTGGTGGGGTAGGATTATAACGGCTTAGATTAAAAGAAAAATATTATAAATTTGGATTAAATACTAAAGATGATGTAATATGATAATGTTAGCTGTTCGATCAACTGTGAGACCAAATTATAGCAGCCGAGATTAATCAAAAAATTCTCACATAAATCAAGGAAAAATAAAAGATCTATACGACTTAGATTTAAAAAATTAGAAATTCAAGTTAAAATACTAAAATTGGTATAATATATTAGAGATAAACTCTAAATCCGATCTGATATATTAGAGATAGATTATGAGTTAAAGATAAACTTTATATGCCGAAACAAATCTAGCCACGCAAATGCCACCTCGCTCATTATATAATTAAAACAGAAACCAATGGAGCTACTGCACTAATCATAAAATACGAGAAATTCCCACATTAATCAAAAAGAAAAAAAGCCCTATACCATCAATTGTTGTGGCCCCAGATTATAAAGGATTATTTTAAAGAAATAATTCATATCAACTATGATAAAAAATCAGAATGAAAAATAATATAAATAAGAGTCTATAGCAGATTAAAAAAAGAGTCTGTATCAACTACAAAATATAGAAATTAAAATTTAAAAATAATAGAAAAATAAGTGTCCATGTCAGATTGAAAAAAAAGAGTTCATATCGTCTGCAATCCAAAACAAATATGCATGAATTTAGAGCAGAAAATAAAAGTCCATACCAGATTAAAAACGAGCTCGCAACTACAACAAATCAATAATAGAAATTTAGAATAAAAAACAGTAAAAATAAGTCCATGTAAGAATAAAAGGAAAAATCCATATCAACTATAATAAAAAACACACACAAATTTAGAATTAAAAATAATAGGAACAAAAGAGTATGTAAAAATAAAGGATTGAGACAAAATAAATTTATCGGCCAAACACGTAGGATACCATATATGCTCGTTGTTCTAACAAAAGATGAGTACCAAAGAAAAATTAGCAAAGGAAATCGAAATTGTAGTTTTGTGGCTATAAAGGGGTCATTCAAAACATCTCTTTGCTGCCATTTTAGGAGGGCTATTTGAGGTTCTTCTTGTTTTAGGTTTAAATTGCCCTAGAAGGCATAGGCATGTTAAGAGGGTCTTAAAAGAATATAATTTTTTATTGGCACAACATTATTATTTTGGTCCGTGTATATGGCTATGTTGCAATGATGTTATTTTTGATGAACAAAACAACGGTTCTGTTTATCTAACTAGGTATTTTCGTGAGAGTCTTGCTGCCGTTGTCCGTTGATGTTGGTTCAAAATAAATGCTACGGCCATAAAAAAGGTGATCTTAGAGGTACGTTATTAGTTAAAAGTGATGACAATGAAGTTTTTTTTTAATGAATTTAGATGGAGAACAAATAATAGGCTATGCCATACTTAATTTCATCCTGTTAGAGTGATCTTCTCATCTTTTAGTCCTTTTAATTTGAACTACTTTCTGCTTGTATCAGCTATATATACGTTGAATTCTATCACACCTTTTTGACGTAGAGGTCATAATTATATCCATGCCATCTTATAGACAACAATAAATTTTTATTGGCGGCTTGTTAGATGCACAAATTATATTGGTCATCACAATATATATAGTACGTAGATTATTGTTGTTGGTTGTGGTCAGACCGACGAATTTTTTTTTTATATCGGCTTTCGACGGGCCGCCAAAATCATATTTTGTCAATGAATGATTGATGGGTATATTCCTGTAGTGCTATGTGCATTCTCTGTCATCCTCGTCAACTTATCATATTCTATCATATATAGTTGCAAAGTTTATGGACAATTTACTGACAATACATGCATGCATGACCATTTATATACGCTGTACCCTGTACACACCAACAAAGTCAACACAAACGCTACACGTACTGTTTAAATTAAGCACAGCCGTCCAGAGAATGATGCCCAGGTCGCGACAAACATGATTGGCAACTGTTAGCTCCGTGTGGTTTTCGGGTCGCGTTCCACCGAGGAAAGTGGAACGAGGTCACAACGGCTAGCCATGGCCCTGTTCTTTTTAACATATCGTTGCGTTGGCGTATTACTGTAACAAATTTGAGAACACTTAAAAATAGGTATAAAGATTATTAAAAAAAATTAAAAATAGTTTTATCATCTTTGAAAGGACTACTAAAAGCCATGAAAAAATCGTTACGGATTATCACAACATACAAGCTATATAAATTTAACAAAATTTGCTACAGTAATACGCGCGCAACGATACGATACGCTGGAAAGAACGAGCCCTATAGGCCATTCCCATGCACACACCTCTCCGATGCAACACAAAAACATTATATATGCGTATATTCGACGGTCACTCACATCAAAGTTCTTTTTTTTTGTTTGGTTCTCCTGATCGATGAACGCTCACATCAACCCCGCGATTCGAGCGTTGCGAGAGGCAGCTTGCTAGAGGCTAATCCGGCCCTGTTTCTTGCTGCTTGACGTTTCGCATTTGGACCAAAGCAAAGCAGCGCCTAGACGAACACGCAACCTTAAGGCAGCGGATGGCGCTAAGAGCAATTGCTAGAAGCACATCCCAATGGTCACTGGAAATGGCCTCCTAGGTCACTCTCCTCCTGTGTGTGTTTGGCATTCTTTATGAATTTAGACGAGAAATTATGGAGCTCTGACTCTATATATAACACCACCAAGAATTCAGAAGCATTTTTCTTCAGAATATAAGATACTATGGGTACATGTTTGCTTGTCATCGAATACTAAATTGGAAGATCCATCGTCTGGCCACAAATACAGGCGAGGAATAAGGGCAAGATTCCAGATCGACTCGTATTGAAAGGTTTACGCTAAGGATCCGCCGGGGCACTGACCTGCCCCGATCTGGACAGAGCAGAAGGTCAGAGGGCAAACCTAAGGAAGACGACGCCGCCGTGACCTCCTGGCCGTGCCGCCGTTGTGGGGGAGCCAACGCCGCCGGCACGCCCTCCGAATCGAGCGGTGGAGGAGGGGAGGCCGGCGCGGGGAGGCGGAGGAGGCGCGGTGGAGGTGGCAGGCCGGAGCGGCGCGGCGCGGGGAGGAGGCGGGGGCGGCGCGGGCCGGAGCGGGGAGGAGGAGGCCGGAGCGGCGCGGGGAGGAGGGGAGGCGGCGATGGCCAGGATGGAAAATGGACGAACAGGATGGATTTGCACTGTAGCGTGAACAGTGCAACAGTACCAGGGACGTGTCATGCTGGGAGGAGGAGGCCGTACCTCACCGCTTTTAAAGATAAGGATGGATGTATAGTATCGCCGATTGGTGCATAGCATTAGCATGGTATGGGTGTGACATGCTGGTCTCAGACTCTCAGCTCCCTCCCTTGCGTCAACAGCTGCAGCAAAAAGCAATTCAGACAGGTAGGTAAATTCTGTGCGGGCTGAGAGGACAATCACGTACGCAAGGAACAGGATCTTATGGGTGGGAAACAGGGAACGTGGGATCAGCTGCATGCACTGTACCTTGTTTATATAAGTACACTTTTTAATTTAATTTAATTACTCAATAAATTATGATAAGTTTAATTAACCATCTAAACACAAACGAAAGTATATAGTTTACTGTATATAGCTAGCGCACGTGTCAAACTTCGTCTATCCACCCTCGGAGGAGATCAGGCACGTGTGATGCGGCTAGCTCACAAGCGAGCAACGGCAAGCTCCAACTTTTCTTTTCTTTTTTGACAGGGGCAAGCTCCAACTGACCTGCAGGCGAATCGATGCAGGGAGTGATGAAAAAACAGATAATGCCCAGCATCTCGGTTCTCGCCACCCTATGCTTTGCTGCCTATGCAATGCAATGTGCATGCACGTACGTACGCCTCCCTCTTGGGTCTTGGCTAGCATGCATGCAGAGCAGCTGCTCTGCAGCTAGCAGCTGCATCGTCTCTCCCTGCACGAGTAAGCGTCCCGGGCCCTTCAGTCCTTCACATTTAAATCTCCATTTGGACGCTACTCTCTCGGTCAGGATTCCAGCTGGTAACGAGGCATGTGCTAGCTGCGTATATATCTGATCCGCCCACCGGGAGCACTGTTTGCGAGCTGATCGAGAGATGCCATAGCCAGAAGCCATGAATTCGTCCATCACACACCTGCACCATTGGCTCCTGTCCTTCAAGTTAATTTCCTTGTGAGTTTTCCATGCTTGATTTCACAAAGCTGCGTGAAAAATCACAACATGGCGACGGCACATTGCTCCTAACACAGGAGCCAATGTGGATATCCAAAGCCTTGGCAATGAGCAACCGGAACGTGGAAGGATGGCGATGGCCGGAGGCCAGTGATGAGACGCAGCGAGCTGCGTGATAGGTGGGCAGTGGGCTCGGCCTGCGTCCATGGACTTGAGTTTTTGTCTCGCCTGCTTAACCCCATGGGAGCTCTGTGCTCTAGCTATCTCCTCACTCCTCCTCCCAGGTCCCAGTGTGCTGTTGCCAATGCGGGGCGCCACGAGAACGGCGTTGCGTGTGTGTGTGGCTCAGCACTCACTCACTCAGCTACAGCGGTGGGCACTGGGCAGTGGCGCTAACGATCACGGGCGGCGTGAGGTCACGAGTGAAATAAAACCTAGCCGTGGAATCTTCCTTTTGTTTCACTTGCTCCATCAGCTCAGCTGTGACTGTGAGTGACAGCCTGAGGCTGCTGCTGCTTTTCGGCTTTTCCCCTGTTCCCGTGGGAGTTGCATGCGTTTGGCAACCTTGCGTCGGATCGATCAGGCACAGGCTCGTGGCGGTCAAAAGGCTGGAAGAAATTCCTCCCGTCATGTCGCGCACGCAATCATTCGATCTTTGATTGAGATGATCCAGCCTTGTTTCCACCTCCCCGAATGCTTTCAGACTTCAGAGCGAGCAGAGGAGAGGATCATAAGACAGCCTACGCTAACCACTAAAGAGAGATCCTTTTCACAGTGTCCACTGTCCAGTAACCAGGTGCATTGGTCTTGTATCGCCATCTAGCTACTCGATCGTCCTCCTGAAAATGACAAAGGATAGGGATGCAAGTGGGCTGCTTCGTGGCCCTGTGAGCCCGTTTGTTTCAATAAAATACACTAAGCATTGTGAGGCTTTAGTGTATTTTAATGAAGTGGTCTCACGGATACCCGTGAAGCAACGCAGTTGCATCTTTAACCAAGGATCAAGCAGAGGTAACAGACTTACAGGCACCGAGAAACGGTGTTAAATGCTGCTGCTGCTCTTCACGTATATACAAGCGCCGGTTCTGGGTCTGTAATACTAATTCTGCATGCACAATGTGCGCAGAACGTGGAAGGGAGAGCGCATCCAAAGTCCGAGACACAGCACAGAGGGGGCACCCTGCAAGGCTTCAATGATGCTTCTGGGTCCCCGTCCAGGCGACGGTAGGCATTGCCGCCGATTCTCGACGCCGCGGCGCAGGGTACTACTGTACTGGAGTACTACTAATACGACTCCCTTCCTTGCTGCCTAGAGCCCTGGGCGGCTGGACCCTGCCTGCATTTGTGCTCCCAAATTATTAAAGCCTGGAAGCTAGGTAGGCAAGGCAGCTATTGCTGATTGAAGAGACGGCCAAAATATTCCAAACTTCGAATAGCATTAGTATACTAGCCAGCATGCATGGATGGATGCCCACGTGCTGCAGAACCACATAGTATATCATCTTGCTACTTTTCGAGGATGTACATATCTATGTATATCTATATTCAGATTATTGTATTTTCTAAACGAGAAGGAAAGACCTCTGTCATTTCATTAAACGAAGAATAACCTTATTTACATGAGATTGTTAAATAGAAGAGGCTACTCGTCAGAGACAAAGTAATCCACATGGCTCTAATAGGCAGCATCATGGACTATCCGCTCTACTAGCTTGGAGCGGGGAAGGCTCAAATCCGCGGTGCTCCTCTCATTCCAGAGCGTGTAGATCATTATACAAGTGAAGGCGGCTTTCACTCGCTGCTAGGGAATTCGCATATTGTTTGTGGCCACCAAGTTGGGATGTCTCAGGATAGCAGCGTGATTTTGGATTAATCATGGAGAATCCCTTTTCAGATCTCTTTGAAAAAATTATTGCATTTTAGTTTGGAATTTATATTCAACCAGTGTATGCACTAATTCTAGCTAAGCGGATCTACGTACTTTTCTCAGCTTGCCATCTTTTTTATATAAAAGGATAAAGATATATTTATATCAAATATCCTTTTACAGAAAAGGCCATTGCTCAAAAGCCAAAAATTATAGACAAGTCCACATAGGACTAAACTTTTAAAAACCTAGGGATCTAGGTTTTTTTTCGGACGTCGCCACCGCTAAAGCCGAAGGCCACCGTACTCCGCTCCGCTACCGTTCCCATCACCTCTAGTCTCATCCATACAAAGAAACGGGAAAGAAGGTCAAAATCAACAACAGTAATGGCGTCATATTATCATACCAGCTATCGTTGAACAACGCCACCATCGTCATCGAAGACGTCAACAATTGAAATATTTTAAACTCATCCTAAATCTTATCCCTTTCATAGACTGTACTAATATGGATAGCCACTTAGCTATGAGATCTCGACATCGCGATGTTGCTGACCTGAGACGATCCGTATCCTACTAGGACCATAAAGATAGAGAACTTTGCCTACCGAATTCAGAAGCGGTATCACCTGCGTTAGCTCAGCCTGCCACTGCCACAAGCCCACAACCTACCAGCTTTCTCTGGGTCGTTATGAGAAGCCACTGCCGGTTTGTTTACTCGCTGCTCGTCCCAGGAAAGGCAATGGCCACGACCGGTGGTATAGTGTATACGTTGCATGCCCTCCATGGCCCCATCCCAAGAACTGGTCAGGCAGGGGCAGCACTGCACGCCTGCGTTTGCCTGCAAGAACAACAACAGCTACCACACAAGCAGAGGCCAGAGGCAGCGAAACACACCGAACACTGCTGGATTAAATGATATTAAGATAGCTAGAGCCTAGAAGGTGAGATACCTCTGTACTGATCTCATTAATATAGCCAGCAATGCAGATTAACTAGATTTGTTGCCAAATAAAACCACACAAGCAGAGGTTAATTAGAGGCAGCGAGCACCAAACATTGCTGGATTAAGCGATATTAAGCTAGCTCGAAGGTGGGATAACTTAATCCCTCTCTATTAATCCCATTAGCGTATACAAAGTGCAGATTAACTAGATTTGTTGCTAACGATGCTCAGCCCAACTGCCTTTCAATCAGCCACCAACTTCAGTTGACTCTTAGCTAGCAAATCTTTTATAATTAAACCAGAACTGATCAACCTGAAACCGATACATGATAAACAAGCAGTCCGTAGCCTAGTAAAGTAGAACAGTGATTACCAGCGTACACGAGATGTGCATAAACAAGCGAGGCACGCGGCAGATCGAGGGAGGCATGTTGCAGCAGCAACAGAGATTCCGAGCACAAGCACAAAATCCTAAGTTAATTAATTAGGGCGGGCAGGAGCTAGCAGGGAGATGTATCCAAGGGGAGAGCGCTCTCACGTGGGGAGGCCCCGTAAACACGGCGTCGCTGCCGGCGACAGAGAAAGAAGGAAACGAATTCATCATCAGCATTCAGCAAGCGATCGGGCGAGCAGAGAGACGGATTCGGTGGCCGGCCGGCCGGCCAGCTACGACGAGGAGACGACTAACGAGCCATGGAGTCAAAGAGGCGAGGCCAACGGCGCCAGCTTTCCAGAGGAATGGGTACTACAGGTACACAGTACACACCACCTCTCTCTCCATCAGAAGCTCAGAAGCTGCTTCCTCACCAGCTAGCTACCCTACCTCTGTGCGTCTGGAGCCTGAATCCATGCATGCATGCATGCATGCACGAGTAACCAAACAGGGGGAAGTGGCCAGGGAGACCAACCTAGGGCTTGTGAACATGCAGGCCGAGCCGAGCGCTACACGGCCTCAAACGCATTAATACTGCTTGTAAGCATGCTTATTTAAGGGCTTTGGCTGGGCCTGTTTGACGTCGCTCTGCATGCATGCATGCTCGCAGGCCGGCAGGCATTAGTTTCATGGAATCTTAGGGGGAGGTTGGAAAAGAAACCCTTCGCTTCACCGCAATCGAATTAACTTAACTAAACCCAACAGTAACCCAGAGAGAGGATTGCTGCATGATTGAGCCGTGTCGTCACAAAGGGGAAAAGGATCGAGAGAAGGAAAGAGAGGGGCGGAACGTGGAGCTCTGCGTCGTCGCGATGGACCCAAGCCCAAAATGAGCAGGCAACGGAGCCATGAGTGAGCTTTACGACCGGCTATCGGCGACGCAATCCTACACGCGAGTGCGTGCGGATCGCAAGGCAACAAGCAGAACCGGAGCGGCCAGAGGAGACCAGACCGTCCAATTAAGCAACCGATCGAAGATTGATCCATGTGATGCGAACCCGGCCATGGGGCTTGGGAGCCAGCTGCCGTTATGGCGTTATTCCTGCAGTTTGATATGCAGCAAACCAAATGTGTGGTTCCTACATTCACATCAGGCTGGTGACTAGGTGATCTTAGTTTTGTTTCCTTGAGTTTTTTTTTAGGAAATTGATTATATGCTAAAGTTGATGTGCAATTCATAATTTAGTCTCCAGTACATTTCTTTTGATCGTATGCCACAAAGTTGGCACCACACTTGATTATACGAAAACCCCTATGCTCGAGCGGTCTGGTTGATCGGGCGGGAGGCCGTGTAGCGTGGCCCTCTCAACTAGGGGTATAAAAGCTTTTATACCTGTCAAACCCGTGAAATGATTCAAACAAATATGGGACAAATATGAAACACCTCTCAACTTTAAAATTACGAGGGAATGCCCTCTCAACTAGGGGTGAAATGGGTGAAATGGGTTGGGTTTTACAGTGGCATGCTTTGGATGGGTGAGAATGATGTTGATGTAGCTAATGGGTTGGGGTGCGGTGGCCGGTGGGTTTTAAGTTGAAATGGATCGGTTTGGATTAGTTTGGGTTTTAAAAGGTTTGGTTCAAATGATTTCAACCCACAGGTTTGTATCGAATGGGTTCATATAGCTCCTATAATATATCATAATTTTTTACATGTGACCTCCACCTATTCAGTTTGACCTGCCAACTTGACAAAATTGCTTTCAGATACAGTCATAAAAGAAATTCAGACAATTTTGATGATTTTTTGTAGTGTGAATGTGAGACTTTTTTTTAAAAAAAATGTGGTGTTTTATAATAGATCTACCCATGGGCAGCCCGAGCCAAGTCGACCTAAGCACTACTAGGCCGGCTTGGGCTTCAATCTAGAGCCCGCCCGTCAGTCCGAGGCATGGCCCAAAGAAAACATGAGATAGCACTTGGTCGGGTTGGGCTTCGAGCTAGGTTGGGCTTTGGGCCAGGCTCGAGCCCGAAACTAGGAAAAGGCGTTAGATCGGGACGAGCTTGGGCCTAGTCCCATAGAACCGGGATTTTCCAAACCCGACTCGAAACCCGTCCCAGCCTGGTCTTTGGACATGTCTACTTTATAAAAAACACACCAAATTCTACATATGGGCCGGGGCCCATCTATTTCCGTTTAACCTGCGAACCTATGCAAAGTTGTGTCCAGATGTATAGAGTCATAACAAAAAAATTTAAACAATTTCAATGTTTTTTATAGTGTGAATGCGAGATTTTTAAAATAACTAAGGTGTTTCCTTCATGAAGTCTAATTCATATACAATAGGTTGAGAAATAGGGTTGAAACTCATATGAGAGGTGTGGGTTCAAATGATTTCAACCCACAGGTTTGTATCGAATGGGTTCATATAGCTTCTATAATATATCATAATTTTTTACATGTGACCTCCACCTATTCAGTTTGACCTGCCAACTTGACAAAATTGCTTTCAGATACAGTCATAAAAGAAATTCAGACAATTTTGATGATTTTTTGTAGTGTGAATGTGAGACTTTTTTTAAAAAAACTAAGGTGTTTTCTAATAGATCTACCTATGGGCAGCCCGAGCCGGGCCGACCTGAGAACTACTAGACTGGCTTGGGCTTCAATCTAGAGCCCACCCGTCAGTCCGGGGCATGGCCCAAAGAAAACACGATATAGCACTTGGTCGGGTTGGGCTTCTAGCTAGGTTGGTCTTTCGGCCAGGTTCGAGCCCGAGACTGGGAAAAGGCGTTAGATCGAGGCGAGCTTGGGCCTAGTCCCATAGAATCGGGATTTTCCAAGCCCGACCCGAAACCCGTCCCAACCCGGTCTTTGGACATGTCTATTTTATAAAAAACACACCAAATTCTACATGTGGGGCCCATCTATTCCGTTTAACATGCGAACCTACACAAAGTTGCGTCTAGATGTATAGAGCCATGACAAAAAAAAAAAACAATTTCAATGTTTTTTATAGTGTGAATGCGAGGTTTTTAAAAAAACTAAGGTGTTTCCTTCATGAAGTCTAATACATATACAATAGGTTGAGAAATAGGGTTTCAATATGAGAGGTGTGGGTTGGATTGGTTTGGGCTCATATAAGAAATGAGTTAGATTGGTTTGGGTTCACATAAAAAAAAAGTGTAGGGTGAGGTGGGAAGGAAAAAATAGTTTTATTAAAATGGGGTGGGACCGGATATGGGTTGGGTTTGAATGCATTAGTAGCCCTACTCTCAACTATGGAGTAAATGTGCAAATTCCTCTTAATTCTCATAATTTTTTCTCGCTAGATGGTTCAAATTGGTGCTAATAAAAATAAATTTTAATTTTCATTCAAAATACAAAATACA
The DNA here is from genome assembly GCA_005191435.1 of Raddia distichophylla. Classification (NCBI taxonomy): domain Eukaryota; kingdom Viridiplantae; phylum Streptophyta; class Magnoliopsida; order Poales; family Poaceae; genus Raddia; species Raddia distichophylla. The sequence continues at coordinate 223,086 of SPJY01025224.1, read as the reverse complement.
AAATGTAAAACACACGTATTTAACATACATGTTTATTTCTCACTAGGAGGTACAAATAGGTGCCTCACAAAATTAAATTTATATTTAAAATTAAAATTACACAGTTTGGACCTTCTCATAAAAATATGTTTACAAGAGTTTAAATGCAAAAAAAAGTTTAAAAAACGTTTTTATACCTGACTTGAAATATTTACACATGCTACAGTTTACAGCTATGTGTAGCGGATTACCGGCAGTGCAATTCACTCTGCATCCATAAACGCACGAATATAACACCGGCTGGAAGCCCAGTATATAAGGCCTTTAGCGGATTTCCTTTACACAGGTTCGGCTTATCCTGCGGGTACCAGGCCGGTGCTTCTGGTGGGCCTTACAACTATAGAGTACAATCAACGCCGCCCTCTGGCCTCGTGCAGTCGAGCTTATCTGCATCGTTCTGCTTTTCTACGAATTTTTAATATTTATTTTTTTCCGAATTAAATAAAAAAATTAATTTATTAAAATTAAATATATAGACTCCTCACATCGTTCAAACTGGCGAAAAAGAGCTGAGAAAACACCCAGCGTTCCAAATGGCAGAAAAAAGGTTGAGCCAAAGGCGGAGATAGCGCATGGTTAATTTCCACCAAATGAAATAGCGGTTTCAAATCTTGCCTTATAAATTGATGGGAGATAGCACCGAATGGTGTCCCCACCAATTAGAAAGGTGAGAAATAGTGTCAAACTATGACCCGCCATTCTAAACCGCGGCTGATAGGGCTGATTAAAAATCGCCAAATGAAACGGCGACTATTAAGCTCTCCTATCCCCCGTTGGACAACATGTTGCTTCGAACATAGGTGGGGAGTGTGATCCTTGTTATACTGAAATTGTGATGTAGATTACATGTTTGAAGCGAGTGCGGGGAATTTTTATTATAGTTAGTTAGCACATTTGGCGTATGTGACAAAATTAGCTGCCTTGGCTAGAAAATTATGAAAAAATTTAGCACGTGTCACATCGAGTATGTAAATGGTCATAATGTGTCGGGTTTATTATGGTCAGTTAGCATGTTTCACATACGTGGTAAAATTATTTACCTTGGCCAAAAAATTATTGAAAAATTCGACATGGTGCATGACACAAGTTCTTTTGTAGAATGTTGTTGTTGCGTTAGTCCCGATCAGCCAGTAAAAAATTTGCAAAATGGGTAAATGGTTATAATTGCATCACAACTGGTCATTATGTTATACGAACAAGCGGATTACACAATACAGACAAACAATAGCATGTAAGATGCACCAAACAATCTACCCTATTAGTGCACTATATCTAAATCTTGCATGCCTTAAGAAAATGGGAAAGATTACTTTAGTTCTTGGAATGATGGAGAAAGGATATTGTTTTTACCTTTGATTTTTTTAATTATAATTAAAAGGTCAGAGTAACTTTAATTTTGAATTAAAAATTAAGTTGAAAGGTGAAACTAGCATTCTTCTGTTTTTTTCTTAGGTTCCTCCAATTTTATCACAAGCCAAACATAATTTTCCATAAATAGTTGATTTGTTTAATTAAGGTCTTATAAAGCAAATATAATTTTTGCATATAAGTTTCCACACAAATATAATATTTTATTGCATGTTTTGGTTCTATACAATCATATAAATTTATGGATTTGTTTATTTTATGTTTTGAGCTTTCTATGATTTTCTACATTTTAAAAATTTTATATTTATTTTCTAGAAAACTGTGACAACTAGGTCGTCACGTCATCTAAAATCGGGGTGGATTCATGTGAGAGGGGTAATTTTTTCACGTATTGATATTACACGGGGTTGGTCCTCTAGTTTTGAAGTCGAGGAGATGAAACCAGATTTTGACGATAATCGAAATGATAAAGTAGACCTTTTCCAATTAAGCACCGGAAAATAGTCCACTGGTTCCAGCGATGTCATTTGGATTGCGGGGATAAAAAATAGGAAAAAAAATGCCGATTTGGTCCCCTAGCTATACCCGTCGGACCACTTTGGTCCCTAAACACAATACTAGACTTGTTAGGTCCTTGAACTCTCAAAACCGGACTTGGCTAGTCCTTAGATTTCTTCTGTGTGGACGCCATTTGGGGCTGCCACATCGTTACCACATGGCTGCTACATCTGCAAAAGTATGACAGATCTGCCACGTAAGATGCCACTCCGCCTAAAACCACCGTTTTGACCGGTCAAAGGACTGGCCAAGTCCGGTTTAATTTGAGAGTTCAAGGATCTGACAAGTCCGGTATTGCTATTCAAGGACTAAAGTGGTCCGATGGATATAGTTGAGAGACCAAATCGACACTTTTTCTTTAAAAATAAGTCTAACGAGCGAAGTGGCCCGCGCGTTTGCGCGGCTAGATTTATTTTGGTATATAGTGTTTATCTCTAACTCATAATCTATCTCTAACATATCAGATCGGATTTAGAGTTTATCTTTAATATATTATATCAACTTTAGTATTTGATATAAATTTCTAATATTTTCTTTTAATCTAAGCCGCATAGATCTTTTATTTTTTTCTTTGATTAATCTATCCCGTTATAATCCGGCCCCACAAAATCAACGGCTTAGATCTTTTATTTTTTTCTTGATTTATGTGAGAATTTCTTTGATTGATCTTGGCCGTTATAATTAATTTGGTCCCACCGTTGATCGAACGGCTGGATGATGTGGACGAACGTGGTGGCTTCTTTTTTCCCCCTCCTTTATATATATAACGAGCAAGGTGACCCGCGCGTTTGCGCGGCTAGATTTGTGTTAAGATATAGATAACATATCAGATTGGATTTAGAGTTTATCTCTAATATATAGATCAGCTTCAGTAGTTTGTTATACAGGTTAATATTGACCGCTAGATTTATATAATAATATACACATTCAACGATGTAGATTTTTTATTTTTTCTATAATTAACGTGAGAATTTCTACTATTTTTTTATTAATGTGGGAATTTGTAGGATTTTAGGATTAATGTGGTGCCTCCGTTTAACTCTGTTTTATATAGATAGTAGATAGATAGATTTGAATACCACCCATCTCTCACGTACGCCTCTGGTGTCCAATTGACGTGAGGCCGATCCATTCTGGACCTCGTCTGCTAGCTAGAGCCTAGAGGAACTCGATTCCTCTACGGAATCAACATTCAGGGGCAGTGCCCGCAAGCAGCGTCCTCTCGCTGTCTACCAGGTTGACCCTGCTCAAAATCAGAATCCAGGTAAAAAAAAACTGTACACCAAGTTGACACTGTCAAAATCAAAATCCAGCTTACTGAAACACCAACTGAAATGCTTTGCTTCGATCACAGCCTCACGATGTTCCTAGTGGCCAAACAATTAATAGCTGAAGACTACTAAATGAAGCCAAGAAGAAGTTCAACGAGCTATTCATCTTAGTGCTCCTTTGATTGGTGGTTGGGTTGGGTTAGGTTGAATTACACGTAAATTGATATAATTGGTTGTGCAACTGTCTTCCCGTTCAAAAAATCAAAAATCAAATTCAATTTTTATATTGTTTTCTTTTCCTTTTCTTTTAGCAATGGAACTTGTTTAGATCTCTGTCTCGCGATGTATACAAGCTCAATAATTTTTCTACCTCTACCCATTTGAAGAAAAGCTACAGGCACACATATCTCCGTCGTCAGGTAGCCATCAGCCATTCCACTTGCTCGGATTGGATGCGCTCTGTCTGACGACTGCGTTCACAAAAATATCAGTCTCGTTTGTGCTCAATTCATCCTTAGAGGGTTATGTATTTGTTTTTTCAGTTTAATCACTAACATCTACATGTTTTTGCCGATTTATTTGGACACAGACAGCTAAGAGATTGGGGAAGGAGAGAGAAGAGGGGAGAGAGAGATCGGAGAGAGAGGGAGAGAGAGGGGAGGAGGAAGAAGAGGGAGTGGAGAGACTGACATGTGGGCCTCACATGTCAGCGTGTATTTAACCGTATTTTGATCCGTATTTCTTTCGAAATTCCCTCTCAGCCCCGAAAATGGCATCTGAGACCATTGTTGCTGTCTATAATGGCGTCTCAGCTATTTCGATCTCTGCGGTGGCATTTCTGCTCAAAGACGACTCTTTAGTGGCATGTATGCTTTTAACCCTATAAGAAATGAGTTAGATTGGTATAAAAATAGCGTAGGGTGAGGTGGGAAGGAAAAATAGTTTTATTAAAATGGGTGGGACCGAATATGGGTTGGGTTTGAATGCATTAGTAGCCCTACTCTCAACTATGGAGTAAATGTGCAAATTCCTCTTAATTCTCATAATTTTTTCTCGCTAGATGGTTCAAATTGGTGCTAATAAAAATAAATTTTAATTTTCATTCAAAATACAAAATACAAAATGTAAAACACACGTATTTAACATACATGTTTATTTCTCACTAGGAGGTACAAATAGGTGCCTCACAAAATTAAATTTATATTTAAAATTAAAATTACACAGTTTGGACCTTCTCATAAAAATATGTTTACAAGAGTTTAAATGCAAAAAAGTTTAAAAACTGTTTTTATACCTGACTTGAAATATTTATACATGCTACAGGTTACAGCTATGTATACCGGATTACCGGCAGTGTAATTCACTCTGCATTCGATAAACGCATGAATATAACACCGGCTGGAAGCCCAGTATATAAAAGGCCCCGAGCGGATTTCCTTTACACAGTTTCGGCTTATCCTGCGGGTACCATGCCGGTGCTTCTGGTGGGCCTTACAACTATATCGTGCAGTCGAGCTTATCTGCTTCGTTCTGCTTTTCTACAAATTTTAAACATTTTTTTCCGAATTAAATAAAAAAATTTAATTTATTAAAATTAAATATATAGACTCCTCACATCGTTCAAACTGGCGAAAAAGAGCTGAGAAAACACCCACCGTTCCAGATGGCAGAAAAAAGGTTGAGCCAAAGGCAGGAGATTGCGCATGGTTAATTTACACCAATTGAAATGGCGGTTTCCAATCTTGCCTTATAAATTGATGGGATATAGCACAGAATGCTATCCCCACCAAATTAGAAAGGTGAGAAATAGTGTCAAACTGTGACCCGCCATTTCAAACGGCGGCTGATAGGGCTGATTGAAAAATCGTCAAATGAAACGGCGATTATTAAGCTCTCCTATCTCCCGTTGGACAATATGTTACTTCAAACATTGGTGGGGAGTGTGATCCTCGTTAGACTGAAATTTCGATGTAGATTACATGTTTGAAGCGAGTGCGGGGAACTTTTATTATAGCTAGTTAGCACGTTTGGCGTATGTGACAAAATTAGTTGCCTTGGTTGAAAAATTATGAAAAAAAATTAGCAACGTGTCACATCGAGTTCTTCATAGTATGTTATTTTTTTTATAGATCATTGGATCCCTATCAGCCACTAAAAAAATTGCAAAATATGTAAATGGTCATAATGCGTCGGGTTTATTATGGCCAGTTAGCATGTTTTATGTACATGGTAAAATTACTTACCTTGGCCAAACAATTATGGAAAAATTCGACATGGTGCATGACACGAGTTATTTTGTAGAATGTTATTGTTGCGTTAGGCGATATGGTCCTGTCAGTCAGTACAAAAATTACAAAACGGGTAAATGGTCATAATTGCATCACAACTACTAATTATGTTATATGAACAAGCGGATTACACAATGCAGACAAACAATGGCATGTAAGATGCACTGAACAATCTACTCTACTAGTGCACTAGATCTAAATCATACATGCGTTAAGAAAATGGGAAAAATTGCTTTAGTTCTTGGAATGATGGAGAAAGGATCTTATTTTTACCATTGAATTTATTTTTTAAAATTATAATTAAAAGGTCAAAGTAACTTTAATTTTGAATTAAAAAATTAATTTGAAAGGCGAAACTAATATTCTCCTGTTTATTTCTTAGCTTCCTCCAATTTTCTCGCAAGCCAAACATAATTTTTCATAAATAATTGATTTATTTAATTAAGGCCTTATAAAGTAAATAAAATTTTTGCATATAACTTTACGCACAAATATAATATTTTTATTGCATGTTTTAGTTCTATACAATCATATAAATTTATGTGTTTATTTATTTTATGTTTTGAGCTTTCTATGATTTTCTACATTTTTTAAAAAATATATTTATTTTCTATAAAACTGTGACAACTAGGACGTCACATCATCTAAAATCGGGATGGATTTGTGTGAGAGGGGTAATTTTTTCACGTATTGATATTACAGGGGGTTGATCTTCTAGTTTTAAAGTTGAGGAAATATAACCAGATTTTGACGTTAGTCGAAAGGGTAAAGTAGAACTTTTTTAGTTAAGCACCAGAAAATGGTCGACTAGTTCCAGCGATGTCATTTGGATTGTGAGGATAAAAAATAAGCTATTGCTATTTCGCAAGCATCTGAAATTTGTGATTTCGTGCAGGGGTTAAAAATTTCAATAAGTTAGTATTGTTTTTCCACATTTTCATTCACCGGAAGAAATATTATGAGAAGGTGAAACTTTAAGCGCGAGGGTTGTTTGCATGTTCTGCTGTGTGTGGCGTTGTCGGCGATCGTCGTCCTCCGTGCAAATTGCGAAATCGTGCAGACGCTAAAAGTTATAGTAAATTTGTACTGTTTTCCCACCTTTTCATTTATTGAAAGAAACGTTTTAACATGGTGGAAAAAAAACTGTTGTCAGGAGAGAGGGACTATTGCGTGGGCGATCGCTTGCGCCTGCAAAAAATTGTTAAAATGCAGGCGACTATACAATAGCACATCCCAAAAAAAAAGCCTAATTTGATAACCACCCTGTTTGGATATGCGCCGATGCAAGATCACGAACGACAGCAGGAGACACGATGTTTGTTACCGCAGTTCAGCTTTTGTTTATATCTGCGGGGCTCTGATTATGGACGCTCTTTCCCAAACCATAATACGACAGCACAATGACTAATATGGTCATGACCACATACTAGCCGCTAACCTCCTCTTACCTATACTACTATTATGAAGTAGTTTTCTTGGTTACATCAGAGCTACCACCATTTATATATAGTGGAGATCAGATTAGAGTCCGACTACAACTCTAAAATCAATTCTACCTATTAAATCTATATAACCTATTTGTACACATGTTCGACATAATGCCTAACATACCCGTCTCTCACGTATGCATCTGGTGTCCAATTGACGTGAGGCCTATCCATTCTGGACCTCGTCTGCTAGCTAGAGCCTAGAGGAACTCGATTCCTCCAGGGAATCAACATTCAAGGGCAGTGCCCACAAGCAACGTCCTCTCGCTGCTATCTACTCCCTCTGTTTTTTTTTTATTTGACGTCTTTGATTTTTTGGTACGTCTTTGACCATTCGTCTTATTCAAAAATTTTGTGCAACGATGTAAAAAAATAAGACATATTTAAAGTAACTCTATTGATAAAACAAATCACAACAAAATAAATGATATTTATAAAAATAATTTGAATAAAACGAATGGTCAAAGGCGTGTCAAAAAGTTCAAGGCGTCAAATAAAAAAAATGAAGGTAGTAGTATCTACCAGGTTGACTCTACCCAAAATCGGAATCCATAAAAAAAAAAAAAACTGTACGCCAAGTTGACACTGTCAAAATTAAAACCCAGCTCCCTCAAAAAAAAAAACTCTGCTTGAACCGTGCTTAAACGCCAACTGAAATGCTTTGCTTCGATCATAGCCTGTGTGCCACTAAAAAAATTTCTAATCCCCTGTATGCCATCATATATGTATGATATGTGGAACCGTCTGAGTGTATGACATGTGGGCCCAGTGACATAAAGGGTATTTTTAATTTTTTTAGTGGCATACAGGGTTTTTTCGGGAACAGCTACAGGCACACATATCTCCGTCGTCAGGTAGCCATCAGCCACTCCACTTGCTCGGATTGGATGCGCTCTGTCTGACGACTGCGTTCACAAAAAATATCAGCCTCCTTTGTGCTTAATTCATCCATAGAGGGTTATGTATTTGTTTTTCCAGTTTAATCACAAACATCTACATGTTTTTGCCGATTTATTTGGACACAGACAACTAGATAATCAGTCAAAGTTCGTGATGGAGCTGCTTTATTTTATTTGTTCATGCGACTAATTCGCAGCCTGGCAGTCAAATTTTAGATGGGGCTGCCATATTTTGTTGGAGGCACTCCAGGATCAAGTGTGACACTCCATTGATCTTCATCGGCAATTGACCAACTTCAGGCAAGCCATGGTCAGCTTTAGCACTCGAGAAGTATAAAATGAATGCAGGAAAGTATCAATGTTTCACACTATAACCAGAAGAAAAATAGAACAAAGAACAGACGCGCGCTATATTTACAATGATCTCGTAGCTGGTCAGCTGCATATGTTTCTGTTATTGCATGGGAAAAAAAAACAGAAAACGGTATGTAATTTTCATTAGAGCTCAATGCCTAATTGAGCTCCTTCACATGAGCAATGAAAGCTCTGTGGAGTATAGAATACTTTTACTAAAGAGTGGTCATCAACCACAAATATCTTTTGGAGGGAAACTCTCATGCACTAAGAATTTGCACTTACAACCCTTGGGAATTTCAAATCATGTAATCCGCAAATCCGACCACCTCTGCTCCATGGTCACCCCGGGCTGCTCCTCCGGCCGCCGCTGCGGCGATGCCTTCTGCGGCAACGCCTTCGCTGGGTTTCCGACGACCGTGGTCCCCTTGAGCACGTCGCGGAGCACGACGGCGCCGGCGCCGATCTTAGCTCCGGCACCAATGTGCACATTGCCGAGCACGCTGGCACCGGCGCCGATGAGCACCCCGTCCCCGACCTTGGGGTGCCGGTCGCCGGACACCTTCCCGGTGCCGCCCAGGGTGACGGCGTGGAGGATGGAGACGTTGTCTCCAATGACGGCGGTCTCGCCGATGACGACGCCCGTGGCGTGGTCGAGCAGGATACCGGCGCCGATGCGCGCGCCGGGGTGGATGTCCACGCCGAACACCTCGGAGGCGCGGCTCTGGAGGAGGAGCGCCGGCGCCGCGCGGCCGTCGGACCAGAGCGCGTGCGCGGCGCGGTGCGCTTGCAGGGCGAGGAAGCCCTTGTAGTAGAGGAAGCAGTGGACCATCTTGGCGCAAGCCGGGTCCCGGTCGCGCGCGGCGAGGAGATCGGCGCGCGCGGCGTGGCCCGCTGCCGGGTGCGCGGCGAGCGCGCCAGCGAGGAGGTCCCGGAGCGCGTCCTGCGGCAGCGCGCTCGGGATGCAGAGCTTGGCAGCCAGGTGCGCGGCGAGGGCGGCCTCCAGCGAGGGCCTCGAGAGGACGAGGTCGGCGTAGAACTTGCGGAGGAGCGGCTCTGCCTCCGCGTCGTCCAGCGCCTCGCCGCGCATCTCGTCCCACACGTCATCGCCGCCGCCGCCGCCGCCCCCGCTCACCGGCACCGGCCGCTCCGTGCCGCGCTCCGGCAAGAACCGGTAGATGCTGTCTGAGAGCCGGCAGGAGTACATCGTGTGCCACTTGTCGACGCAGGCCGCCATGCGTGCCGATCGATAGAGAGAGGGAGGGAGGGAGGGAGAGGGGGAGAGAGAGAGGGGATGGTGCTGCGGAGTGCGGACTGCGGTTACTGGGTTAAGCAGATGGCATTTGCTTCGCGCACCTATATATACGTGGCGGGAGAGGTGGAGGCGAAGCAGGGGAAGCTTCAGAGAAGACGGGCGCTTGGCAATGGCACAGGACAAGCCTTGCTCTAGGTTTCTTCCGTGCCAAGCCACCTGCTGTTACTTCTACGGTTATGTTTGACCACACATTACTGTGCAATGTCCACCATGCATGTGCACCGCACAAAATTCACTTCAAACCTATGCTTCCATTCAGCAAATATTCACATGTAATAAGGCAAATAATGTGGGAACAAACATGTACAGGGCAGAAAAAAAAAGGTGAGATCTTGAAGACGATGATGAACAAGTTGCGCACAAAAAAGGAGCCTGGACCAACACGACGAATTATTAGCATGGTGCGCACCGAAATGTTCCGAAAGGAACGCGTCATGGGGATGGGGTAGCCGAAATGGCAAAACCCGACGAGTGCAGACGAGAAAGGTAAAGGGCGCGCCGCGCGCGCGAAGCGATCGATACGCATGGCTTGACGACAAGCACGGAGAGTCACGGAGACGCGCGTCACGCCTCCATTAACCAACCCAGTGAGGCAAACGGAACACGTACATCCTGACGCGGAAAAAAAAAACATCTTTGCCGCTCGCGGAATGAGGCGGCGCCGGCACGGCAGATCGGAGCTATAGCTATATGCTGCCTCGTCTCGTCGATGCATGCCTTTAGGATATCCATCTTTGTGTCGCTGACGTGAAGAGTTTATACAAGGACGGCTACGGACGGTACATATGTTATACGTGAAAAACTGTAAAAATTCATATAAAGAACTTATCAATGAGCTTGGCGAGTTGGCGTGCGTGCGGCCGGCGATGGAGGTGGGACAGGCCGTGCGGCGAATATCGATCGTGCAGCCAAGTGGGTGGATTCCGCCGGAAACGTTGCTGCGATCAGCGATCCTTCGCCAATGCTCGGCTTGCTTTTCACGGCGCCCGGGCCACTCCAATGAAACCCTACGATTCTACGAATATACGCACACGGGGCATGGGAGCGCCACAACATCCGCTCCGAAATGCAGTTTTGGCTGCAAAATCACATCGCTCTCTGGGTTTCTTTCGTACCAGTGGTACTCTAGAAAATTGAATAGTCAAGTACTTAGATTTGTGTGTGGCAGTTAAAGTGGTGAGTGTAAGAACCACCACATCCACTATTTTTCGCTTAAAATTGTTTTTCTGCTTTTATTTTAAAGCTCCACTTTTTATCGTGCTTTGCATTTTGGTAAATTATTTTATACATTACTTCCTCCAGTTTCATAATACTTGTCGTTTTAGACATTGACACGGTCTTCGAATTGCAACTTTGACCATCAATTACAAACAAAATTTATTTACAAAATCCACGAAAATATGATGTTGTGAAAGTACTTTGAAGATGAATTTATATGTATGATTTTTATGTACAAAATATAAATAGTTCAAAAAAAATATAGACAAAGTTTTAAAATTTTGACTTAGAACAAATCTAAAACGACAAGTATTATGGAATCGTAGGGAGTAATTTGTGGGGAGCTGCTAAGGAACGGATTAGTCGTTTTAGATTGTTTCGGGTAGTTTCATGTAGTTTCGTAAAACGATTTTATGTAGTTTCATGTCAATTCATTTAAGTTTATGGAAGTTTCACAACGATTTTTATATAGTTTCATGTATTTATTACTCATCCATTCCAAAAGTGATCAGTTGAACGGCATTTACCAAAATTGTGAAACATACAATACACTGGAAAATGGACAGTAAAATGCATAATTTACGCATGAAACAAACATATGAGAAGCAAATGCAAAAACCAGGTTATCCACTTCTTCTATAACTCCGTAGACACACGTTCGCGCTGGAGCCAGTGTTGACCATCAGTGGTGGTGAAGTACCATGATACAAGGGAGATGAACTTGAGGTCAAACCGATGACCTGGGGGATTCATTACGCACGCTACGCACCGCAGACAAGGCAGAGGCCCTCCAATGACGCCACAGAGGATCCTGGCCAGGAGGAAAGTGTGACGTTTGGGGTGACGAGGCGGCGGCATAGTCCGCAGAATTGACCTGTGCATGGGAGCTGCAAGAAGATGCCAGCCAAAGGCGCATGGGAGTGAGAGCACGTCATGAGCAATAATCTTGGGCTTTTGACCGGAGTCTTCGTCAACCTCCTCCTTGTCCTTGATGGCCATAGGCAAGCAAACAATCAGGAGGATATCGCCTACTGGACTACCGTGACTGGCGTCTGGCGGTGAGTGAGGCCGAAATCCAGTGATGATGCAAGGACATACGTGGGGAGTTCAGGGCATGGACATATCAGTATACTAATGGAACACTTCTCGTTGACGAGTGAAACACATGCTTCGGGTTCTACGGTTCGAAGATAATTTTAATTTACGAAAAATTATCCGCGTAGCACATCGCGGTGCGTCTCTCACAAACATGCCATCCTGCAAATACATCTGACCCTAATGTCACAAACATGCAATCCTGCGAAGGACGCGGGGACCGTCCGACGTGCCGACGCACGTCGGACGCGCCAACGGCCAGCGTTAGATCTTGAGATAATCTTTGTTATTTTTGTTTCGCCATACAAAAAATTCAAAAAATCAATAAAATCATAAATATTCTCTAATGCATGTCCATTCCCACATATATTTTTTAGATTGATATACAACATTTATACATCTAGGTTATCCTTTAAAAAACATTTATAAAAATGAATATTGGTCATATCGATTCGAAAAAAATATGTGTGGGACCTGATATTGATTAGAGAATATTTCTATTTTTTATTGATTTTTTGAATTTTTTTGCATGGTGAAACAAAAATAACAAAGTTTGTCTCAAGATCTAACGCTGGCCGTTGGATGCCAGCGCTGGGCGTCGGACGGGAGGCGCGTCCGACGGGTGTCGAACGGCCCCCGCGTCCTCCTGCGAATACATATGGTCCTAATGTCACATATTAGCTCCACGATTTCTTTACTCCAGCACTGCACCATTAGATCAAATACCAAAGAACACGATCAATCCATATTAAAACCCATGGTTATATTTCTTGAGAGAGACTTCTTATCCGCATGTATATGCATTTATATACCTCACTTAGCTATAGTAAAAAGACAACATACATTAGTGGGTAGGTGCTGCCATGCTAACATTAAAATATTAGATACAAATATTACAAGAAGTGGCTTAGATATAGAAAGGTGGGATACAAATATTATGAGAAGTGGCTTAGATATAGAAAGGTGAGAACCCCTTTCCCACTTAAATGTTTTTTTTAAAAAAACCATGTTTTACTAAGTGGGAAAGAGATTTTCACCTTTTTATATCTGAGCCGCTTGTCATGAATCTGATGATCTAGATATGCTAGCATATTAATACCTAGTGAGAATTAGTATTAAATATGCGGTACCTTAAATTTTAGCCAAGATATGACTCCGGTTGCATCATACACGTTGTTTATGCAATGGTGCCTCACCATCTGCAATTCTAATTTGGTTACGTGGGCTCATGCATCCTTTTATTAAAGTGCTATTGCGGTATCCCACTAGTTTAGCAGTCGCAACATAACTCAACCAACCAAAATCTAAAATCCTGCCAACCTTTTGTCATCGGGGTAGATATACGGTACTTCCTCTATTTCAGAACAACATCAGACATTGATGTGCTCCTCAAATGCAACTTTGACGATAAGTATCATTATAATTTATTTATAAAATAGGTATAAAAAATAATATTATAGAATTGTTTTTCATGATAGATTTATATGTATGACTTTTATGTGCCAATCCAAATAGTCCAAAAGTTTTTTATAGATATAGTTAAATTTTGACTTAAGTGAAGCCTAAAACAACTTTAATTTTTAATGCAGGGTGTAATACATAGCATGTGTGGCTCCCAGAATTGGTATGCTACAACCGATCCAGCGCGATTGTTGCCGCGAACGTAACAAGTGACACCACCGAAAGCAACCCTACCTGTTGGCGAAAAGCTACTGCTCTTGCCACATTAGTCTATTTCTATGCAAAGAAAATGGAGAAATTCGCAGACCATTATCCGAAAAGATGCACATGCACTCGGAGTCGGATCTAGCATAAATTTAACTGGGGTTCACTATTTGAAATTGCCACACGAATCTGCGGTTGATCAGGGACGGAGCTTCTTCAGAAATCTGCCTACTAATTATGTTCTCGAGCGCACCATTATTGTTGGATATAGACATCCTTAAAAGCATTTCAGCAAGGCAAGCTCCTCGGAATAAAATTATACGTGGTGTGATCACACATCGCAACTTGATGGCGATATTCTTGGTTATTCACATTTTGCAGGGTGTCAGTATACAATTTAAACATGCTGACCAAAGATGGCATCTGACTCTGACGATCAAGCAACCAAGATAAAGGACAAAACACTGAAGCAGACATGCACAATATCATATGGGCCATCCCAAAAGCATAAATTATGGATTTGCTTGTCGATCAATGGTTGATCCTGACCATTCGATCGTTTTCGCACTGGGGAAATAACTGCGCATGGGGTCTGCAGGCTGCTAAGGACCAACCTGATCCGGCTTTTCAACTGGGAAGACCATTTGATCCACACGAACACCACCCGATCAATAGCACATGGATTTAACTCCAAATATCCTACTATAGGGGTTGAAAAACTAGGGCCAGTATATTTTTTAAAGAAAAAGACATCTCTTTTTAAAGGATAATAGCACATGGACTTAACTCCAATTATCCTACTACAGGGGTCGAAAAAGACTAGAGCAATGGTATTTTTTTAACAAAAAAGACACCTCTTTTTTTATAAACGAGCATGATGCCCCGCGCGTTTGCATAGCTAGCTTTATCTCAATTCTTTAATTTGACAAGAACACTTATTTCTATTATTTCTATTCAAAATTTATGTAATTTTTTAATTGTAACGGATATGAACTCTTTATTTTAATTATGGACTCTTATTTCTATTATTTCTTATTTTAAATTTTTTATTGAAGCTGATATGAATCTAGCGTGGACTCTTATTTTATTTTTCTATTTCATATTTATGAAATTTCTATTTTTTATTATAGCAGATATGAAATCTTTATGTTAATCTGACATGTACTCTTATTTTTATTATTTTTATTCGAATGTATACCTTAAATTTTTTATTAGAGTTGATATGTACTATTTCTTTTAATCTGGTGTTATTTTTATTATTTTAAATTCCAAATTTTTAAATTTTTTAATCTAAACTGTTTATAATATAACACCGAAATCAAATGTGTGGATCTTTTATTTTTCTTGATTTATGTGAGAATTTTTTTGATTAACGGGGTGGCATCGTTGGCTCCTGCTTTAATTAGATAATATATTAGAAAGCTTTGTGTGAATCATTCCATTGCTTTGGCCATCCATTTTCAGCAATTGTACTGTTTCTAACCCTCTAGGACAGCCAATTCCGCCTTCTCGAAAGACATTTTTTGTATAAACCAGAACATCAACATAATTAATGTAGTACTGTAAATAGTCTGATCCAATACTTCCACCGAAGGATATTTCATATCTGAACATTACTCCCTCTTGTTACAGGCTCTATGTTAAGTCTCAGACAACATAAGAATCACTAGATAAGTCTGCAGAAAAGAGCTTTTTAAAAATTTAAAAAGTGCAGTTCCTGTGGAATCATAGCTTAACCTCAACATCCACACCGGCGGGAAGCTGGAGCTGCATCAATGAATCAATTGTCTGGGCAGTTGGATACATGATATCAACCAGTCGCTGATGCGTTCGGATCTCGAAATGGAACCTGGAGTCTTTATGCACGTGGGGAGAATTGAGCACACAATATACTCTTCGCTTGGTTGGCAGAGGAACAGGACCCATGGTCTTTGCGTTGGTTGTTTTTGCCGCCTCAATGATCTTCTTGCATGAATCCTCGATCAATGGCACCCAGTAAGACCTCAGCTTGATTCTGATCTTCTGCTTAGGTGCCAGCTGAAAACACAAAACATTGACACCAAATGGTGTTAGCTCTACAGAGTATAGGAACTTCACCAGGTAAACTGAAGAAATGCTAAATCAAAATAAGTAGATGATGAGAATCATATAAAGGGCCAAAGGCAGTCAGCAAAATGGAGGAAATTGTGAACTTCAAATTACTGTACACTGGATATACTTGGCGTATTTTTCAATCCAAGACGATTAATTGGGACAAAGCATACGACGTCATGGTCCGCCCCCCCAATATTTAATAAATTTCAGTACAGTGTTAGCCAACTAAAGATGATGTGATGTATATCTACAATCAACTCCTTCAACGATATACAATTCGTTGGTGTATATATTTTTGAAAATAAGAGCCACCTCAGATGAAAACCATGTGCTATCAACACCCTGAGGTTAGGATCAATCTACATGCAAGAACTCTACATATCTGCTCTAAGACAATCCATAAGACTTTCTTGGTCATACAGTAGATGCAATGTCCAGTTTTCTGTACCATATCAATGAACCATCCTCATTTATCCTTTCCAAGTCCATGTTTTAGATTTGCTAGAGATATATTGGGCTGTGTATATGGGTCTGGCCCGTCCCTTCACTGTATTAGGGTTTTCTAGCATTTTCCCTTTTTGCCCTTGTACTCTGTATATATACTGGCCCTTTGGTCCCCATATGAATACAAATGCTATTCCTAACATGGCATCAGAGCGATTTTAGGGTTAGGGCTCCTCACCGGCGTTGCACTTGCGCCATCTCTTCCTCGTTCTTTGGCCGGCGTCGTCTCTTCTCCGGCGAACGATCCAGATCGGGGCTATCCCACGCTGCCCCCGGGCGGGCACATCCCCGTGCACGGCGTTGGTGACGCTGCTGTTGCCGATCCCCGCGCCAACTTCGTTGTTGCCGATCCCCGTAACGGCTTCCCCGCGCACGGCGTCGGTGACGCCGCTGTTGCCGATCCCCGCACCAGCTTCCCGCGCACGGCGTCGGCCACGCCGCCGCCGGCTTTCTCCGTGCCGACCGACGCCGCCGTGCCTCTTGCCTCGCCGCCGTTGCCGACCCGCGCCGCCGCTGGCTTTCTCCGTGCCGACCGACGCCACCGTGGCTCGGTCGGTGTAGAGTCTGTGTGTGGTGTGTGTGACCGGCTCGGTCGGGTGTGGTGTGGGTGAGTCGTTTGGGTTGTGTAAAAAAAAATGTCGTCGGAAACTGTGTCTGTTCCTCATTGTCCTGTGCTTTTTGATGGGCTCAATTATCAAGATTGGGCCCAGCACATGCGCATTCACATGCGTGGACAACGCCTCTGGGATTTTCTTACTGGCGAGCTTCCATGCCCGCCGCGTCCTGATCCCCCGATGTTGTCTTCTTCGCAGTCTACAGGTGTTACTGATGCTGATAAGAAGGCCTCCGATGAGTATAAGGAGGCTATGGAGTCTTACAATTCTCAGTACACTGCTTATAAATTTTAGTCTTCATTATTCGTCTTCATTATTCTTTTCTCTTCAAACTCAGTGTTATCCACCATGAGTTTGAGGCGGGGTGTTAGAGATATATTGGGCTGTGTATATGGGCATGGCCCGTCCCTTTACTGTATTAGGGTTTTCTAGCCTTTTCCCTTTGTGCCCTTGTACTCTGTATATATACTGGTCCTTTGGCCCCCATATGAATACAAGTGTTGTTCCTAACAAGATCAACTCTTCTAGACTCATGTTAACAAATAACAATGCTAGATACAACTCAATGAATGGATGCATAGAGGATGACTATGTTTCCTCCATTACTGTGGTCAGAAATAGCAAAGGCGTGGCGGGTGTCACATTTGTGTTCATTGAAATGTAGAATTACACCATGCAAATCATCAACCTCTCTGCAGTGGTTGCCATACTGAAATATACCTTTACTTTCACCATTCGGAGAGAAATTGAAGGGAGATATGCTTATCTTCTCTGATGCTAATGCATCGGCGAGACTCAATGTGTTAATGCAAAACGCCAACTAATTTCTCTTCGTAACTGTTTGCTATCACTATTTTATTTTTTGATACACTGACGGCACGACTAGAGGAGCGCACAACTCTGTATAAGATCTGTAACAGTTTCTTTTCTAGAACTAAAAGTAGCACGGAACATCAACTGCACATAGACATGCATGATTGGGACTAGCCAGACATAATGCTATTAACCTAAGGTAAAACAATACCTGGATCCTTGCTTCAAAAAAAAAACTGGATAATAATCTCTGGTTGACCAACCCCAACAGACCCCACAGGAAGAGGTTAAGAAATAAACACAGATTATATATAAAAGGCTTGCCACTTTGCAAGTTTGTAATGAGAGTCTCAGTCCGACAGACCCCAGTAAATAAAAACAATAGAAGGAGGCATAAGATAATAAAGCAATGGGAAAACAATGGAGAATGGAAAGTGGAAAGTGGGTAGTTAAAGAAAGCTCACTACACTAGTGATACGGATAAACTTGCAAGGGTTAGAACATAAGGCATTCAGAGAAATGGAGATAGAGGAAAGCTTGTGATAGCCCGCCCAAGAAGAATAGAGCACATGAGGCCCATGCATGTGTGAGTGCACAAAAGATTAGTATCACCTTGCTGGTTTAAGGGCCAAATCACCAACATAAGGCCAAGGTGTCCATGAGCAATAACCATAAGTTAAGCATTTTTTATAAGAGGAATAAAAAAATGCACATGATGATGATCATGGGTATTGAGTTGTCTGGGGAAAAAAGGGAAGAGCAACATTGTTTTTGCCATTTCTTTGTTATTTTCTAGCAATGTAGAACATAAACATTTTTATATGTTCTTTTACATCAGAATAAAAAAATGGGGCTATCTTTTCTCCAGTACCACCAAATGCACATGCAGCAAGATGTACCACTTCCAAGAGGAACGGAATACGAATGGACAGAAAATTTCAGAAGTGACGCAGTAAACACAGGTGGTTACTAGTTGGCCCATTTTTATACAGGAAGTACTCCAACATTTAGTGGAACCTGGAAAACTTCACCTGTGGACCTCCAAACAACTTAAAGCATTTGGCATTTGCCACATGACTTGGAAATACTTCAAGTTTAGACAGCAGCCCATTTCATGTAAAATCCCCAACATTCCCAACATTACGGACGTTATGATATCTGAGGTGACAGTATAACTCCACATCTAGGTATGTGCTAACTGCAATCATGCAATGTAGTCCATCAGTTGTCTAACCAATTGAAATATTTCACGTATGTTGCTACTCGCTATGTTAATTAGCAAGGCTAGTTTGTTTTTTATCTTAACAACATAACTATGTTTTTTTTTGTCTCAACAGCATAAGTGCATAACTATGATCCCAAGCCGCTTTTCATTTGCTCTGGCTATAAAATATGTACAAAAACATATACAGAAGTAACTAAGAAACTGAGACAAGATGTTAACAATGAAATTTTTCCATGCGACCTCGTAAATGACATTGCCGGAAAATAAAACTAAAACATTAGAAGATATAACAGCAAATTTTAGATCTTGGATAAGGTACCTGCTCCCCATCATCCCCAATGGACGACGGAATTGGAATTCCAGTTCCCTCAGTCGCCTGTAACCACAAGCATAACGATTATTGTCAGAAATAAACGAGCTCTAACAGCTGTTAACTGAACCGATGGCTCCATGTAATTGCATGCCACAAATGGCAATCCCCATTTAACGGTCTACACAACAATTACAGGTTTTGTACTGAGAATACAAAAATGCTAATATATCAGGTTGGCAAGTCATGTACCGGAGGCGCTTCGGAGGCTTGGTCGTCGGAGAGGGTCTCGGCGGGCGGGGCTGCAGCCGCGGCGCGGGAGCGGAGTGGAGGCGCGCGGAGGGAGGAGGGGAAGGAGAGCGCGGCGGGGCTAGGGTTTGTGGCGGCGCGGTGGAGGAAGAGGAGGGGGAGCGTGGAGGAGGTGGAGGTGGAGACGGCCATGGCGCTGGTTTGGAGGGAAGGGGAGGGGGAGGAGAGACTGGAAGCGGCGAGAATCAAGTCCGGGAGGCCGTTGGTTTTCTGAAGGCCTCTTCTTCGCTATCGTCGCGTCGCGTGTTATCCAGTTTTGGGCGAGGTTTTGCGTTTGAGCCCCTTCATTTTTGTAAAATTGGAATTTAACCGAGGTTATCTTCCCCTTTAAGATCGATTAAAATCTAAAACATGAAAAGCTATAAATTTTAAATTTGATTTTAAGGCTAGTAGCGTTTGATATCCTATCATGAGAACTGTCACCAATAAGATAGCCTCCGCCCTTACTCTCTTACTTGTCGGGTTCGCTTCGCACACCTCCTCTACCACCGGTAGATGGATTATAATGTAAAACTTAAAAGGCTATAGCTTTTAAATTTGATTTGAGAGCTACTAGCGTACGACATCTTATCATGAACTATCACGAATAAGGTGGCCTCCACCTTGCGCCTCTAGCCTCCGCCTTCGTCCTCCTACTTTTCAGGTTCGCTTCGCACACCTCCCCTACCGCCCCCACCGTCTTTGGCCACCACACGTGGCTGGCAGCACCATCCTCAGTCCCGCCCACTCTAATTTTTGTAGCTGGCATAGATATAACTGCAGTCGCCGCCTTCGACCTCCCCTCCTTCCTAATTGCCTCCCACTATTGGGCCGCCGCCTCTCGACTTCTCTCTAAGCCCAGGGGCACGCTGAACCTACCCCCAAATCCAAACCCCAAGACAAGGAGAGATGGTGCCAACGAAGAAGGGAAAGGGACGCGATAATGAAGAGGCGAAGACATGAATGGTATCTACCTCGTAGACGGGGAACAGAACGGAGCAATGTCTCATCCTCCATGTCTCTTGATTTTCAGAATACTAGTGGCTTAGAGTGGTAGAGCCCAAGCCGTTTGCCAGGTGCCACACATGTGATTTCAGCCTATGGCAACAACTTACGAAGATGTGAAATTACACCCCTCTAGTCCCTAAAGCATTCTCAACAGCCCTTCTATATCCTCCTGTAAAACACTATTCATATCAGAGGTACTAGTGAGGACGCTCTTATCTGGATTGAGGGTAAGGAACTTTGTCAAAGATGTGAAATTGGAAATAAATTTCAAGCAACCAACAGAATTCTGTATGAATCACATAGCAGTGCCCAGATGGACAAGTGTGGCATTTCATTGCACAAATCATGCATGCTTAAAACGAAATTAATTCCCATGCTAATTAATCTCAGAGTACTGGTAGAATAAGCTATAATCCGGAGTAAAAAATTTTACAGCCCCAAGATGATGCAAGTGGCAGAGGCCGCCAACTTCACCTCGCCAGCTCGCCTACAAACAAACCCTATATTTACAGAGCAGCTTTGCTTTACACCCATCATCGTAAACACAAGCAACCGCGCACCGTTCACTTCCCCTCTTTATCACGGCTATCACCACCATCCCCAGCACTCCTTTTGCCACGGGCAGCCAGAAATTCCAGGCCGTACTGCATCTCACGAATCCTAGAATACGAAGACCCAGTTGTAGGTGCTGATTGCTTAAGCTGCCCTGGTGCAGGCTGCCTATTGGGAGAAGATGGAAGCACCTTTGATTCGTTCATCCATCGATCAGGAAAGGTTGGCTTCAGTGTTATGTCTGTCTTGTCAGCTTCCATTGTGCACATTGCCTCGTTAAGGTTGATACCACGAATGCTCATTTCCATCTTATCACGATCCAATTTTGGAGGTGAGAACGGAACATTCGGCTGCCAGAATGCTTGGTTCAAGTCATGAGGCTCAAGTTTTGCGGGTGCTCGGCCAAGCGGACCAGTTTTCCTGTCTTCCTCCTCTTTTACAATGATCATGTGATCAGGTTCTGCAGCTTCAGAGTTTTTTTGCTTGATACCATCCAACAGCTTATCCTGATAAAGATCTTTGCCACTAGATGACCGTGCTGAATAAATGGTGGTCATTGGAAAAGCTTTCTCTGGTGGTGTAGCTGGTGTGTAGTTCGGGGGAAGCAAATCATCCCAATTCTCCAACAGTTCTTTATACACCTTACGTAGAGTGACCTCTGTAAGACCTGTTACCTTACATATCTCTGCCTGAGTTTTGCGCTTGTCTTCCAGCTGACATGCAAGGTAGATAGCAGCAGCAGATATGCTTATTGGATTCCGCCGTGTGCAGAAGCATTTATTAACAACCACCTCGCCGATATGGGCTGCAAGTTCCTAAGAAAATGGCAAATGGTGTGTTACGAAGAAAACTTTTTTTCGTATTGTTTTGGATTTTCAGCTCAATTGATACCTGAGCAGATTTATTGAGCTGGAGGAGGCTGCAGAACCGAGGCATATGAACCGCTATTGAATTGCTGTTAAGAGGTTGGCTCAGTTTCAGAGATTCGCCAAGTATTTTGATGTATTTTCCTATCTCTTTCTGAGGAAGATTGCTAGCAGTAGAGATTTCCTGGTTGTGCAGTAAGCAGAACATGAATCAGAACTAATTGATAAAATTAGCAATACACAGAAATGCAACACCAAATATGTATACAACACCAATTTCCTGCGCCTAGGAAGCATGGCTAGTATTCTTTTGTTAGGTTGAAAGAAAATATCTCAACATGGTCTAAGTTATCATAATCTAGTCATGCAGTAAGGTTATTCAAAGACTGGTAAGACAATCGTCTAATTTGACAATAAAAATTGTAAATGTGTCTTTCTTCCTATTTCATCAATATTAAGAATCAAGCAAAAATCACGCCATGCAGGATAAACAGGGAATATTCCCTAAATTTGAACCACCACGAACCATCCCATTCATCCCCTTCCCACCAACCAAACACAGGTATGAAGAATCGGATCATTCCATGCAGCCAACCAAACACCTGGATCATGTATGATACCATCCCGTACCACCTCATCCAACCAACCAAACACACCCTAAGTGAATACAAATTTGGATCCAAATTCTAACCAGATTCTTTTTTTTTATCCAAATCGGGGCCACGTCACCCTATGTTCTCCGGCCATCGGATCCCGCGGGCAAGCGCATCCAACCACCCAGGATCCTTGGTGACACGTTTTGCACAAAAACCCTTGAAGTTTACGTTAATCAACCCGCAATCCATAGACTTGGTTGGGCCACACACAGATGATTTTGTCAAAAACTCCCTAGACTTTCTTAATAGATTCGCATCCCCGTACCTTTGCCAAAACCCTACACTCCCAGCCCCGGGAAAATTGCTCATATGCCACCCAATTCGCTGCCACTTTCACAAATGCCACCCAATTCGTCTACAATTCCCATATGCCACTGAGGCAACGAATTTCATTCCAAATGCCTTTTTGCCATTTTTTTTACCTCTTTCCCCCCCTTTCTCCCCCTTTTTTCTCTTTTTTCCCTTCTATTGGGCGGCGCCGACGCCGGCGGTGGGAGCGGTTCCTGAGGCACGTCGCGGAGGAGCAATCTTTGAAGAGCTCGAAGGCGTGGTCTATGTCCCGGTCTAGCCTCAGTATGGAGGCGACGTCCACGATCTGGAGGTAGGCACGGAGGCTGTCGACGGACACCATAGGGCCGGCGGGGTCGGGGGTGGAGGAGGTAGAGGAGTCGACGGCGAGCGCGCGCTGGAGCTCCGCGAGGAGACCGGAGAAGGCGGAGGCGGAGAGGGCGAGGACGGGGTGGCGCTCGAGGGAGAAGGCTGAGAAGGCGGAGACGAAGCCGGCGGGAAGGAAAGGGTCGTCGTCGTCTACTTCGTCGAGGGAGGAGGTAGGCTGGACGGCGGCGAGGTCTGGGGTGACCAGGGGCAGGGAGTGGAGGGAGGGGTGGAGCGGGAAGAAGGGGTGGGTGTGGAGGTGGCGCTCCAAGACGAGGCGTGCGCAGGAGGAGCACTCGGAGACGGCGCGGGAGAGCGGCGGCTGCGTCGTGGTGCAGCGCGCCGGGCCGGACGCGCGGCAGTAGGGGCACTGCGCCGGCTGCGACATGGATGGAGCCGGCGGCGGCGGCGCGCGTGCAGGCGAAGCTCGGGCGTTGGGGTCTTTTTTTTTTTATTTTATGGAGCTTTGGGGTCTTTTTGAGTCGTCGCTCAGTTCTTGAGTAGTTCTTGAGCCATGACTACTTGAAGTTGGAGCTTGGCTACGGAAGTGAGTTTGGCACTTCGGCCTGTATTCCTTTTTTCCTCTACTTTCCGATCCTTCATTTAATTAATTTCTTATTTAAAAATGTAAGCAAAATGTTTTACAGAAGCATACGCAGTAACTATGGAAAACGGATCTTTAGCACTAATTAAAACATTTGGTTTTACTAAGGCCATATTCTTTTAAGCTGATTTGAACGGTTAAACAGCTGAGATGACTAAAATTCAAGAGCTTTTTGAGTTAGTCTCGAAATTCGGATCCATTTCGTTTGACTTGTTTTTTTAAAACGTTAGGATCCACGTTCAAAACAACGAAAAAAGGACTAAAAAACTCAAACCATATGCCTTTTCA
Source organism: Raddia distichophylla (assembly GCA_005191435.1). Taxonomy (NCBI): domain Eukaryota; kingdom Viridiplantae; phylum Streptophyta; class Magnoliopsida; order Poales; family Poaceae; genus Raddia; species Raddia distichophylla. The sequence goes on along the minus strand of SPJY01025224.1, from coordinate 199,053 downwards.
AAACGTAGATAAGTTGTTAAAGCTGAAAAGAACTGTGCCTAAGTTAAACATTGTTCTAACGAAAACTCTTGTGACCATGCGTGTCGGACGCCATGACTGTTAGGATTTGCGTCGATGCAAGATCACGAACGACAGCAGCAGACATGATGTTTGTTAGCGCAGATCCTAACAAGAGGAGGTCAAGATTGTTGGGTTTAGCCCCACATCGGATATTAATGATGGGAACATAACTTAAAAGTTGTAGGCACTCATCTCCCTTCATGCTAGTCTTTTGGGCGGAGTTGGGCCAGTACCTGGGTTGTGCTTCCAGTTGGGCCAATAGATGTGAGGACCTGAGCCCAAGACCAGATGTTGGTCTCTGGGGGAGCCGGATCGCTGTCGGGCCATAACAAGTGGTATCAGAGCTTCGTTTTACGAGGTTAGCCATGCAGAAGATATAGAGAGAGAGACACGAGGTTTATTTATACACGGGCGCCGCGGATTGGCCATGCGGAAGATCAATGGGAGACACGGGATTTATTCACACACTAACGCCGTGGAAAACGCCCTATCGGCGCAAGATGGCGCATGGAGGCGATTTACGATTCGATCGGTGGTGTTGGACACTTCGGACAGGAGGCTCGAACCGTTTGATAGGCTACCGTTGGCAAGGATTGACCAAACGGCGCCGCGAAAAACGCCCTATTTGCACAATGTGCAGCATAGAGGCGATCAACGATTCGATCTATCGAACACTTCAGGAAGTAGGTTCGAATCGTTCGATAGGCTACCGTTGGAAAGGATTGACCAGACGTGACGATCAGGCTGACAAAGAAGCCGACGACGTTGGTAGACGGCAACGACTATCTCAGCGTTCACGATCAGACCGACAGGCGCGGAAGGATGTCGGATAGACTGCGGAAAATACCTATCAGGGCAAGGTAAAGCATGGAGTCGATCGACGATTCATCGATAGTGTCATAGACTTCGGGCAGGAGACTCAAATCGTTCGATAGGCTACCGTTGTCAAGGATTGAATATTCGATAGGCTATCGTTGGTAAGGATTGACCAGATGTGGCGATTGGGCTGACAAAATAGCCGGCGAGGTCGGTAGGCGACAACGACGATCTCGGCGTTCGCGATCAGACCGGCTGGAGCGGAAGGTTGTCGAATAGACTACAGAAAATGACCTATTGGCGCAAGGTGCAGTATGGAGGCGATCAACGATTCGATCGGTGGTGTCAGACACTTTGGGCAGAAGGTTCGAACCGTTCAATAGACTACTCTTGGTAAGGATTGACCAGACGTGGCGATCGGGCTGACAAAGTAGCCGGCTAGGTCGACAGGCGACGGCGACGACCTCGATATTCGCGATCAGACCGGCAGACGCGGAAGGATGTTGGATAGATCGGAACGGTGGGAGTAGTGATAGCCGGCGAGGTCGGCAGGCGATGGCGACGACCTCGGCGTTCGCGATCAGACCGGCAAGCGTGGAAGGACGTCGGATAGATCAGAACGGCGGGAGCAGTGATGTGACCGGATGCTGCACAGGAGGTGCTGCATCATATCACTGAGGGCGAAGCTATGACGTGGATGCGGATGGCCAGGGTGCTGCATGTTTTGCCGTGCACGGACGTGGTGCGTGGTGGCGGGTTGGGAAGCCTGCTTAAGGGTAACCAGAGTTCGGGTACAAGGGTTCGCGTAAGACGCTGGAACGACTGCAAGGTGGAGAAGGTCATATTCTTTAAGGTGGAATTTGTTAGGTTTTGTGTCGAATATGTATATAAGTATTACATGGACTTTGCGGTGGGCGATAGAACTATGTACGAGCGCCATCTCCGCTGACACTCGTCGATCTGTAACATCCCCAAAATTTCCAAATTTTGCATGAAATTTTTTTGCGAAAATCATCACTTAAATCCCCAAAACTACCATACATTTCCTATTTTTTCCAAATATATTTCCTGTCGGTGTAATAAATACTGGGGTACAAAGAGTCCTGAAAAGATCAAGCGGGCCCCACGCGTCAGGCGGGCGAGCAAGGCCCCAGCGCGCGGGCGAGCCCCTCAGGGCGCCGGGCGGGGGCCCCACACGTCAGGCGGGCGATCAGACCCCAGCGTGTGGGCGAGCCCCACGGCGTATCCCGGCAAGCGTGGAAGGACGTCGGATAGATCAGAACGGCGGGAGCAGTGATGTGACCGGATGCTGCATAGGAGGTGCTGCATCACATCACTGAGGGCGAAGCTATGACGTGGATGCGGATGGCCAGGGTGCTGCATGTTTTGCCGTGCACGGACGTGGTGAGTGGTGGCTGGTTGGGCAGCCTGCTTAAGGGTAACCAGAGTTCGGGTACAAGGGTTCGCGTAAGACGCTGGAACGACTTCAAGGTGGAGTTTGTTAGATTTTGTGTCGAATATGTATATAAGTAGGTTACATGGACTTTGCGGTGGGCGATAGAACTATGTACGAGCGCCATCTCCACTGACACTCGTCGATCCGTAACATCCCCAAAATTTCCAAATTTTGCATGATTTTTTTTTTTTGCAAAAATCATCACTTAAATCCCCAAAACTACCATACATTTCCTATTTTTTCCAAATATATTTCTCATTTTTACCCCCATTAAGAAAATATACTCTTCCAACTTTTCAATAAAAACCATCTAATAAAATATCACATCTTATCTCATATTTGGATTCCGCTCAATTTTTTTTTTTGGATTTTTGGAGCCCAAGATCACATTTTACTGAGCTTTCTACAATTTTCTACAAATTCTTAAGCCTTTATGAATTTTCTGGAATTTATTTATCTAATTAAACCCCACCCTTCCTTTTTCGGAAATTCCCAAGAATACGCTTTCCATTTTTGGGTTTACGCCTTCGGCGTCACCCCTTTTTAACTTCTATCACAGGCCTTGGCCCATCTTGGCCGATGACTATTCGGACCTAGTGAGTCCACCCGAACGTGTGAGTAGCGATGGACGGCTCCAATCAAAACCACTTAGAACCGGCGTCCCAGAAATTGCCACGTCACCCAAAACCACCGTACCCCTTCGGTTATGAGCATCCAACGACCATGACTTATCCTCACCCAGATCCGACTGCCCATGTTGGTCGTCGATCTCCAGATGTCACCGCCGCCCCGAAACCGCCGCCACCGGTTTCCATCACCAAGTTCGTCAGAATATCTCCCTGGCACCATTCCCGACACTCCCTTGCCGTTGTTTTTCCCCAAAAGGATAGCTCTCCGCCGTGGCTACCTAATCCTCCACCTCATCAGCATTAATTGACCATGGCAGCGCTTGAATTGCTCGCCGCCATGTCGCCTTGCCGTTGCCGACGTGGTCTGCCACCTCCAGCTCGCGGGCAGCCTACAAATAGCACCCTGTCGATCTACAGAAGCTCCAAGCCTCCTTACCGTGCCCTCACTACTTCCCACTAAGAACCCCTCTAGCGCCACCCTTCTTCCCCAACTCTAGCGAACCAATGACCAGCGCTTCGCCCCTTCTCTGACCCCGACATCTACACCAAGTTGCACCCACACAACAGCGCGAACATTGTTGTGCCATTGCTGATCGCTAATAGCAACCGGAGCACCCTCGCCGACGAAGCCCGAGCTCGCCACCGCACTGAGCTCATCGCGCCGCCATCTCCGGCCACCTCGAGCACCACCGCCACCTTGGTTAGATTCCCCGTACCCCCAATTGCATCTTCCGAGCATGTACACCCCGCCTCCGGCCACCCCACGTCGTCGGCAAGCTTCTGCTCCTCCTCGCCATTTCTCTCTCCGTGCCACTGACAACCTGGCCCCACATGTCGGTCGCACCTGCCAACTCCCTCTCACTGCCTGATGGGCCTCACTCGTCAGAGTGCGCTGCCTTCCTCTTGGGCTTGGCCCATTATTCGCCCTGTAGCCCACCAATTCTTTTTCCCTTTTCTTTAAATTTCCAATTCTCAGGAATGTGCAATCTATTTATTTAAAATAGCAAATCCCTTCCAAAATTTCTACAAAAATTCTCAAAATTCTAGAATTCAAAGTAGTATTTTATAGAAGAAATATAAATTCCCGCATTTCAGAATAAAATTTAAAAATATATTCTTCCTCTTTTTATAAGGAAAAATACCTTTATTCTCAAAAAAATCCAATAAAAATATTCATTTATAAATTTTGCATTTCAAAATTATAATATAATATTTCACCTATTTTCTAGTATTAAATCAATTTCTTTACTTGTCTTTCCCTTACTTAAAAATGCTTTTCTTAGGGAAAATGGCTTTTAAAATTCACCCCTATTCTCAAGAATTCCAAATAAGAGCATTTTTTATGGATATTTTGTTTAAAATAATATTTACAAAATTTCCACCCTTTTTATCTTCAATAAAATCCCTTTCGGGCTTGGATTGTTGTTAAATCTAATTCCTAGAAATTCGAACCCCACATATAATCATATCCCCTGTCATTCTTTTCCATCAGTTTACCACGATAATGTCAAAATCATTCTCAGTCCATTCTATATCATTCCATCTGTAACCGTTTGTGAAAATTCTCTAGAAATATTGAAAATCATACACACCATCACCATACAACTTAACCCTAGCTTTTTCCCGAAAAATATCCCACCTAAAATTGTTTCCCATGCATTCATGCCTCATGTATTTTCATTTTGATTTAACTTAAATATTATTGGATTTTCCCCGACTTTTCTATAAATAGACGCTAACGCCCGGATCAATTGCTCAGAAATATCCGGAGACTTCGTATGATCCAATTAATCTACTAAAGGTAGGTTTTTCCATTCTTTGATGCACTTTGGAATTCCTAATTGTCATTTATTTATTTATTTATTTATTTATGTATTACCTTTTAGTTATTTATTTATGAAAATTTCCTTACATGAATTATTCATATTTCATCATTTTGTATTGCATAGATAGTCCAAATTTTACTGCTAAAATCTCTCCTAAAATGATTAAACCTTACATACTCTAGAATAGGTAATCTATATGTGTATTCCAAAATGTAGAATAGTAATCATTGTCCATATGATAAATTGGTTTATTAATATGGAAATTAATTGTGAAGAAAAATGAAGAGGTATAGGCTCAAGTCAATAGCAAGATTACCATAATGTCTTGGAGGGCGGGGCATTGCCTTAGTGTTTTCGCAATGCTTGCGCGGTTTTCCGCAATGCTTGAACGAGTGAGTCACTAGAAAGGTTATCGCGGTGATTGTGCGGAGCTCAGCATTGTTGGGGTTATTTTCTTAATATCTACACTATATGTAGGATATTGCAAAACCTTGGGTTTTATTGAATAAAAATAACACATTAAACATCCAACCATATAAGAAGCTGTTATATGGGTAAAGTTGGATAGGTTCTGCAGAGCTGCTAACAAAAACATTGATGGACCCTATCTCGGGTATATGAGGTTGTGTCAACTGGGTGATGGCTCTTTTATTCATAATAATCATGATTTTTAAAAAGGTGATTGTGATAAGTTGTGGTGAAAGGAGATAAAACTGTTGAAAATCCATTTTTATGTTTTAAAATATGCTTTAATCAAGTGATAAATTTTATTTAAATATCGCATTATTACCACATGAAATAAACTATAACTCTTCTTTGATACTGTTTGCATGTAGTTAATATCTATATTTCTATAAAAACCTACAAGTACGGTTGGAAATAGTTAAGTCTCCTATCTAGGTAGTAAGAAAAATGTGGATGGAAGCTACAACAGGATTCTAGAACCCAGAAGATTGAGAAATCAATGGAACAATTTCCAGAAGACCAAGTCTCTCATTACTCTTCTAATGCTAAAAGCTCAGTTTAAGCCAGGGATTATCAAGCAATATTGAAAAAAAAATTGGAATCAATAAAATTCTAAGCAAAAGGAAGATATTATGCACCCCTCTCCAAATCATCTCTCTCCAATTGAAAAGGGTCAAGCTATTTGGTAAACCAAAACCCCAAAGAAAATCTTTGGAAAAAGATACCACTGCATGGAAAGATAGTTATGGAAAACATGAAAAGTTTTGCCAGTTGTTCCCCAAGTTTCAATAGTTGTTTTCAAGTTTTATGACTTTGTTTCATATGCAATAAGTCAACTTCATCGATAATTTTTCCAAGTATCAATAGTTATTTTCCAATTTTCCGTGCCGACGCCAGCATGATATCATGTGTCATCCCATCGGACGTCGATCCGAAGCGCCCGCCTTGTTTTTAACATTGATGCAAAATGTTTCAATGGTTATTTAGAGATGTTTCAATCCATACGAAAAATGTTTTCACAACCAAACAAAAAGGTTTAGGTGTCTTGTAGATGGTTCACAAGAGAAAACAATATGTTTGACGAGTAAAAATGTTCATAGAAACAAACATGTCTTAGAACTGAAACATGAGTAAAAACAATGTTCCATATGAGCAAAGTACATGGATAAATGTTGCAACACAGTTTCTAAACAAATACATCTTCTACATATTCAGCGGGGCCTCGAACACTATCTTGGAGCTCAATTGTGATGGTGTGACTCTGTTATCTTCAGTGGTGGTCCTAGCCCAGCAGAGAAGCCCGGGCTGCTGCTACTCCACTCCAAATAGGGATGGCAATCGGGTGGGTATCTCTGGGTATAGCTCTGTCCAACCCAAACCCGAAACGCAAATATCTGACCGAAACCCAAACCCGAAAATTGTCTCGGGCATAAACAAGCACCCATACCCGAACCCGATGGGTACTCGAAACCCGACGGGTACCCAAAACCCAAAATGAAGATCTAGATCTAAAAGCACCGAGGCAGTCGTAGAGGAGCAAAGCGAGGCGGCGCTGGCGGGGTGGAGGCGAGGGGCGGCGTCGACGCGGTGGAGGCGGAGGCCTTGGGATTGGGCGGAGCAGCCCAGGCAGCTGCCTGGCCTTCCTGGGTGCCGGATCCACCCTGGTTATCTTGTTGTCAGACTAACTATTTATGAATAGACCCACGAGTCACTCACTCGTCGAGTTACGGGCACCCGACAAGTTTGTGTTCAGGTTTGAGTTTACACCCACCATTTATTTCAGGTTCAGGTTAGATCCTTATTTTTGGGCTTTAGATTAGGGTGTGGTATTTCTCCATGTGATCCTAACCCGACTCGTCTCCATCCCTAGGCAACACAATGTTGGGAAGGCCAAGGACACCACTGCACTGTGGGATCACCACACAGTAGACAAGAAGTGTGAGCATAGCAATGCCTACTTTAGCGCAAGCGCCGTCACCTCCACGTCAAACTTCCTACAATTTAGGGGTCCACGATGTCGAGGATGGAGTCCTTATGGTAGAAATCTAGCACCCAATCGCTCAATACCAGTTGGATGTTGCCATTCCTGTTGCGCTTGATCTCCTTCTCTCTCCTTCGCTTCTCTAGAGATGAAAGGGAGAAAGGAGCAAGGAGAAAAACACAATAGAGAAAGTGTAAAAGGGGATGGGAGGAGAGAAGAATAAGGACGTCAATGATTAAGCTAGGAAGAAGTATAAGGGCCTCACTGTTGAGGTGGGGTGTGTGGCTTTGATAATGGTATATTTTGTTTTGTTGAATTATAATAATTTAACCGTAACAATATTATTTGAATAGTATTGCATCCTTGACTATAAAAAGTTCATTCTACACCGTAAACCACAAAAGAAGTCCATTATACACTCTAAACCACAGTCAATATAACACACCCAACTATCAATATCAAGTTGCTTAACGTCCTACTTGCCACTAGGTGGTTTAAACCATACTGCTGCACACGTGGCATAGCCAATGACTCTTGGACCCCCAAAATAGAAAAAAAAAATTCTAAAAAGCTCTTTGGTTCTTAAGTTTTGGAGAAACATTTTAGAAGTTTTAAATGTAAATATCCAAATTTATTCTTTGATTAATTCAACCAATTTTTTAAAAAAACAAAAACATTTAAAATTTTATATAAAAAAATTTCCATGATCCTTATACGCTAAAGTGTTTTTAAATAATTTTCTACAACTTTCAAAGTCCAAAAATTCATAACTATGCCACATCTTCAGCAAAGTGGATAAACTTGTCCACCGTATCATCAAAAACACTATACGAAACCACCAAAGGTATTACATGACCAATATTACTAGTTTGATAGATAACCGGTTCTATAGATTACTCGTCTAAAATGAACTTTTAAAATAGTTATAAAATAAACTCTTAAAATAGTTGAGGGACGTAACGTGCATTTATTTCTGTTTATTTCTTCTGTTTATAAATCACAGAAAAAAAACACGTATGTATCATCTTCTGAATTGCAGCAGTTGAGGCGAACAGTGATATATCATCCACAAACAATATAAAGATACCCATTCATGCCATATAATGCTACCAGCAATATGCACGCCTTTGTTTATTTGTTTAGAGGATTCTATGCCTAATTATCCAAAAGTTTAATTATTAAAAAAAATAGATTGATTGATACGAGTGGATTTCCTGTTACGATGGATGGAAGAATGGATTGGCCAATAGCTACTTCAGCAACCGCAAGGGCTATAACAAAAATTGTGAAAATGTCTCCTTTTAATTGGCGACTATCAAACAGATCAGAAAATGTCACGAGATTTAGATTAATTGAATTCAGTATAAGTTCAAGACATATTAGAGCTCTAACTAGATTTCGGCTTGTGATCAACCCATAGATACCAGTCGAAAATAAATAGACACTCAAAAAAAGTACATGCTCAAGCATCATTAACTAACTCCTTATCAATCTCGATTCATTTCAATGTGAGGACAAGAATTGAACCGATTCTATTAATTAGAATAGAACAATTACACAACAGAAGAGAAAAGAAGTTATTTGTTGGCAGTAGATGGATTTTACTAAATCAAAATTGTGATTCTTAGTTATTTATTTTAAATAAGAAAGAAAAAATGGGTCAGATGCAAAGAACCAGCTCCCATCAAGTACATAACAGCAATAGTAAGAGAAATCAAAAGGATGAAATAAATTAAACAGTATGCAAAGCTGTGAACTCAACAGATCATGTCAGCCAGCATAACAACAAGGGAACGGATTAACGCTATTCATGGGGCACAGAACAAATCTGATATCATTCAGAATTTGCTGGTATAAGCACGAGGACCGATTTAATAATCTTCCTGATGATGCAAGTTATACAATGGGATACATTCCTCTTCCCGTATGTTCTATCAGTGACACTGAGAAATGCAACGTGGTATTTTGTGGTGACTTACTGATTGCCGCTAACCTATCCAAGTATTGGTATAATTGGAAAAAAAAAAGGGGACAAAAAGGCCAAAATAATCGTTAGCCTTCCAGTTCCAGGAGTGCCTTTTGAGATGACAAATTGTTCTTATAAAAATCTCTCATTTGCCTGAGATGCAAAAGGTTAGTCAGCCAAATGAGTAAAAATTAATCCTAAAAAGCATAAAAACGTCTTAGTGCTTCCAGGGTTATTCATGTGTATCGGTTTTTTTTTTCCCGATGGATGATCAGGTAAGTGTGATACTGCTGAAAAAGTCAAAACATAGCATCATTGGGGCAACTATTAACTCCCATAAACATTAAGCATATTTACAAGGTAGGCCCAGCGCCATTTGCAAACAAATACAGTGCAAGTTCTATAGCAGTGAGAACACGGTCATTCAAAGTATGACATCACCAATTTGTTTGTAGGCATTGTTTTACATAAGACCAGGGTAAATGCCACAATCTAAAAGGTTGATGTGTTAAAGGCATGGATCAAGGCAAAGATCAATTTACATATAGAATTCCAGATCATGAAAGCAAGCATACCATAGTTTTGGTATTTCTTTGAGAAGTTATAGAGGGCTTTCACAATGGCACCGTATTTCATTGATTTCAATGGCCCCATATGCCTGGATAAGCAATAGTAATTTTTCAGTGATTGCAGAAGAAAGTAATATCACACTCCAGGAGGAATAATCTTAGCATGTGACTGAAGAAAGTTTTTTTTGCTATACTAATATGGAACATGACTGTTTACATCAATTAGCTTAACTAGCTTAACAGCTATCGAATACTATGTACTAGTTGAATACAATTTAAAGCAAGTTTTGACAACACTTCTTTGAAAAATAGCCAGGAGCTCTGCCTAATCAATGAGAAGGATGATGAAAGAACTTACATAATCTCAGTATACCGCAATCTCCACGCAGGAAAGCCTAGATGGCATCTAGCAGGACCATACACAAGAAGAAGATCAGGTTCTGGTCCATCACAACCTAACGGGCAAAGCAAGAACTTAAGAGCTCGTCTAGAATTAAAATAGTATAAATGACAAAATTGCCAACAATGATATACAAATTCATCAAATATAGCATAAATGAAATGTTGGATCTTTTTCAAGCATTACCTACAGATTTCAACGCATTGGCCATGTCAGCTTCTGTAAATACTAACTTGCTTTTCCCATTTCCATGAGTATCTCTATCACTATTGAAGTAAGTCGAGCAAAGCAAGCTGGCTGCTTTAGCAATACCTTCCTTGCCATCAGAACCAGAAATACACTCTATCGTCATCTCTCTATGACCAGAGTGTAATTTTTTAATGTTTGAACCAACATCCTACAGGTTGCCATAACTAAATGAAACCAGTAGAGAAGGTAACAACCATAAAAAAATAAAAAACTTTCTACACGAATTGAATCAATCTGGAAGCTCACGAATGTAATTTACCAAATTATCTCCTGAATCGTCATCTCTTGAGCCATTTATACCATTAATAACAGGTTCAAATGATTTCTTCAGCACTCCTATAGAGAAACAGAATGATAAGGTGCATCTCTTGAATACTAGTAAACAAAATAAGGTGTACATATGTTGGATTGGCATGGCATAAATCCAGTCAAGAAAAATAGGACCAAGAAAGAGGCAAATTAAGTCCTTTTTACAAGAAAGAAAAATTTTAATGTTCCAGGTTGAAAACAATTAACACCTACAACAAAAAATGAATTGATTGCCTTACCGTCAATGTCATAGAGACATACATACTGCACACCAATAGTTGAGAGCCAAAATAAAAGCTGCTTGATCTTCACAGTATTCTTAGCTTCTCTGCTATCTACCACGATGGCCAGGTACTTGAGTCTCTCCAGTTGGAGACAATGATACTTTCGCAATAACCCAGATGAAATAAGATAGCATTGTAGATTATAAATCAGACAAGACCATAAACTGAAAAGGCTGGTGACTAAGTGGATAATGCACCAGAGCAACCCCAAAGTGAGCTTTACAATAATTGATAGTGGAGACATCTGCCCATCCAGAGAGAAACATAATATGAAGTTTAGTGTTCTTCCAGCAGAACACATTAATATTCAGAGGCATATAATTAAAGAAACATACGATTATTCACTTCTGTTAATCAGCTTTAAAAAATCTAACGCTTCATGAACTCAAATAATCCGACAACAACATGATTAAATGATGGCAATTGTCTCAATGATATCATCCAAACTGCTTATGCACCGTTAAGACTTTTGAAAAAACATTAAGTTTCTAACTTTCATTTGCCAACAAACACATGGAAACTAGGACATGGATGGGCATAAAACAAAATATTTGCCTGCTATATTTCAGTCGATGGTGATGAGGGTATTAAACAAGACAATAATTACTGCAAGAAAATATTGAAGTTCGACATAAATACAAATTTTTGGTGGCACAAAATCAATGTGAACTTTCAGAAAAGATCATAAGAAAATATAGGACTAGATCAACAGTATCGCAATACAGATATCAAAAGAACTATGAAAGAACATAAGGAATTGTTTCTGCTGTAGTGTTCCTTCTCCTCACCAGCTCACCAGAACAAAGCAATAATCTGTAAGGATAGAAACTACTAAGGTGTTTCTGCACGACTTATAGATATACACCGCCACTCACTCGCAATAATTTAGGGAAATGAATCCAACAACAGTGCTAAAAAAGATAAAGAGACAAATTCACTGTACAAGAACATACATGTGGATGCGGCTTATTCGTGAATGTGGGGGTCTTATTGGCCACAGATGCCTCCCTGAAAAAGATATTAATTTGTCAAGAATGATGAAAAGGCAAATTGTACATTCAACGAACATCAAGCTTATAAAGTTGGATTCAAGTTTTCTTTGCTCCCTTAATATTTTTTTAAAAAACATGACAATACAGTAACACCTTGCTAAAAATAGAATCAAACTCTTTCTTTTAAAAAAAAGTAGAAGCAAACAAATGGGCCAGGGGAAATGAAAGAGAAGGGAAGACATAGCTGCGAGATAAAGAAAAGGCAATCGCCAAGAGCCAGGTGTCCGCTATCAAATGATAAAGACCTAATTTCATGGCCGGACTGAGCAAGACTATGCTATCAAATGGATTTGTCTGGATTGCGTCCTGACGCCGATATGCCTGGCTGGGAGGCCGCCTGGTATCAGCCGGCGGCTTGCTGGCCCCAGAGGTGGCGACGCCCGGCCTGAGGCCGCCTAGCTATCCTGGCTGGAGCACTGGACCCTTCCGGCGAGTTCGTTAGCGCAGGCCAGCCGACCGAATTCGAACGCCTGGGCACCAGGCAGCGCAACACAACTTGCTAACGACACTTACCGCAGAATGCGACCGCGCGCCCCGTCCATGCCGTCCCTGTTGTGCCCCGTCGCCGCCGCCGTCGAATCAACCTCGGCCGCCTCCCACCGCAGCCACGACGCCCGAACCCCTCGCGGTCGCACGCGCCGCCACTCCCGGCTCGATCTGGGTTGGGGTCCTCGCTCGCACCGACTCGACGGAGATCAGTACACCTCCAATGGAAGTGTACCTCAATGATTTCCTCAATCTCAGGCTCCCAACTCCAAGCGAACGAACAATCGCCGCCGCATTTGAGTGGTCACGCGAAAATCACCTGATTTTTCCGGCGCCGCACTTCGCTCTTCAACTAAACAAACCCGACAATCACGCAAAGTTCGTGAGGAGCTGTGCCATATCGTTCACATGCGCTGATGGCGCCATTGATTTGGGTATCCGTTTCTTGGAAAGCTCCAGCCATTGAGCGATATCCACGGCACGGTTGCAGGTGCTGGCTTACATCTGCCACATGTAACACATCAAGCACTAGCATACAATAAACTGACGCCGCAGCGCCACCAGCATGGAACGCGTGGGGTCGCGGATTGTCCGAGCGCGATAGTTTAGTCTCGTGGTCTCCCACAGATGAAGGTGATGCGGGCACGAGGCACAGTGCGGTGCATTAGTGCACGCCAAGTGGTGTGTGTTGGAAATAAATTAGGGTTCCTGGATCTTGCCACGCATTTCCACGAACACCTATCGCGCGACCCACCCACGCGCTCGCTGCATCAGGGTTTGCGCGGAGAGAAGGGGTGGGGTGGGACTGGGAGGGGGTGAGACCTGCCTGGCACAGTGGTACAGCTCGAATCGCTTCGAGCGACGCGCCGTTGCCGCGCCTGCGCTTCCCCCGGTCACGGCCGCATTGGCACCGCGATGTGGCGCGTGCGGCGGGACGACACGGAGGCGGCGGCGGAGGAGGAGGACGGCGGCTGCTGCGCCCACCGGCCACCGACTTCGACTTTCCAGTTTCGAGGTCACGATCTGGACTCGTGGTACAGACTTTGACTACTAGCTAGTAGCGGCGACCAAATTTTGACTACAAATAAAGTGGTGGGCCACAACATGGTGGGCCAAGCCTGTGAGATGCAATTGGTGAGGCCCATAGCCCAGTCAGTTTGGGAGCTGGGATTTCCCGAACTCGCATTCACGTGATTCTTTGTTCATGGCCTTTTGTCGACGGTCTCTGAGTTTAAGGTTTTAAACAAGAGTCTTTGTCTCCTTTTAATTTGGCAACGAGTTGGATCAGGCTGCAGCGTTAGCTTTCTTGGGTCGCTGCTTCTCGATGGGCGATGGGCTACACAGTGGTGTATCTAGTGGAGTGGCTCGCCGATGGATTTGGTAATGGTGTAATTGCAATGTCGTATATCGGATCTACTCACTGGAGGGTCATCATCACCTCAAGCAGGAGCCATATCCCGACAAATATGACAAACAGAGTTTTTTATATAGTTTTATGTGTTAGATGTGTCAAGAATTAGATGCATACAACGACAATGCCTTTAGATCCCAAACAAGTTGGAGCAACTAGAAATGAAAGCCAATAAAAGAACCGAAGAGTGAAAAGTTAGGTCATGCTTCAAGCACATGGTTGCTAATTTTTATACGCCCCTATCTAAGACTAAGCCCTTGTACATTTCAGCTTAACATAGCGTAGCGTTTCACTGTATCAAAATAGATATTTTTTTTTAATAAATGAAATTGACCGCCACCTATATTACCATAACCCGCAAAAATGCTAATCATCTTGAGCACCCATAGTGATAGAAGCATTTTAACCTCTAAAGTGGAACCATAGTTGGTAGGCCCAATGTAACTTCGTGTGATGGTTGCCTCTAAATTTGGAGGTAGCATCAATACACAATGTGGTTGAAGACATCCTCTCTCTACTCCTAACGAAGCATCATGGAATATGGATGACAGGGCCTTAAATTTGCTTACCTTTGAAACCCATCCTATGAAATTGCACTAGTTCCTGGATCAGTACACTAGTGTCTCACATTACATAGTTGGATCATCACATACAATATTGAACAAAATATATTACAAGATGAACATGGTATCCAAGTGCTGGTACTAAAAATATCGATATGTCTTGTAGATAGTTATATTACAACAAAGATGTTATTCAGGCGGAAGCTACGCCATTATTTTAAGTGAAGATCCTAGTCTATGTATGTGTCTTCCGGACTGCAGGAGAGCCTATATCTGGCCGGAATCGTCAAATGCTGGATCACCTTCCTTGTGGCATGCGTAGTCTACATCGTCGAGATCTCCATAATCTAAAAAGTGAGTGGGTGCGAGGGTAGGTGCGCAATCAAACCACACTTGCAAGTTCACACCATCCTTAATGCATAATAGTGATAAAGGCTATATAGTGGAGTTATGGTTATTTTCTTTACAGAAAAGCTAATTTTTGAATTAACATATATAAAAGCCTATATCTAGCCATTTTTGAAAGGACATCTTCAAAAAGATATCGAGAAAAGATTATATCAAAATTCATAAGTTCATAACTCAAGCCACTGGCACCCTCGACGTATTTAACCCGCATCCCATCTTTCTCCTACCATCATTCCTAAGTCGACAATCCCCGTTGCGGACCACTATCTTCCCCGAGTAACGCGAACTGGTGACTCAACCCACCTCGCAAATTGCCGTTCAATGGATGGCATCAGCCCCTTTAGTTCACCCCGTTGGACAGGGTCAGATCTCCACACAAGAGACGACATAAATCGCCTTCCCCCTCAAGATTGGTTAAAAGGCTCACATGACTAATGGGTCACAAAGACACCAATCCTGCGCTTCTGCGCGATGGCCATGTGTTATGGTGTTAGGGACCAAAAAGCTCACACAGATGCAATTTGGCCGGCGGTTCCCCGCTGAGCTCACCTATGAGCACCCTTCCAGACGAGCCCAAACTCCATCTGGTTGTTCCACCTTCTCGTCTTTATTTTCACACAGATAGATGTCACACAGACTTTATTTGTCACATAGACGATTCTTCTGGGTCCACCCTGCCCAACACCCTTCTCTTCCATCATTCCTATTCCCATTTCCCGTTACCAAATATCCCCGAACCATAATTCACACATCCACACTTTAACACATGCAACACAAACCTCATCATGATCAAGGGGTGTAATGTTATCGTGTTCACCGATGGGTTTTGGCTCACCAGTGCAGGATTGGATACCCGATTAAACCATTCAGACCTAAGCATGTCTTAACAGTTTTTACCCAAGACTAGAAAGTCTAAATATTTTTATGTATTATGTGGACAGTCAATCAATCATGATAACAAGGAGTCATGTAAGTTAGATACATATTCATCAAGGACAGGGCATGATAAAATCATGATTAACAATTAGGCAATTTGCAAATCATAGCAGGCATGCAAGTTTATATTTTAAACAAACTAATTTAATAAAACATGGGTGGAAAGAATGAGCTAGGGTGTTAACTCGCCTTGAGGATCAGTGGAATGATCTCGGTTTGCTTTTGGGAACTCTTCTTCTGGAACCGGTTCGTCTAATCAGAGCAAACATCTCAAATTAATAGACATGCTAAATAACGTACGAGTGAAATATGCAGGGCTAAGTACGAGTGAAATATGCAGGGCTAAGTATCGATCTTAGGTGAAAGTGCTAAGTCTGAGGTTTGGGATGGTTAAGGATGAAATTACCAAAATAACCCTAGGAAGTCCCTATTCGAAAAATGTGAAAATACCTATATTTATATCTTTCTTAATATATTCAGAGCCTCTTCTATAGTCCAATACCTAATTTCATAATTTTTCCCAGGGTGTGGAGAGTTCCTAGTATTTACTGGGAAATAGCTGGAACAGTTAACGGGCCAAACCTATCACTGTGCAAGGCGAGAGGAGACTGAGCGGCCCAAAATGGCGTAGCGCGGCAAGACGAAACGGTCCATTTGGCCAAGCGGCCCAGGCGCAGCGCGAGCACGCTAGGTGGCCATGTCGAAGACGCCTGAAAGAAGGGTCCACTGGACAGCGACTCAGTACCAAATGAGAGAAACAGAACCTAGAGGGAGAGAGGCTGGCAAGTGGGTCCCAATGGTCAGTGACCCTTGTTCACACAGCGCTGGGGAAGATGACGTCATGATGATGTCATCATATTCAACATCTCGCCGACGTGCGAACCCGAAAAGAGAACTGAGACTCGCCGGCTCTAGAGGCTAGGTCATTGGGTGTAGGTGCTACCTAGAGACTTAGGGAGAGCATGTGCGTCTAGTGGTGCCTATAGCACGACCAATGGTGATCGGACGCGACGACGCCATTGCCGATGGCGGCGAGGCGTCACGGCATCACACGACGACGGCACTACCATACGTCTCCGGCTAAATTAAAGGGCGAGGAAGCTTCGGGAAGTAGAGTGATTGCTTACCGAAGCCCTAACGATGACGGAGCGTGACCGACTCGACTTAGCGGAGAGAGACCCTGCAATGGCTCCGAGCAAGACAACAATGGCAAGGATGTTCTAACTGGTATTTTAAAATGCTATATTGTATATTTTCTAAAATACCTTTAAGTTGCATTTTAAATTAATAAATAAGGCCTTAAAATACCTACTTTAATTTGTTTATGGAAAATCCTATAAGTTAGTGGCAAAACTATATTTTCTTAAGATGTAGAATAAATCTAGTATTTTCTGTAATGGTTTTAGAAATTTTAGAGCTGATTTGCTATTTTAATTAGAAAATACTAAAGTAATAATATTAATAATTTTACATAAAAGTTGGTTAGTGAAATATGCAAAGTTATATTTTTACTTGGCTCTAAACAGAATCTAGTATTTTACATAATTTTATCATAATTTTTGAAAATCTCAAACTATTTTTAATAAATCGAAATCTTTTATCAGATTTTGTAATGAACTGCATTCAAAACGGTGACGTCATGCTGACGTCACCCTTCTTCAACCTCCGTCCAGTGCAATACCGACGGGAAAGAAATGGAGATTGCGGGAGCTACGGTTATCCGTTTTGGGTGTTCTTGGGCTCTACGGATTCTTCCGGTCAAGATGATGAATGAGAGAGCTTCAGGAAGTCACAAGGATGCTCACAGTGGCCTTTCTGATGTCGGAGCGAACCCAAGTCGGCGTAGCGACGTACCGCTCTACGGCGGCGCAGAAGAGAGCGACGGCGACGACGAACTCCGGCCACGCTTTTGCCAAATCGATAGAGGGGAAATGTGCGTGAGATGGAGGAGATGCTAACAGCGCGAGGAATCGGATTTAGGCTTACCGACGACGGAGAGATCAGCGAGAAGGCGCTCGCCAAAGGATTCAAGCCGGCGAGGAATTCCCGGCACTACGGCGGCTCCGACGGCTTCGGCAGCGCTCGGCGATCTCAGGGAGTCACCGTGGATGGAAGAGAGAGACAGAGGCGCCGAGAGAGAAGCAAATGGGAAAAAGAAGAAAAACCGAGGCGGCAGCGGAATTTTTATACCGGCGAGCGCGTTATGGATGAGCTTGCGTTATGGATGTGAGGCAGCGGCTACGTGACCAAAGTGGCTTGATCCACCGCTGCTTGGATGCAGGAGCGGGCGACACCGAAGCAAGGGCGAGCCAGCGTGCGCCGTCGGCAGAGAGAGAGAAGCGGTGGGGAGAGAGCGAGAAACAGAGAGGGAGAGCTATTGGGCTGGACCAAGAAACGTCCTAAAGACGGCCCAGCTAGAGGCCAATCCAGGAATTGATTTGAATTTTGATTTTTCACCTAAATTGCTTTAGAATTTTGAACTCTAATGGATTTTGATCAATTTTGAAAATTGACTCAATTTTTGGTTGTTACAATGGATGCTTTCCCTGTTAACTGTTTGAAATCATAGGATATTTTCCAACTTACATACAAAATAAAACGGTTTCTATGAAATTTCTATAAAATACTTTATTGGTGAAAAGAACTCACCAACACGTGCACTGTTTTTCTGCCAGTACGTAACCAGAGGAGGAATAATCTGATCCGAATAAGCCCTCCGATCGAGTGGTGTTTTGTTAAGGCATTGTTGTCAAACTTTCTTCAACCCTGTAGTGCCCCTGCGATTCACTAGCTCGTGTGGTCGTCATGATCACAGTTTCAATTCATGTTTGGTTTGGGAGTGTTGATTTGGGAGTGGTGATCACAATTTCAGTTTAGTGGACCTGCTATCCAACCAATAATGGATATGATTAGATTCCTCTGTCGATATTGGAATTGGTTGTTGTTTTTAGATGGAAATTTGATCCGTAGGTTTTTTTAGGTTGACTATGTTTCAAATATTTTGTTTTAACTTTGAAAATTTTTGACATGTGTGTTTTATTTTCTATAATTAATAGCCAAGCATGTGGATGTTCTAAATCTCAAAAGCAACCATGTACTGCTAAGTCGGTCCTTTTCTCAAAACTAAGTTTTTGCAGCCTCCTAACCACTATTTTATCGTATTTTGCACATCTTATAAAAAACATATGCATGCCTTAAATTATTGCGAAGCCATCCCAGATTGTCAGATGTGCTCTTTTGAAAACAAAAAAACAATGCTCGCACACTTTTGGAAGAGCAATCGAATTGCAGATTTAAATGTTGTGTATGTCTGATGGCATGCATGGAGACCGGAACAAAGTTTTAATTCTAAAAAAACCTATAGCCATCAATCCCGGTTAACCTGTACCGTTTTGAAAACCGGTACTAGAGCCCGTTACGAACTGGTACTATTGGGCGTTTCTCAGTAGTGATTTAAGAAATCTGAACTTCTTAAATAAATTTACAAGGTAGCAGTTTTGTAGGAGCGCTATTTTGCAAGCTCCAAACGGGTGATCATCATTCTTAAAATACAAACTATGCATCTGATCAATATACTGGCACCGTCCATCAAATATTGCGTGAGAGAGACGCATCAAATTGGATGTAGCTCTTTTGTATTTTAAAAGTCCCCACATGAGAGTGACATCTCCGGTGCTCCAACGGAAGACACTGAAAGGAAACATATGCATGCATTTCCCAGCAGGCGCCCTTTAGATAGACGGGAATTTTAAGAAAACGAGCGACAAAATGTTCACTGACATTGAAGTGACAGCGTAGGTGTCCTTCCACAGTTGAAATAGCATCAGGGATCTTTCGCTTCCACTGCAGGCTGATCACGATAAACAAGTGATAATTTTCCTGTGTGAAAAAACTAGTGTGTTGACGCATATCAGGCATACCACATATAAAAATGGTTGGAAATTAGAAATGGAAATACAATACGTATAAAAATGGAAAAATCTAGGTTGTGTTCAATGTTAAAATAAGCTAAATCGGCATCCGCACCAAATGAGTTTGATCACAAATATAAGGTTAGTCCATTGTCTTTGGTTCTTTGTTGTTAAGACGAGTTACTCCAAGAACATATGTTAGTTGTTCGGGTTAGAAAGTTAGGAACATATTTCCTACTAGCGAGTCAACTTCACTTGCGTGTAAAACTAACTTCTTGTGGTGGTTTAGACTCATGGTGTTCAGGTTCCCTACCCCTTCCCCTTCAGGTTCCTGCCCCTATACGGAGATGGTGTTTTAAATTTCGCAATTTGATTATTATTATTTTTATATGTTCAACCGATGCTTGATAATAGCTATGATACTTAACAATTTCTTGATACTCAACATAACCCCAATACTCGACTTGATATTCAATTATACTTTGATGCTCAACTTGATACCTTGACTCGACGATACTTTCGATCGACCAAATCCCTCATCAATACCTTTCGATACTCGACGATACCTCCTATGCAGAGTGATACCACGATACTTGACGATACTTTAGGAGGTAAAATTTTGGTGTTAAAAATGTTGAAGGCAATGGTTTTTTTGGGTAGTTATGTGGATCATATTCTTTTCACCTTTTGTCTTCTTCTTCTTTTGAAAAATCGCCCAAAGGAAAATGACCCTTTGTTCGTTGGTTACACTGACATCTCAGCACAATCAGGGGAGGCACTCGGCACATAAAAACAACAATAATAACAATGATACAGGCTTTCTCTTTCCTTTTTCTTTTCTTTTATAATCCTTTAGAGAAACGATGGTTCATCATGGAAGGGAAGTTACACGCCGGAGTTCAATGGCAAGGCGGCGCACGCGTTCACGCCGCTCGGGGCAGCCAATCCTTTCTCCCCCGCCTTTCCCCTAACACCAATGCCCCCGCGGCTGAGTGGAGGAGCCACTACTCGGCCGGGCGGTCGCCGTCCGCGCCCTCTCCATCGCCGGCGACTCCGACTCCCCCCAACTCAACCAGGGAGCATGAGCATATCCCAATATTGGCGAGCCGATCGACCGACGGTAACGGCTCTGATTGACGTGAGTGGTCGGGGCGGTTTTGAATTCGCGCGTTGGCAATGGCATATTGGCATGGCCGTGCCCGTGGCGACGCCGCCGCACGCTGAGTGGGCAATGCCGTCGTTCTGATCGCTCGTGATCGCGGGCTCCGCCGTTATTGGTGGGAGGCGCATTCCGCAGTACAATCTCCTTGGAAGAGCGCTAGTGGGCAGTGGCGACCGTTCTCACGTGTCGAACTCGACGTGATCGGTGGTTGTGAGCTCCATTCGTCGCTGAAGCTTTTGGGGTGATCTCATTCACTGACAGATCCTCATTCCAATCCAATTACTGCGTGCTGGGATCAGACTATCAGAAGGTATATCATCATCGGCACGGCTCCTGTGAATCATGTGACGAGCATCCTTCAGATTTTGCTCACTTTTCCCAGATCTGCAGTGTTCTGAGGATAATGGCAGCTCTGCATAATCATGTACCAAACACCAGAAGCACTGAAGCACATGCATACGTCCTAGGCTAGCAAAGGAAGCACACATGAGCACAAAAAGGTGCCATGATTCATGGCCGCATATACATTCTAGCAGAAGTATCAGAGGACTGGAAAAAAAAACAGAACATGATTAAGTGAGTGAGCGAAAAGCGCCAGGCATTCAGAGCTGGCTTTCAGACTCATCTTACAGCTTCTTTTTTCGTCAGATATATATTATGTGGCCATGAGCATCGCTACAAGTAGAATTGAGCTGACGCGTCCAGTTTGATTGATCTTGATAAGCACTTGGGTGCAGCATGCCAAGAAAGGCCTCGCCATGAGCCCATGAGGCGGTCCGTCAAGAAAGTGTTGAATGAATCGTCTCCTTTTCCCTTGCAAAAGATGCATCTATCCTCTCATGCCAAACTTTTTCCTCCATTAGAGGTGTCTTTATGATTCTATATCCTCAGCAAACTACAAATAAAGATCCTTGCGCACGGCCAAGTTCGGCACCTTATGAACGTTGCCTGGAACGGGTAGATAGCACTAGCAGATCTCTCTCCAAAGTTAATCCACGTGAAGAAGGGATCCGTGGCAGATGCACATTTGCTCTTTAGCCTCCATCTAGGTAGGCCTTGTCTTAATGCACTCATTTCATAAAAACACAATACACATTGGAGTCCTGAGTAAATCTTGCACTCATCAATCTCCACTTATTAAAATGTGCTCTTTTTGAGCTAAAGGGCAGGCGCTCTGCCATTTCATTAAGTAGAAGAGAACTGCGCTGTACAAAAGAGAAGAGAAACAGAGGAGGGGAGAGAAGAGGGGGAGGGGGGGCGACCAGCACCGCCAATAACACGAGGGATGCAAGGCTACAAACAACACAACGCTGCTAGCAACAGGGCAGACGACCCAAACACGACAAGACCATGATCGCCACCGCCAAACGAGATGCACGAACGAAGATTCCCGCCACCACCGCACGGGATGCGCGGATGCGAACCGTAACCGCGGGTGGGATGCACGGAAGAAGACCACCGCCACCACCGGTTAGGATGCGTGACCACAGCGGGCCGCCAGAGGACGCCTGCTCCAAAGGCAAACGAAGGGAAGACGCAACCGCCACCACCAAGTGAGGCCACCCAAGACACCACCTCCGCTGAGTCGAGCCTGCCGAAGTCTTGAAGACGATGCCTTCAACAAGGGAACGACGCCAGGCATGCCGCCATCGCCTGATCAGAAGAATCAGGTTTGCACCCAAGGCTTCATATGGAAGGGGACGCACATGACGATGCCTCCATCGAGGGGAGCGGCACCAAAAACGGTGTCGCCATCGCCGACCCGAACAGGCAAGGTTTTCACCCCGCGTGTCTTCCGAGGTCACTCAGAGAAGAGGTAAGTGCGCAGGCGAAGACGAGCCACCAACCAAGCCCCCACGAAGCCCACGCCGAGCACCAGGGGCACCACAACAGCACCGAGCACCGGCGCTAACCAGCGCCCCAAACCCGCAAACCAACCCAGCCACCGACGCCGACCGACGCCACTAAAGGAAGAGCGAGGGGCGAGGGGGGAGCTAGGTCGGTGCCACCTCTCCAACAGAGGGAGGGGTGAAGAGGCGATGGCGGGGGGAAGGCGCTCCCTAATCGAACCACCAAACCTCCCCCCAGCCAAAGGAGAGCCGGCAGGAGAGGGGAGGGGAGGGAGCACATGGTCCGGGCCGCCGCACTCCACAAAGAAAAAGAAGAGGCTGGGGGTAGAGCGGGACGGCAACCACCAAGGAGCCAACAGCGACCGAGCGAGGCGACGCGAAGACTCGGGGAGCGGAGCTGAGGAGAGGGGCCCGCTAAGGGGGCTGGCGCAGAACAAGCCGACAATTGCAGCCATGGGGGCGGGCCAGCACGGGGGGCGCCGCCCGCAAGCCCACCACCAAAACCGACCGCACGCTGATGGAACCGACGCCACAACGCCGGAGAGAGAGGGGAACGCCGGGACGGGGAACTTCTAGGCAACGGAGGCGGTTGCGGAGCAGCACTCAGGTGGGCGAGTGGAGCGGCTCTACTGGGCGACCAACGCCGCCGAGGTGATGCCGCTGTGAAGAGGTAGGGGTGGATCTGGGGGCGGCGCTGGCCCTAGGAAGCTGCGAGGGTCAAGCGGGAAGGAGGAGCCGCACGCCACCACCAGAACCGGTTGCTCACTGCCCGACCCGCGGCAAGAAGGCGTTCCCGCGGAAGGAGAGCACCGACGCATGGCAGCGGATCCCTTGACGGTGAAGGTAGGGGCGAGGGACGACGGAGGCAGGGGCGCAGGCCGCTAGCTGCGGCGCTAGGGCCCGCACTGCAACCACCGACGGCGTCGGGGCTCACGCACCATAGCCGCGGGTATCCTTGTTGGATCTGGCCGAAGCTCCTCCCGATCTAACCGCACCGCCACCAGATCTAGTTGCCCCGAGGCCGGATCCAGCTCCCCAGCCGCCGGAAGCTGGGCTCGGCCACCCACCGCCGAAGCAAAACGACGCGAGCCCCGCCGGCCATCTCTGAACAGCACATCTCGAGGAAGAACAAGGGGGGAGGGGAGGAAGGAGGGGGGCCGCCGCCGCCGCCGGCGACGACGGGAACTAGGGCTGAGGGAGGACCTGGAGGCGGAGGCAGCGTCGCCCCCGAGTCGCCCGCACGGACGACGCGAGGGCAGGAAACAGTTCCTTTGATTTTCAAGACATCAATTAAAGTGTGCTCTTAGTTAAAAGGCTGATCATATCATTGTAGTTTGGGCTTCAAAATCTTAGTAGTACTCCCATTCTATCTCTCGAGTCTATTAATTTCCTAAGTTTTGTACTCCCTCTGTTTTTTTTTGTTTGATGTTTTTAACTTTTGAACACGACTTTGATCATTCGTCTTATTCAAAATTTCAGTGCAAACATGAAAAAAATAAGTCATGCTTAAAGTATCTTAGAGCCACAGCATGTGTTGCATGAAATTGGTTGAAGGTTGAAACGGTTCCATCTTTAGAGAGAGAAGGTTTAATTACAACTCTGTCGTGCCAATGATACTCTTTCTTAATCCCCAAATTGTGAAAAGGAGGTTCACTGTGATTCTCAGCATACGGAAAGATGCCTACTGTGCTTCTCGAATAAGCAAAAGATGGTCACTGTTTTGTCCCGATGTGGCTAGTTTTTCCTGAATCTTTTGACTCGATCAGTGGCGCCCTGTGCCCCTGTCCTTCCTTCCAGCTCCCATGTCTCATACAATGCACAGGCAGCCCTCTCCAAGATATTTTGGATGGTGCTCTGCACGCTCTCTGTTCGTGATCAGCAGAAAAGACCAGCATATGCCTTGTCAGCGTCATCATCAGTCTATCACGCGGAGGGAACCATGGTGAAGTAGGGCCGTGTTCTTGAGTAGATTTGGCACGATGATGATTGATGCAAGGCGATTGGCAGAGCAACAAGAGCATCAGATAACAAAGGTCCTTAAGTTAGGACTTGAGATAGGATGGTTGCTGGCTTGCTGCTGAAATGCATGCATCCTTGGGCAAGCCAGACAGAGCTGCATACTATATTCTGGGGGTGGAGTAAGGTGGTGATAAAGCCGAGACATGGGATAGCAAAAATTAATGGCGCTGCTAATGGCGTTTGATTCGATCTACTATCTTGGGGGCGAAAAAAAGTTGATGCTGACAAAGAACTCGGCGGCTAGCTACGTGTAAGGGAACAAGGGGTGGAAATCCTTTAGTGGCAGGCCAAGCGCATCAGATTTCTCCAGGTCTTTGGCCGGCGGAGACGGATAGAAATTACATGGCACCGGGCGGAGAGAGATAGGGAGAGAGGACTGAGAGAAGATAGAGAGAGAGAGAGGGGAGGAGATAGAGAGAGGAGGAGAGAGAGAGGCATAAAATTGGGTGCCACGAAGCTTGTGTGGCGCCGGGTGCCACCAAATTTTCTTCCGGCAGAGATATCCGGTGCCATCGTTGCACCTAGAGAGAGATAGAGAGAGGGAGGAAATGAGCTAGAGAGAGAAAGAGGAGGAGAGAGAGAGGGAGAGGAGGAGAGAGATAGAGAGAAAAGAGGATGCCAGGATAGCTTATATGACACCGGGTGCCATATAATTTTTTTCGAGCTACACGGGCTCGTGATGCAACGGGATCGATCAATAGGTGACCTAGATCCAGTGCAAACACCAGAGGCAATAACTGGTGCAGCTTAGCTACTACGTACACACACCAAGCAGATCGATCGGGCCGTGTTATCGCAATCCGGTGAGATCCCGGTGAAATAGGATGGGAGTAAAGAGGCAGCGGAGTAGGAGCCAAGCTAGCTCGGCAGCAACAGCGTCAGGATCGGCAGAATGGACAGCGCCGGGCGGGCTCCTCGTCCGTCAGTCCGTGTACTCCTTCCCCTGGTGCCTACTGCTTGCTCGTGCTCGGCCTGGCTGTCGCGTCCCTTTCGCTCCGCACGGCTAAGTCCTCGGTGCCTGACACGGCCGGAGCTAGACGCCACGCACGCGTCGCCGTCGCCGCGCTCGCCGTGGACCACCTCTCCTCTCCCCTCCCCTTCCCCTCTACTCGCTCGCTCACCGGCTCTCCGGGCACGTTCGTCTCCGACCACACGCACCGCCCGGCCAGTCCAATGCCACGGAAGCAGCAACGAGCAGAAAGCCTTGCACAAGTTAATCTAGGCATGCATGCATGTTGCTACCAAATCACTTCGATTAATAACTTGCAGCATTCAACATAGAGGAGTTAAACGGCCATGATGACGATGGTAACCGTCTCGGATGGTACGTCGCCGGCGCGCGCGGGGAGACGCTGAACGTGGCGCCGCTGGGAGTCATGCGTTCCACGGGCCGTGGAGAACCGTGTGGGCAATGTGCAAACGAAATCTGGCCGGATCGCTGGCTGCACGCACGCATCCTGATCACTGGTGTGGACACACAATAAAGGCGTGGAGAGTGCGCGTTGGACGTACGAGTCCGTGTGATGGGTCGACCCACATCGACCGAAGGAGCGAAAACGTAGCAAGAGGTGGTAGATTGCGGAGCGGCGGAGCCGGGATAGGCTCCTAGGTCGGCCTAGGTAAGGTGTGCTCTGACGTCGCCATCTACGTGACGATAAGCAGAAAATCTGTACCACGGTCTCGATCGACCGCGAGGAAAAATACCGAAAAATCTGTAGTGCAGCGCGCAGTCTCGATCGCTTGGAAATAGTGGATCGAAATAGTGCGGTGGCTCCGGCTTTTCCGCTCCTAGATTTGATTAGATTAGCTTCTAGTATGTAATCTACATTTTTTTGTTAGGTAAGTTGTAAGTGTATGTCCTTAATTAACATTGTTCGGTGTTCTCTTTTAGATTCAAATTTGTATATTTAGGTACACAAAGTTTCATTATTGTTTCTACTACGGCCAAAGCAACACGGAGAAGGTGGTTTTGATGATATACTACCTCCGTTTTTTTTGTTTGACGCCTTTGACTTTTCGACGCGTCTTTGACCATTCGTCTTATTCAAATTATTTTTGTAAATACCATTTATTTTATTGTGATTTGTTTTATCAATAGTGGTACTTTAAATATATCTTATTTTTTAACATCTTTGCACAAAACTTTTAAATAAGACGAATGGTCAAAGACATGCTAAAAAGTCAAAGGCGTCAAATAAAAAAAACGGAGGGAGTAATACGTAATTATAAATAGCGAGACATAAAAATGAGTTCAAACGAAAATTTCTATAAAAAAAAATCCTCTCTCTTAAAAAAACTACGAGTATAAAATTGTAAAGATCTTTGAAAAATTATAGAATTGTAAACAAACCATTTTTTTTTTCTTAAAATTCATATAAACAAAAAACATAAATTTGTAAAATAAAAAAGTCCCCAAAGCCATAGAACTACCCAAAATGAAAATAAAAACGTGAAAATTCCTAAGATTTATTCTACTCTTAACATATCTTTCAAAGTACAACCGTACTATATTAAAAGAAGATAAAAATGCATTGTAGCCCCCTGAACTTATAACTTTTTCACTCTTTCCCCGTAAACTTGAATTTTCCTTTGTTGCACCCTAGAACTTGACGTTGTTTGCACGGTTTCCCCCAAACCCATTAGGGAAACCGTCAAAGCGCTATCTATGTGGCAGTTTAGTATAGAGGTGGACACCACGTAGCTGCTAAACGTTGACATGGCAAGCCACATGTGTTATATAATTTAAAACCGAGGTAAAAATAGCTTTAAAAACTTTACAAATGATATTTTGGAAAAATAATAGCTTTTCATAATTTAGACTTACAAGTTATGAATTAAAAAAGTCTAAATTTCCAAAATTCAAATGTCGGCATTTAAATATTTATGAAATCAATTTTTTATCTTAAAAACACCCAAAAAAAGTTTCATCAGGTTTCATCCAAGTTTGATGATATAATACGTAACTATAAATAGCGATGAGGCATCCTATTCATAAAAATGAGTTCAAACGAAAATTTCTATAAAAAATAAAAAAAATCCTCTTTCTTAAAAAAACTACGAGTATAAAATTGTAAAGATCTTTGAAAAATTATAGAATTGTAAACAAACCATATTTTTTCCTTAAATTCATATAAACACAAAAACATAAATTTGTAAAATAAAAAGGCCCCAAAGCCATAGAACTACCCAAAATGAAAATAAAAACGTGAAAATTCCTAAGATTTATTCTACTCTTAACATATCTTTCAAAGTACAACCGTATATTATATTAAAAGAAGATAAAAATGCATTGTAGCTCCTTGAACTTATAACTTTTTCACGCTTTCCCTTAAACTTGAATTTTCCTTTGTTGCACCCCTTGAACTTACCGTTGTTTGCACGGTTCCCCCCAAACCCATTAGGGAAACCATCAAAGCGCTATCTATGTGGCAGTTTAGTATATAGGTGGACACCACGTAGCTGCTAAACGCTGACAGGGCAAGCCACATGTGTTATAATTTAAAACCGAGGTAAAAATAGCTTCAAAAACTTTACAAATGATTTTTTTGGAAAAATAACAGTTTTCATAATTAAAACTTAAAAGTTATGAATTTTAAAAAGTCTAAGTTTACAAAAATTCAAATGTCAGCATTTAAAGATTTATGAAATCCAATGTTTTATCTTAAAAACCCCATAGAATCTTTTTCTTTTAAAATTTACTACATTCATTTTTTAAAATTTTAATTCTTTAAATCCAATATGTAAATTTTACATTCCTGAAATCTCATTTTTTTAAATCTTCAAGGCCCCAATTTTTTAACAAAAATTAAAATCCTTGAAATTCAATTTTAACATTTTAAATACCATAAATTAAACAAAAATGAATTATAACCTTGTGAAATCAATTTAATTTGTGAATTTTAAATTCCTTGAAATTCAAAGTTTTGAAATTAATTTTTTGACATTCAAAATTTAAAAATTTTAAATCACCAAAATTCAAATTCTTTGAATCATAAATCCCTAAATAAACTAGTTTTGAACCCTAAAAATTAATTTTCAAATTTAAATACACTAAATTCAAATTTTCAACGTTTTTAGTTTTGAATTTTTCTATTTATGGGTGCCCCGAATGATTTCACGGGGCTGTTTTGCTGGACACTTTGGCCAACATAGAATTTTATCCAAACATCGACCCTCTTGGGCGAGTTGCTACTTCAGCCTTAGCCTCTTCCGAGCATATTTCGAAGTGAGCCACCTAAAGTTAGGATTTAGGAGAGAGTGAGAGAGGAACTTGAGTGAGTGGCAGGTCTTCCTTGGTGCTCATGGAGGCTTGATCCAGGAAAATCTAGCCTATCTACGGCTTATTAATCAAGATTTTAACTTGGTGGGAGTTTAGTGACATCTCAAGATGGAACTTGTGAGAGGCCCAAGTGGTTATCAAGGTTGGACTCCACCTACTGGGGTGGTAAAGGGCCACCACAAGTAAAACCTAAGATATATTGTTCTTAGAGAGGAGTGTTTCAATCAGGAATAAGGAAAGAGAAAGCCTTTTTCGAACCTCGGTAAAAAAAAAACTCCCTTTTTTACTTTGTGTTCTTTATCTTATTCCATGATTTGCACTTGTTTGATGATGTTTATGCTTGATTGTCCTTAGGAGTAGGAACGTTTAATATTGAACTTATCCCAAGAAAATTTTGCTTAGCCCCAATTCAACCCCTTCTTGGGCTACTAGACCCTTTCACCATTATTAAGCGACCTCTTACCATCATATATATATATCTTTGATTATGCCATCTATTTAATTGATGGAAATTTATAGTTTTGTTTGAACATGTATAAACATTAACGAGTGTCCCCAAAAAATATTACAATCTTGTAACATATTTAATAGTTTCAATTTTTTTTTGTTGTTTTTATCAATACATGTGCCATCAAAGCTATGTATAGGCCTTCAATCAATATTTCTAACATTAATATTAATGAAAAAATTTAAATAGTATTGAAATCACTACACAGTGATAATAGTTTTTTTTTATGTTTGGAAGTGTCTATACAATCTAAACAAAAAGGACAAATTTTACTAATGTTGTATGCAACAATGCACTGCTAAATGAGATAACACGAAGGGGGAGATCGCTTAGTGATAACACGTTTGAGATTAAAAAAAAGATAAATCTTTATACGCCATTAGTAATTTTTTTGATCCCTTCTATGTCATTTCCACCTTGTTCCCTTCTATGCAACCGTTGTTAGCTCCGTTAGGTTTAATTATTAGAAAGCATCCCTTGATGTTGAAAAATACCTCTTTCACAATTTCTTGATTTAGAACTTCAAAACATTGTATTTGCTACATGTTTTACTCCAAATTAAGTCATTCAAATATCTAAATTTTTATAAAATAGTGTTTTGCTTGATGTTAACATTTTAATTTTTTATACTTTTATGTTTTTATCTCATTTTAATGATACATTGTACAATTTGTGTTGAAACAAAATTTTACATCAACAACATTTTTCTGTTCCACTTTCAAAATTGTATGTACATATTTTTTGAATCCACATAAAATTACTCATTTTAAAAATTTCTATAATTCTTATGACTTTATCCTATTTTCTAGCATATTAATAAAGTACGAGTGTAAGCGCCTTTGTATAGCTTTGTCATGGCTTGACCAGTCAACAATGACATAGAAAGGAAGAAGCTAAAAATAATATGACATGGAAGGTCAGAGTGAAAATATGATGGCACGGATGGGAATGAGAAAATGTTTAGTGGCATACAAAATATTTATCACATGAAAAATGTCCATACTAATATACTCCATCCGTTTCAAAATATAATACATACATGTATTCAAAAAGTCAATATCCGTAACTTTAGACTAATAATTAAGCTAAAAAGATATATGTTTAGTGCTGTGCATGTGATGTAGTTGAATTTGTATTTGAAAATACATTTATATTATGTTAATTTTGTAGTTGTTGATGATGTCTTGTAAAAGTAATTGATGGTCAAAGTTCTGCGTTGTTATACCCCTCGTATTTTGAAACAGATGGAGTACTATTTTAGGGTATACCTGAAATTTGAGAAGTTTGAGTTGATTTTATAGAAAACTATCCCATTTTCACATAAACAGGGGGTGACATGTTCCAAATAGGCAATTAGACAGCAATGATGTGCAAAGTATCGAGATCATATCTCAAAAGACGGGGCAAATATATCAGTACAACCACCAACGCTACAGATAAAGCGACCTCCTTTTTATCTCAGAAACAGGAAAAAGATCAACTTGTGCGGCGAACGAGCACCGGACGGCGCTCTACCCACCCAGAGTCCCAGACAACCTGCAAATAAAATCGACGAGCCAGCCACAGCCAGCTCGTCCCGTCCGGACAGAGCGCTAGCGCTGAAGGCGACGAGATGGTGGCGGCACGTGCGGGGATCGATGTTGAGTGCAGCGGTACACAAGCTGATCATCCATGATTCGGTTGCATTATTTGTATAAAAAGTATGTCTATACATAGATATTTTAGTAATCCACACAATGAATAATGACTATTAGATATATTCTTTTATAACAATTTTAAGAACTACATAGAATATAGATATTTTAGGAGATATTTGTATACGGATGAACTAGATTTTACAATGTGGCAATAATCCAATATTGTTAACACATTTATAAATTGATGTGCTTTAGAATATCTTTTATAAGTCTGTGAACGACCATGTATAGATAGGTTAAGTACATGGTCAGTGTGCTTGAGAAAAGAAGTAGGCTAGATACAAAAGATCTATAAATATTTTGTTATATTATTAAATCTATAATATAGTAGTCATTTGTAATAATGAGTCTCCCAATCAAGCCATGTCATTTACAGATGTTTAGTTCATTATTAATTTATGATTTGCTAGCTAAGAGAATAGTTCTTAAACACAAAAAAAATTAATATTTAATGTATTAAGTAATTAGAAATTTAAATTTAAATTTAAATTTAAAATGACATATTTTAGTCTCTCCTTAGGGCCCTTAAAACATTAGGAACGCCCCTGCGCCGCCCGCTCGCCTCGAGTGGTGAGGACCGGCGGTTGATGCCACGATGTCATCAGGAGCAGCAATGGAAGCATGGAACGGCTCTCGGTGGGGAGTGGGAACCATATAATGTGGTGGGATATGTGCACATTGTACATATTCACAGGAGTATAGTAAACGTGGCTGTGCTAAACGCTCATGGAATGTGGAATTTTGCATTGATTCTCTCTCTTTATATGTACAGAGGATGTGTAATGCTGCATTAATTCTGTCCGTCTGCCCCATCCTCTCTCATGTGAACAGTTAGTCCCTTTAACGATCGAGTCGCTATCTCACAAGGTGATGGATAATGTGCGCATGTGTGCATGGCTTTTTAATGAAATGCACGTGGTGTCCCATATGTTTGCGTAGCTATATCTCATATTTAATATGATTTTTAGTCTTGTATTTGATATTAACTCCTTTTAGTTGATTTTATTTTATTATTATAATTTTTAATCTAAGCCGTTAAATTTAGGTTCACAACAATCGACAGTGTAGATCATTGTTTTCTCTTTCTGATTAACGTATGAATTTCTTGTATTTTAATATTAACATGATAGCTCCATTTAACTCTACTTTAATATAATAACAAAAATCTACTCATCATCAAAGTAACGTGTTGCTTTTCCGATTAAGCTACACATGTGGCCATGATATTGCACCCATTTAGCAACGTTTGGATGCATATATATACCGATGGATACGATTTGCTATTCATCAATCGACTTAAAAGAGATAATATTTCAATTGATTTACTCACCTCATGATCAATGCACATTGTCTTCCTCCTCTCCTATCACCGACGATAAGTTCGGATTTAAGGTCCACTAAGGCACCCTGGTTTAGAGGTACACCGTGACAGTGGATGCCCAATGGAGGGTGGTGTGTAGTGGTTTAGGTGCCAATGTCTCCTCGTGAGGGCATAGTAATGGAGGAGAGTCATGTATCAACGATGGTTTTAAATATCATTATGTGGTAGTGGGTGGTGGCCGACCGGTGGATCCGACAGCGGGAGAGCTGTTAGATACGAGGCGATGGGTTAACTTCTCATAGAAATGGGAAAGGGGGAGGGGAGGAGAAGCAATGGTGATGATACGAGCGGTGGTCCATGTAGGGTCAAAGGATTGGGCTAAGGCGGCTATGTCAGAGAGCGACTATTGGAGTGTATGCAAAAGGGAGGATGCGCAAAAATTGATTGAAATCCAGTTTTTTTATGTCTAATTGAAAATAGACAGCTGAAGATGAATTTATCACATGCATGACAAGAATATCTATTATATATAAAAAGGAGGGGAAAAAGAAGCCACCACGTTAATCCACATCATCCAAATTATTTTAGTAGTTCGATCAGCGGTGGGACCAAATTATAACGGCTAAGATCAATCAAAGAAACTCTCACATAAATCAAAAAAAAATAAAAGATCTATGCCGTTGATTTTGTGGTGCCGGATTATAAAGGAGGGGAAAAGGAAGCCACCACGTTCGTCCACATCATCCAAATTATTTCAGCTGTTCGATCAACGGTGGGACCAAATTATAACGGCCAAGATCAATCAAAGAAATTCTCACATAAATCAAGAAAAATAAAAGATCTATGCCGTTGATTTTGTGGGGCCGGGTTATAATGGCTTAGATTAAAAGAAGAATATTAGAAATTCGGATTAAATACTAAAGATGATATAATATGGTTATTTTATCCGTTCAATCAACTGTGAGACCAAATTATAACATGATAGATTAATCAAAGAAAAAAATAAAAGATCTATGCGGCTTAGATTAAAAGAAAATATTAGTAATTCATATTAAATACTAAAGTTGATATAATATATTAATTAGAGATAAACTCTAAATCCAATCTGATATGTTAGAGATAGATTATGAGTTAGAGATAAACACTATATACCAAAACAAATCTAGCCGCGCAAACGCGCGGGCCACCTCGCTCGTCAAAGTAGAAATCTAAGGGTTCCGACCTATACATGTAACTCCATATATATGTGCTACGGATTTCCATAATCGATAACTCCTTGGAGATACATAATGTTGCCAACTTGTTAGGGATCGGTGTTTTCCTTTTAAAAGCGTCATGCATGTTGATGTCTTGGAGGTATTCTTACACGATGACCCGCCGTATACCACGCTAACTATGGACCGGGTCGTCGCCATGGCTTGCCAACCTGTCACCTCTCATCAGGCCATGCATACGGCCGGAGGCGCATTGTATTTGCTTCCTTAGGTCATTCATCTGTGCAAGAATCATGAGGTCATGGCTGAAATACAATGCTCTATCGTGTAATCAAACAGCACTATATACACACAGAGCATTAGTTTTCCATTCGGATACGTGAATTCGCCGCTACAGCAAGAGCGTATGCATTTATTGCTCCTGTTTTTTCTTTCTGAAGAATCACCAGCACTCCAGCAGCCACCTCTCCCAGGTCTCTAATATAAAAGAGCCCCGAGCAGTTGCTCGACCACACACCATTGCCTCACGTAGCTAGAAGCGAAGAGCGAAGCTGGTACGCTCATTCGCTAGAGACCCTAGCTAGCTAGAGTGCAGCAATAATACAGAACTTTTGCTTTAATTTGCGATAACTGAGCGATATATAGCAGGTTAAAAAAATTAGCCCCTCGGCGAGCTCCGTGCTGAGAGCTTAGCAAGCTAGCACACCGGCCATGAGCACGGACGCCGTCCCGGTGGCCGTGGCGCCGGCGAAGCGGCCTCCCATCAACAAGTACGCCTTCGCGTGCGCCCTCCTCGCCTCCATGAACTCCGTCCTCCTCGGTTACGGTGCGTCCGTACGTGCACGGACGTGCATTCCGGCTTCTTGATTAGTAATAACCATCGACATGCGCATGCGCATGTAACGGGTTAAGAGTTTAAGACCTCGTGGCGGTTGATGCTGATGGGGTTCTTGGTCTGATTGATGTGTGATTTTGCGGGTGCAGACATCTCGGTGATGAGCGGGGCGCAGTTATTCATGAAGGAGGACCTGAAGATCACGGACACGCAGATCGAGATCCTCGCCGGCGTCATAAACATCTACTCGCTGTTCGGGTCGCTGGCGGCGGGCGTGACGTCCGACTGGCTGGGGCGGCGGTACACCATGGTGCTCGCGGCAGCCATCTTCTTCACGGGCGCGCTCCTCATGGGCCTCGCCCCGAGCTACGCGTTCCTCATGGTGGGGCGCTTCGTGGCCGGCATCGGCGTCGGGTTCGCGCTGATGATCGCGCCCGTGTACACGGCAGAGGTGGCGCCCACCTCGGCGCGCGGCTTCCTCACCTCGTTCCCGGAGGTGTTCAACAACAGCGGCATCCTCCTCGGCTACGTCTCCAACTTCGCCTTCGCGCGGCTCCCCGTCCACCTGAGCTGGCGCGCCATGTTCCTCGTCGGCGCCGTGCCGCCCGTCTTCCTAGGCATCGCCGTCCTCGCCATGCCGGAGTCTCCCCGGTGGCTCGTCATGCGCGGCCGCATAGAGGACGCGCGCCGCGTCCTCCAGAGGACCTCCGACTCGCCGGACGAGGCCGAGGAGCGCCTCCGCGACATCAAGAAGGTCGTCGGAATCCCCGACGACGCGTCCGACGACGACGAAAACGTCGCCGCCATCGTCCGCGCGAGCAACGGCTCGCGGGGCGGCCAGGGAGTGTGGAAGGAGCTGCTGATCAACCCGACCAGGCCGGTGCGCCGCATGCTCGTCGCCGGGCTTGGCCTCATGTTCATCCAGCAAGCCACCGGCGTGGACTGCGTGGTGATGTACAGCCCGCGGGTGTTCGAGCGTGCCGGCATCAAGTCGAAGACCAACTCGCTGGGGGCGTCCATGGCGGTGGGCGCGTGCAAGACGTTCTTCATCCCGATCTCGACGCTCCTGCTAGACCGCGTCGGGCGGAGGCCGCTGCTCCTGGCCAGCGGCGGCGGGATGGCCATCTTCCTCTTCACGCTGGCCACGTCGTTGCTCATGATGGACCGGCGGCCGGAAGGGGAGGCGACGGCGCTCGGCGCGGTGAGCATCGCGGCGATGCTGTCGTTCGTCGCGTCGTTCGCCTCCGGGCTGGGCCCCGTCGCGTGGGTGTACTGCTCGGAGATCTACCCGCTGCGGCTGCGTGCGCAGGCCGCCGCCATCGGCACGGGGCTGAACCGGATCATGAGCGGTGCCACCACCATGTCCTTCCTCTCGCTCTCCAACTCCATCACCATCGCCGGGAGCTTCTACCTCTACGCCAGCATCGCCGCCGCCGGCTGGGTGTTCATGTACTTCTTCCTGCCGGAGACCAAGGGCAAGAGCCTGGAGGACACCGTGAAGCTCTTCGGCAAGGACGCCGACGACGAGGACGCCGGCCGCCATGAGCGCAACAAGTCCACTGAGCTGAGCTCCCAGCAGTGACCCGTAAGCACGTTCGTACACGTGTCGTCCGAGTGTGGTATATGTTGTCCGGTGAATCTTCAGATTCTGGTGACCACTTAGGGTAGATCTCTCAGCTTTTGGATCGCATGCACACTAGTTGCTGGCATTAGCCAACATGTAGGGACGTTGATCGCTAGCTTTACGAGGGAAAAGGTCACCTGATATTCCACGCGACTGACGAATCCGCGTAAAAAATTGTCACATTCACCGTCGCGGTTACGCGGCTTGTCACGGATCATTTCACCTCGTAGAATTCTCTTCCGATGGACAGGAGAGAGTGGGGCCGGGTTTGGTTAGCTCTGATCGATGTTTAGGATGGACACCCCGTTCTGCTGTTACCGTGGCAGCGTAGTTTTGTGTGAGTAATATATCATGTGATTGTACATGCCTGTTAATTAATATGTACATGACTGAGCTGAGCCAGCCATATCATGTTTGCACTAATTTTTTAAATGGGAAAGTCTATTTACCAGTTGACTGAAATTTTTCTTTTTTTCAGTCGATCTATTTTGAGCCGTCGGATTCATGTTTTACGATCCGCGCCTGGGGAGTCGTCTCTGGGGGACAGGTGGACGTGCGTTTCAGGCATCCCGCAACGCGTAAATTTTGTATCCTCGATCCACGCGCTCTCACAACGTGCTGTCTGAAAATAAATTCCCAAGCCGTGTCGCCGCGAAGAAGAAAGAAACCATCAGAGCGAATCAGCGGCCACTCTCCGTCTCCGGCACCACCTCCCCCTTCCCCTCCTCCTGCCGCGGCTGAACAGAGAGAGAGAGAGAGAGAGTCCGTGAGATCTACCACCCAGCCACCCCATTTCCCGTCGCGTCCATGGCGCCGTCGCGCCCTCTCATGCACGGCATCCGCCGGCCGCGCGTCTTCCCTACCCGCGCCGGCCGCACCTCGCCCTACGCGCTCGCCCTCACCGTGCTGCTCCTCGCCTTTGCTTTCCTCCTCGCGCTCATCGCCTTCGGGGTCTTCTCGCTCCCGGTCTCCTCCCCGCCGCCGTCACCGGCGACGAAGTCGACGCCGAGCCCACCGACTCCCGCCCCGCGCGCCCTCGCGGCCGCCGCGACCTCAGGTTAGCCACAGCCCTGCCCTCTCCCTGCGTCCTACCCCTCCAAATTTGCTTCCTCCATTTGCCGCTGATCCCCGCGTCCACTTCGTTTTGTGTCAACTGTTCGAACAGGGCTTAGGAGAGCGGGGCGCGCAGTGGACGGAGGTGATCTTGTGGGAGCCCAGGGCATTCGTCTACCACAACTTCCTGGTAACGAATTCATTCCTCAGCTACCGCTATGATTCATTCCTTCCTGCATGCGTGCTGCTCTCTGTAAAGATTGATTGATTACCCTCTTTCCGGGATTCAGAAAGAACAAGGCTAACATTTGCTTTACATGACGGGTAGCACTTGCAACCCCTGCTTTTTACTGAGAATGATGTGCTGGGTCCATAAGTTGGTTTGTTTGTCGATTTGTTTGTATGCGATTGTGATTTTGAGATGTCTGAACCTAAAATTTCTGATGGGATAGTATCTAGATCAGTAGCTATGGTTGCTGTTAATCATATTCCGCTCTTCTTATTTTTTGTTCTTTGTATTTTTCTATGATCCGCATTGAGGTGATTTTTGGGGATAGGGAGTGCAGGTGTTCTGCGTTAAGGAGATATTTGTTTGCAGCAGGTGTTTTTCAGTTTCAGTGTTAGTTTCATTAAGAACATTTATTCAGTTTTAGTTTTTTTAGTATCAGTTCTTTATTTTTAATTTTTATTCAGTCCTGGTTTTATCAGTTTTAGTTTTCGTTTGTGTTTCATTTTTCAGTTATTTATTTTATTATCAATTTTTGAGCGAGTTATCATCTCTTTAAAAATCAGTGTTGTTTTTGATCGATGATTAATCAGTTCCCAAAAACTCGACCTCTTCTTCACTCAATAATTCGACTAGTTTGTCCGTAAGAGATTTTTTAAATTTATTTCTTGCTCTAACAAACCAAAATATTCAACTTTCTTATCTAATTCGTCTACCTTGGCACATAAGCCCTGTTTTTTCGCTAACCTATCATTCTTAGCCTAACCACATAAATATTTTCTAATCGCCCTTAACTTATTTTTCCTTCATTCAATGGGAGTGTTATCCCTTTGCTTCGCTTGCCATATAACAACAACTATATCATAAAAATCATATCAAAGTAACCACCCCAATTCAAACTTAAATAGAGGTTGGTTAGCGTGATGAAAATATTTCGTAGTATTCAGAAGCAGCGATGTGTGATCAGACAGAAATCTCTCGCAAGCCTCAACAAAAACCAAGGGATACCGTTGTTCCCGCTCATTGGTCATGATAACTCTATCTAGCTTCTCAAAATTTGGTTGTGCTGAATTGTTTAGCCCAAGTAAATTTTCTCCCAGAAAATCAATTTCTCTCGAGTTAAGGCTGTCAATGGCTGCATTAAATAAAAAGGGTCATCCGGTGTCGAAGTTTTCTTTATTGTTATCAGATGTCCACCTCATAATATTAAAGTCTCCACCTATTAAATATGGTAGAGTTATTTTACCACAGTCGTCAGCTAGCTCAGCCAAAAAACCCTCTTTCGAGTTATGTTGTGCTTGTGCCGGTCCATATGCCACAAACAGTAGTACCCACCAAAAAAAAAGGAGACTAGTAAAATAATTGAGGGAATTATTAGAAGAAAGCTAGACAGCTAGCTTTTTTAGCGCTCCTTTTTACTTTATTTATTCGGTTTTGCTTTGTTACGGGCGCCTGCATTTCGCAGCTCGCGCAGGCGACGCCGCGCGCGCAGGCGACGCTGCTGCCTTGCGCCGATGCTGCTGCCTTGCACGCAGCGCCTTGCGCCAATGCTGCTGCCTTGCATGCAGCCGACGCTGCTGCCTTGCGCCGACGCTGGCCGCCAATGCTAGCTGCCGCGCGCTCGCCGCCGACGCCGTTGCTGCCGCGCGCTCGCCGCCGACGCTGCCGCTGCTGCGTGCTCGCCGCCGACGCCGCTGCACCGCCGACGATCTACTCTTCTCTACCTCTCTAATTTGCTCTATTTGTAGCTTACGGAGTTTTTTTCACTTTTTTTATATTGTTTTTTCAGTACTTCTGTGCGGTGAAATTTCTATACAATCGTAGTGAAATTTCTGTATAATCGTACTGCAAAAAGGGGGCGCCTGCACTGCAGTCAGTCCCATATATTTATGAGATGGTTTTGCTTTGTGGATGACAAAAAGAGAAAGTTGACCGCACCCTTAAAATAAACATTTAGTGAACATCATTATTTGTTTGTTGTTCTTTTCCCACAAAGACTGTTACAGTGAAATATTGATACAACAAAATAAATGTCACATGCTCACATTTGTTTTTCAAAAACATGATAGGCCCTGATCACAAATATTATTAACTTCAATTTGACATGTCTACGGATGTGTGTCTTTCAAAAAAAATTCATGTAGAGATGAAATATTTGGCTTCAAAATTTTTGTTACATCTGCATAATTTTTTTGGGATTTAATGATGAAATTGTAGAAATTCTAATGGATAGATAGAAAAGGCTTTTTGGATTTTGTCCATCTATCTATCTATCTACTATCTATATAAAGCAGTGTTAAACGGAGCCACCACATTAATCCTAAATTTTAGAAATTCCCACGTTAATCAAAAAATAATAAAAATTCTCACATTAATCATAGAAAAAAAGAAAAATCTACATCGTTGAATATGGATATTATTATGTAAATCTAGCGGTCAATATTAACCTCTATAACAAACTACTGAAGTTGATCTATATATTAGACATAAACTCTAAATCTAATCTGATATATTATCTATATCTTAACACAAATCTAGCCGCGCAAAAGCACGGGAAAGGAGGAAAAAAAGCCACCACGTTAGTCCACATCACCCAGATTATTTCAGCCGTTTGATTAACGGTGGGACCAAATTATAACGGCTTAAATCTATCAAAGAAACTCTCATATAAATCAAGAAAAAAATAAAAGATCTATGCCGTTGATTTTGTGGGGCCGGATTATAACGGCTTAGATTAAAAGAAGAATATTAGAAATTCGGATTAAATACTAAAGAATAAAAGATCTGTGCGGCTTAGATTAAAAGAAAATATTAGAAATTCATATTAAATACTAAAGTTGATATAATATATTAGAGATAAACTCTAAAAAAAATTAAAAGATCTATGCCGTTGATTTTGTGGGGCCGGATTATAACGGCTTAGATTAAAAGAAGAATATTAGAAATTCGGATTAAATACTAAAGAATAAAATATCTATGCGGCTTATATTAAAATAAAATATTAGAAATTCATATTAAATATTAAAGTTGATATAATATATTAGAGATAAACTCTAAATCCGATCTGATATGTTAGAGATAGATTATGAGTTAGAGATAAACACTATATACGAAAACAAATCTAGCCGAGCAAACACGCGGGCCACCTCGCTCGTTTATATTTATAGGAAGACACATCTCCTTCGTCCTATAATTTCTCCCATGTTACTTATACGACACCAGCAGGCTATTCTCTACGCACTTCATCTTGTTTGAATCATCCTAGGGAGCCATTTGAACGGATCCAGCAAACTTGCATCTGCATGTATTGAATTTTCTCGATGTATTAGATGTTTTCTTTCTCATTCCACATCCTAGATGTGGAGTCGTTTGCTTTAAATTATTGTACCTGCTAGTGCCATGTGTACTCTTCACTGCGTGCTTGCCGAATGCAGACAGAAGAGTCGTGGACTTCAGGTTCGAGCTACCATCCTCAGCAGACAGAGCCAGAAACGGTTTCATGTCATCCCGCTACCGCGTATGGAAAACCCCGAAGAACATCACGAGCTCGACCATCGCCTGTCATATTGATATGGAGAAGCAGTGAAGTGACTGAACCACTCCTACGTACACTCCTCGCAGGAGCTCCATCAATTCAGTGTCAAGTCTAAGCCCGGCCTAAGCATGTAGGAGTAGCATGCCAGAATAGGAGGGAGAATAGCTCTAGTGTTGTCGTTCACTTGTTTAAATGAGCACTTTTCCCCTCTCACCTCAACTGATAATCGATCGCAACATCGAAATTTCATTTCACCTACCGGTTGGTGGTGGCCAGGCCAACTTCACCAGAATCAATACACTATACAGGGAGCTAACCAAACGACATGACACGTAACTGTTTCTGAAAATAACAAATCTACACTGGCCAACTAGCAGCTAGGGGCACACAAACTTCCGCATCTTCCGCCGGGAGGAAAGACCGGCTACGACA
This sequence comes from Raddia distichophylla, assembly GCA_005191435.1. NCBI lineage: Eukaryota > Viridiplantae > Streptophyta > Magnoliopsida > Poales > Poaceae > Raddia > Raddia distichophylla. The sequence continues at coordinate 157,521 of SPJY01025224.1, read as the reverse complement.
TTCATGAACGCTTTAACCGAATGTGTGTGGCCCTGGGGCTTCCTTTGTAATAACATAACGAATGTGTGTGGCCCTGGGGGAGGGGCCGTAAACTCCCCCAACCCTGTAACTTCTTCTTCTTCTTTTTAATATACTGGGCAGCTCTTCTGCCCTTGTTAAAAAAAAAAGGGGCACGCAACCGGTATTTAAGTGTCAGTTCATCATTTACGTCATTGATACATTTCGGTATTTAGGATCAGGGTACCGAAATTATCGGAGAAAAATGAACTATCAAACCGAAAAGCTTAATTATTATTATTGTTATTATTATTTTGAGAAGACCTCGTGACATCTTTAATAATCATGATCGGGAGATTAAAGCATTCGGCTTACAGCATTAATAGCAAAATTTAACCCAACCCAGTACGGTGCCCAAATGAGTGGGCCGTCTCCAAGGTCCATACAAAGCCCATCACCTAAAAGACAAGACCAAAACTGGACTTGGTCTTTGGCCCACACAAGATCCAAGCAGCAGCAGATAATACTAGGCCGCGCAGGCGGCGTCCCGCGCACAACCTGCGCGGCGTCCCGCGCACAACCGTGCTCCACAAGAATGAATCCACGCTTCATCCTTCAGCCGCGTCTTCTTGGTTGCCATATTGATATGGGCCTGCGTGCAGCGCCCTGGCCTCCCACTTTGTGAGTTGTGACTGGTACGCCGTGGTCGGTAGGGCTGTACGAACCGGGGGGTTCGGTCGGCCTGCGACAACTTGGAAGAACTCATGCTAAAACTAGGCCGGACTGGTGCCGCTGTGCGAGAAGAGTTTATCCTATGGCATCCGCTTAACAAAGCATAACGGATGCACAATGGTTGAGATAGGCACCATCTAAGATACAAGGCATACATATCATGTGCAATCAAGCATACGGTGCAACCACCGTGTAACCAAACTATTAAAATTTATAAAAAATTCTAAAAAATTTGTAAATGTACTCTTCAACTTACTCTACCTTTGTACTCTCTCCAGTTCTCAAATAATAGACGTTTTAGACATTGACACGGTCTCCAAAATATAACTTTGACCATATAAAATATCATATTTTATTTATAAAATACACAAAAACAATAATATTATGAAAGTTCTTTTTGTGACGAATCTAACAATATGATTTTTATGTGCCCATTCTAAATAATTTACAACATATTTACGAACAAGTTTTAAAACTTTTAGTTAAGACATATCTAAAATATCTATTATTTGTGAACTGGAGGGAGTATAAGATTTTAAGTTCAAATTCATCCTATATTGAAAGTTACCAAAAAAAAGATAAATTTTTTCAATTTTGAACCCGTCAAACCTGTCTATCTTTTTCTTTTTTATAACTCTTAATATAAAATGAATTTTGCTTTGAAACTTCATACATAGGTAGAGTAAACAATGAAGTACATCTATAATTTTTTTCTTTTTTTTTTAACAAATTTTACTAGTTCGGTTGCACGGTGGTTTCACCATAACCTTGATTACAATGGATATGCTCCCGTTCATATAATGTATTGATTCTTTCTATATCACTGTAGATAGCTCTTTCATGTGTATCTTACTTGTTTATCAAGCTATAGTCGGCTCTAGCACCGCAGATGGTTCAAATTTATATGCACTCTCTCCTCTACGTTGCAGCATCGTCATGCCCTACATAGTGAAATTTATAAATGGCTGGTATGTACCATCGATCTAGGATTAAATTGCAAACTACCAAGTATATTTCTACTTCTCAGACACAAGAATCAATTATATCGCTATAGACTTGTAGCAAATCGATATGAGGGCGGAAAGGGGTACACCGTACACGTCTAGCGCAATTCCGCGGCTATCTTTCTCGTGCTTACAGGCCCAATTACAGCAGAACCCCGTGTGCAGCATCGCCCTCTACGGCGAGCGATCACTGTCCGCCCCCCCTCTCGCCGGAGACGCTGTCGCGAAAGATTCCAACGATGAATTCGACACCCATCACAATTCACAATAGCCAATACCCGAGACTCTGAAACTAGTGGATGGGTGGAATTTTGCGCCCCTTTTATGAGATTTCAGGCCGGTTGCACTGCACTAGCTAGCACGCGCGGTAGCAGTTTTATTCCGTTTCCCAATCAGCTGTACCCTTTACACGCCATGAACACAGAGAGTCGAAGGATATCCACATGAATCTCTCTCGCACGAGGCATTTCTCCGTATAGCCGTATACTGATTATCGACAAATTCCTCTCGAGAGTACGTAGATATGCTTGTCAGTTTGGTTTAAGATGGATACTAGCACTGACATGCAGAATCTCCACTATTGCCTCATCAGTCAACTGAGCTCGTGGGAACCTAGCCAATGAAGACGGCAGCTGAGCCGGACCTTCAGACTTCAGAGACGAAAACCTGACGCTAGCGGAGTCTAAACTACGTGCACGAAGCTACAAAAGCAACATGTAAAACCTTTGGGAGATTTGACGCACGATGTAACTGTAGAATCTCAGGTAAAAATGACACCGTCACTGACTCCCGTGGTCCTATATGCTCGCAATAGGTTCAACGTACAAGTCAAATTTCTGATGCAAGACGAAGAAAAATCGATTGGGATATCAATTGTTTGCCAGAGACGCGAAGACTTGGAGTTGGAGGAGATAGGAGATCCGATTGAATCGCCGTGAAAGCAGTGGCGAGTGAAGGCGCAAGCGAGCGAGAGCCGGGCAAGATTTCGTTCTTTGCGTAAGGACAAGCTCGCAAGTAACTGTAAGCAAGCTTCTCCATGTCGTGACGCCGGGAGGTCAAGGAAGCTGATGGGTGATCCAGTGGGTCGCCTGCCTAGCCAGACGCGCGTCACTGTACTTAGTCTCCTGCACGAGCTCACTGGTCCAGTAGTTCAGTCAAACCCGTCTACCGCCGTGGCATGTGGCTGTCACATAGAAAAAACGCCTAGGCTGATAGGAAAATACTGAAATGGGATCTTTCAATAATTCAAGCATTCAACTACTTTTTTTAAGCAAGGAAGGAAGTTCCATTCATACTGAAAACGTCCTTTTTCAGACATCCTGTAATACCGAAATAAACATTTGAGTCCTTGATAGACCTCTTACAAGTGAACCAAGCAACAGTCCAGTGGCCATCGCCATAGAAAACAAAGACCGTTGTCATCATCACTACCTTCAACTTTGACACCTTCTTGCTCAATCCCATAAGAAGATGAAAGGCTACCTTCAACTTTGACACCTTCATGCTCAATCCCATAAGGAGATGAAAGACAAGATCAAAATCAAAATCAATACTAGTCGTGGCAGCATCTAAACCGTCGTGGTCCCAAATAAGCATGCTTATCAAAAGGTCGTTGCTGATGACCATAGTCTTCGTCACCAAAGAGCTTACCATCGGACACTATTGGAACGTTAGCCGAAAATCAGCTCTTTCTTCAATACCACCACTCCAGCACACCAATCAACAACGAGCTCGAATCCGGGCAACCATAGCACCACCCAGAGCAGATCTCGCGTGGAAGTTCTATAACCTCCTCTCTCATATCAGTACCGATCCAAAGAGGTATCTCCAAAAGCAGCTGTAAAATGCCCCCAAGAAATGACTGTGCCGCCATTGTCGAGGGTCTTATCGAAGCTCCCTTGACGGGGCAGTCGAGAAAGGAAGTGGCTGGGTCGGCCCCCCAACGACGAACCTGGCCAGAGAAGAACCATGGATTTCCACGCCATCAAATTCGCCATGAATCTTATGTGCCATTTGAAAGTGTTTGATCTAGAGCCCAGAAAATTGACAGAGTTAAATAACTCTCAGTTGCATGATGTCAAACTGATCCCATAATATTATTTGAGAACTGGAGGGAGTACCCTTTGGCGAGCGGCTCATGATTGCCTTTCGATGGGCTTTCAGCTGGGCCGACGCGGCATTGCGTCTCCTCCAGGGTGTGTTTTTTGCAACAGGATTGACTCTATCGATCATGTCTTCTCCCATTGCCCCTTCGCCATGAAGGTTTGGGATTCTATCAAAGGGATGTTTTCTGTTCGTTTGCAAAGGAAGAGGGTGCCCTTTCTTAGACATTGGTTATTTGACTTCCTGGCATGTGGGTCTACCACTGACCTCACTGCTATGACTGTGTCTTTCTGGCATATTTGGGCAGCCCGCAATGAAGCTATCCACAACCACTCTCTTGGGGATCCTAACCACGTGGCCCAGAAGATTTGTGCTTATACAAATATGATTGTGTAGCACTGTGCTAAGGATGAAACTGCTCCTAGGTATGCTCGTCCATCTGCTCCTCAATCCTGGACTCCACCGCCGGCAGGTACAGTTGTTATCAACACAGATGCCGCCATTTTCAAACATGGCCGAATCGGCCTTGGATTTCTGATCAGAGATCATTTGGGGCAATGCCTCCTGGCGGGCAATGAATCCCGGTCCATTTTTGCTGCTCCTGACATGGCGAAGGCGATGGCCATCAGGTGTGCTCTTGGTGTGGCCAAGGCTGAAGGGTTCAGCAACATCATTTTGGATACCGATTGCCGGGGTGTGGTCAGCAAAATCAACTCGGCTAGCAGAGATCGGTCAGCGTTGGGTTGTGTTATTAGGGATATTAAGAAATATCTGGCATCCTTCACTGGTGCTCTGGTGAAACATGTCAACCGTTTGTCAAACTTAGCGGCACATAATCTGGCTCGCAGTGCTGAGCTCTCTGGATGTAATATTTACAAAACTATAATCCCGGAGTGTATCCAGGATGTACTACTTGTTGATGCTCTTTGATCTATAAAGTGCCGTGTTTGACTCAAAAAAAAAACTGATCCCACAATATTATAGTTGTTACGTTATAACACATCATAGAACATGGTGATATAGAAATACAAGCATCTAACATTTGCAATTATTTAAATATAATAACCAGACGATATTGGAACCTCAATCAATCTATCTACTATATATGAAAAAGCAGAGTTAAACGGAGCTACCACGTTGATCGAAAAATAGTAGAAATTCCCATGTTAATCGAAAAATAGTAGAAATTCTCACGTTAATTGTAGAAAAAAGAAAAAAATCTATATCGTTGAATATGGATACTATGTAAATCTGACGGTCAATATTAAAAAGATTAAAAGGAGTAACTATTACTCCTAAAATTGATCTAATATATTAAAGATAAACTCTAAATATGATCTGATATACTATTAGATATAGATTATGAGTTGAAGATTACCTACAATAGATATGCACCGTCCCGTCCCGTCTATGACCCGGATCCGAAGAAGGTAATATAGCATGAGAACCACCTTGGGTTAATTTGCAGAAGGGAGCAAATGCAAGACGCTGGACGCGCCGGCGCAGCCGTACGTTCCTGTCCACCGATGGCGTCATCAACACCCGGCCAAGGGTGCTGGGCGACGGGACCTGCATCAACGCCGGCTTCTAAACCCGAGCCAGAACAAGGTACACAAACGCAGAGCCGTCGGAACTCGGAACACTACACAGCAGCACATGTCTCGATCGAGCCTGCTGTTTGTAGGAGCAGCATGTCGTATAAACTCGCATTCACCTAGCGGTGTTTGTAAGTTTCTATCTTTAAGAGTTTCTTTAAACAACAGGACAGGGCCCTACCATCTCCCAATCTATCTATTATTATATTAAAATATAGAGTTAAAACAGCCACGTTAGATCTAAATTACTAAAAAATCGCACATTAACTTAGATAACAAATGTGCATCAACTATTACCATGGATCCAATTATAACGGTTTATATTAAAAGAAGAGTCCATTTCCACTTCAATGATGAAATACAAGCAATTTAAAAGAGGGAGTAAAATGCATCGACGGTCCTTGAACTTGGCAGGGAGTGTCATTCCGGTCCCCAAACTCAGAAAACCAGCTATTCGGGTCCCTGAACTTGGCACGGGGTGTCATTCAGGTCCCTAAACTTGGCAGGGGGTGTCATCCAGGTCCACAAACTCAAAAAAAATTAGAAAAAATCTAAAAAAATATTTAAAATGTTATGATTTTATGTTTTAATGATTTTTTCCTAAATTGTTTTTGAGTTTGGGGACCTGGATGACACCCCTGCCAAGTTTAGGGATCTAGATGACACCCCGTGCCAAGTTCAGGGACCCGAATAGCTGGTTTTCTAAGTTCGGAGACTGGAATAACACCACCTGCCAGGTTCAGGGACCCGAATAGCTGGTTTTTTGAGTTCGGGGACCGGGATGACACCCCCTGCCAAGTTCGAGGGCCGCCGGTGCATTTTACTCTAAAAGAGGAGTTCTTATAAAATATGAAGTTAGAAAATGAGTCCATATAAAATACGAGATATAGCCGCGTAAATGTGCGGGGCACACCTTAATAAGATAAAAAAGATAAATAAATAATCTACATAACAAACTACAAAAGTTGATGTAATATATTAATCTGATCTGAAATATTAGAGATAGATTATGAATTGAAGATTACCCTAAAAAATTATTAGTTAGAGATAACCGCGCAAGCGCGCGGGCCATATTGCTCGTTATATATATAATGGAGGGGAAAAAGAAGCCACCATGTCAGTCCACATCACCCAGATTATTTCAACCGTTCGATCAACGGTGGGACCAAATTATAACGGCCTAAATCAATCAAAGAAATTCTCACATAAATCAAGGAAAAAATAAAAGATCTATGCCATTGATTTTGTGGGGCCGGATTATAACGGCTTGGATTAAAAGAAGAATATTAGAAATTCGGCATAGATTAATCAAGAAATTATCACATAAATCAAGAAAAAAAATAAAAGATCTATGCGGCTTAGATTAAAAGAAAATATTAGAAATTCATAAGAAATACTAAAGTTGATATAATATATTGGAGATAAACTCTAAATTCGATATGATTGTGACGCACACAAATTCCGCGGCGAGAACGCGTCCCACTGGGCGTGCCAATTTTGTGGATATATTAGAGATAGATTATGAGTTAGAGATAAACACTATATACCAAAACAAATCTAGCCGCGCAAACGCGCAGGCCACCTCGCTCGTTAATATGTAAAATACATGTAATGTTCACCAAAAGAATAAAAATGTATCAATAATTACTTGCACAATCCGGATCAGCAACTATGTCATCCGGACTAATTTCAACAATAGTTGTGCTTTAATTTCTTTGTGCGATGGAAGAACTAACATTAGAAATTTTAATGATACGATGTTCATGTTCAGCTGGTCAAGGGCATTGCTGTTGCCTAGACTCATATGTTGTTTTCTGATGGTTTTGATTTTGCTAAGCGTGCAAAAAATCTCTTCAATATAAAATCCAATAGAAAATCAATCCGTTCAAATATATAAACCGTAAAATAAAATATTATTTAATCATATAAAATTAGATAACGGAGTATTCTTGTATTGGTAACTAAGTACTAATAATTTTGGGTAAGCTTTCTTCTTTTTGCTGTTCAAAAGAGTCAACCTGAAAGTAATACGATGGAGCTAGATAAATGGACAAATTATAAAATAGTGAAGCGCTGCCATCTGGTGGGTTCGCACGAATAGTCGAAGACCAGCCATAAGAGTGCATGACTTGATAAGTGTATGGACACAACACGGGCAAGTAGCCGAGAAGTGATAACCACGTCCCATACGAACCTCAACCCGGCCCGCGCGGCGCGCCTCTAGAGCTGGTACGTTCACCATGTCCAAGGACGCCGGAGACGACGTCCCTGCCGCCGAGGCGCCGGCAAAGCGCGCGCCCCTCAACAAGTACGCCCTCGCCTGCGCCGTCCTTGCCTCCATGAACTCCATCCTCCTCGGCTACGGTACGTGCGTGTAGTCGTGTACATGCATGCAGTCATGCACTTCCGCCATGCATGTGTGGATGCGTCTCTCAGGCTCTCAGTAGTCGGTACTAAGCTTTTACCAATTCGATCTTGCAGACATCTCGGTGATGAGCGGTGCGCAGGATTACATGAAGCAGGACTTGAAGATCACGGACACGCAGATCGAGATCCTCGCCGGCATCATCAACATCTACTCGCTCGCCGGCTCGCTGGCGGCCGGCCGGACGTCCGACTGGATCGGGCGGCGGTACACCATGGTCCTCGCGTCGGCCATATTCTTCGCCGGCGCCCTCATCATGGGCCTCGCCTCGAGCTACGCCGTCCTCATGGTCGGCCGCTTCGTCGCCGGGGTCGGCGTCGGCTACGCACTCATGATCGCGCCCGTGTACACGGCCGAGGTCGCCCCCACCTCGGCGCGCGGCTTGCTCACCTCCTTCCCCGAGGTGTTCATCAACACCGGGGTCCTCCTCGGCTACGTCTCCAACTTTGCCTTCCACGGCCTCCCCGTCCACATCAACTGGCGCGTCATGTTCCTCGTCGGCGCCGTGCCGCCCGTCTTCCTCGCCGTGGCCGTCCTCGCCATGCCGGAGTCCCCCCGGTGGCTCGTCATGCAGGGCCGCATCGCCGACGCACGCCGCGTCCTCCACAAGACCTCCGACTCCCCCGCCGAGGCCGACGAGCGGCTTGCAGACATCAAGACCACCCTCGGCATCCCCGACGTCGACGACGACGTCGATGTTGTCGCCGTCGCAGTCGCGCGCAAGCACAAGAGCACCCACGGCGAGGGGGTGTGGAGGGACCTGCTGCTCCACCCGACGCCGCCGGTGCGCCGCATACTCATCGCCTGCCTCGGGCTCCAGTTCTTCCAGCAAGCCTCCGGCATCGATTCCGTCGTACTGTACAGCAAGCGGGTGTTCGAGAAGGCCGGGCTCAAGTCGGACACCAACTCCCTGGGAGCCACCATCTCCGTGGGCGCGACCAAGACGCTCTTCATACTGGTGGCCACGTTCCTCCTCGACCGCGTCGGCCGGCGGCCGCTGCTCCTCACCAGCGCCGGCGGGATGGTGATCTCGCTCGTGACGCTCGCGTCGGCGCTGCACACGATCGACCGTCACCCGGCGGCGACGCCATTGGCGGCCGTGAGCATCGGGGCGGTGCTGACGTTCGTGGCGTCGTTCTCGATCGGGATGGGACCCATCGCGTGGGTTTACAGCTCGGAAATCTTCCCGCTGCGGCTGCGCGCGCAGGGCTGCGCGATGGGCACGGCGATGAACCGCATCATGAGCGGCGCCGTTACCATGTCCTTCATCTCGCTCTACAAGGCCATCACCATCGCCGGGAGCTTCTACCTCTACGCCGGCATCGCCGCCGCCGGGTGGGTGTTCATGTTCTTCTTCCTGCCGGAGACAAGGGGCAGGAACTTGGAGGACACCGAGAAGCTCTTCGGCGGTGGCGGCGGCCAGGAGCCGGACGATGAGCGTGAGCACAAGTCCACGGAGCTTTCTAGCAGTCACCTGTGATATTACACTATGCCAATGAGCCATGAAGTAACATTCACTGTCAGTGGTCATCTATGCTATATCTGCAGCGTGATATCTGCTTATGAATTTGGGTTAGGTGATTAGATTGCTCAAAATGGGAGGGACCAACTACCAAGGGATGCAGCGTGAAGTCCATCCTGCAGAAAATCTGGGAATTATAGCAGTATCTAGGGATGACTATTCTCAAAACATGAGGAAATACTAGTCAAAGCTTGCAGTCATATATACTAGACTATTGTCCATCGTGCCAATTTGATGCTTTCATTTCGAGTAAACATGTGCATAAAATAGCTTGTCATGTTATAGCCATCCTTGTCACATAGTACTTGTATATATATGTTAGCCGCCGCTCGTTAGCCATCCGATTTTTATTTCTTGATGACTTAACTTCGAGGCAGAGGTGGTATGTTCTTCACGATCTATTGAGTATTTATGGGCACTATCTAAATTATATTTAAAACGGTGCACCTACATTACAAATCATATCATCATAAATGTTTTTTTCAAGAGGACTATATTCGAACTTGAAACCAGTAAAACTCCACTTTACACTTTAGCCACGAGTAAAGAAGATTGCAAATAAATCCATTACATAGCACAAATGCAAGAAAACACGACTTCTTTCTCTAGCACTGTTTTTTTTTCGACTGAAAGTTGCTGAAAAATTTTCATCTGAAAAGGTTGCTGTCGGTGTCTGGGAAACGCGCTCCTGAAAAGCAGCGGGACCACGGACCGGCAGACGAATTTGTGGTTGGTGTGAGGCCCAACGACCACCCTTCTCAGCAGCCCGGGGCGGCGGCCAAGCCTGCGGGGGCTAAGGTCGCGCTGCATTCCTGGACAAGGGCCTGGTGCGATTCGGTGATCCGAGTACGGATCCATTGTACAGTAAAGAGGAGAGAACAATACGAACCGTGAAGACACAAGTGATTTACCCTGATTCGAGCCCCCACTGCCGGGTAATAGCTCTACTTCAGTCTTGTTGCTTATAAGGTGGGGAACGGTACAAGGGTGCCGAGATCGGGCTTGGAGGCACCGATCCCGAGCTTACAATGATGGTAGCTAAGGACTAAGACTACTGGCGAGGAAGCTTCGGACGGATGTGGCTTGTGCGCTTGGAGCTGCCCGAGACTGCTTGGGATCCCTTCGAATTCCCAGGAATCCTCCTTTTATAGGCGCGGCGGGCCACCCGAAGCTGATACGGTGGGCCTCGCGCCGGTCTTTGCTTTGGTGGTGAGGTTCTTGTCCCGTTCTAGGGCTCTGTCTGATCTCGAGCCTGCAGGGAGAAGCTGGTCGGGTTAGTTCTGGACACGTGTTTGTCTTAACACGCCGATACAGGAGAGAAACCTCTTTAGGGGGAAAGCACTTTCCCTTTATCCCCAATATAGCATTAACTGGACTGGGCCAGCCTCGCGCCGCCCGTTGGGGGCGTCGCGTAGCGTAACAACCATTCGCTGCTTGCCAAAGAGGGGCAGACGACAAATCGGGCTGCCCACGTGCCCTTCCCTAGGCTGCGGGTTCCCGGGAAGACACAGTTCGTTCCGGTCAAGGCCGGAGAAAGCGCGGTGGGACATGACAGTTGTCGCCACCTCTCCACGAACGGGCGGACTATCCACGGAGCCTTCCCCAGGGCTAAGGGGAGCCCGGGAGGCGCGCCACGCCCCTGGCGGAGACCTAGGACAACACGGTTGACCTGGTCAAGCTCGGGGTGGACCCTGACGGGCTAGGCACCTCCTTTAGTACGGCCAAGGGCGGCCTTCCGGACTTTCTGTACGCACGGTGGGCTGATACGGAATCAGCCCAAGGCCCAGCTTAAGGTGGGCCGCTCATTAATCACCAACAGTTGCGATCCTTTGAAATACGTTTTTTAGAGTTCAAAAGTTATAAAAAAAAGAAACTTTAAAAAGAATTATTTAAAACCCCACAAAATAGCTAAAAGGTACTACATCATTTATTTAAAAAATAACATTTTTTTTATTTAAGACCTTTGTCGTCTTTCCATGCTAGCGAGTTGGAGAAGGTCGACGCACACGAGCATGGCTGAAACCCAATCTCATGCTAATACTCAAGGTAGAGTTGTAAGTTGGACCAGCTGTTGACACAAAAACGTGGATTTCTGTGAACACACGTGCAGAAGCGTCGATCCAGCGATCGTGTCGCAACTCAAACCAAGCGTGCCAATTGATTTGACCTGTAAATCAATAAGGTGAAAATTGTCAGCAATATAGGCCCAATCGGCTTTTTAATATAGCCAGATCAGGTTGTTTGTAATCGGCTCTTAGATACTCCGATTACAAGTTCTATCGGCTTAAAACCCGATAGAGCAAATAGATTCAAATAAGCATTTAAATATGAGTTCTATTTTTGGTATTTTTGTTTATATCAGAATTAATCCTTTAAATCGAAATATTAGATCAAATCAGAGAAGTAGATCGAATAGATTGGTCAAGCCAAGACAGTACTCAAATCCAAAACTAGATGTAAACTAACACATCGGTTTATCAGTTTAATACTGATGAAGATAACACAATACTAATCGGCAAATATCTAGACATACCAGATCCTAAACAAGGGATACGCAAGATCGATTTAACGAGACAGTCTCGGTGCTCAACACATGAACACCTACGTCTCCGTTGAGGAAACCTCTCACACAGAGAAGTCGGGACTCCCTCGTCCCTAGCCCTCAATCCACTCGTGGTAGCTCTTCACCAACACATGATAGGCGAGCTCCAAACCTTCACACGGAAGCGAGTTCTCTCACACGCGAGAGTTCTCACACCCCCACCGGCACCGACACACGGCGCCGACCAACGACACACGGTGGATTTCACCTCAACACATGAGGTACCTCCAACACATGGAGGATTTGGTTCCGACACACGGACAACTTGGCACCCCCGACACACGGAGGTGGCCGCCGACACACGGCGGACTTGTGCCTCCAACGAATGAAGCGGATGTAGTCGTACGGTTGATGAAGCCCGTGGCGTGATGACGATCTCTCCGGCGGCGAAGTCCCAAGAGCACAAGATTGGAGACCGTCTGTCACCACTACCCCTTCTCTCCTCCCATGAAGACTAGGGCAAGAACACCATGGGAGATGGGGGTAAACCTTGGGGATGATGAGAGGAGGTAGGGCACCTTCTTCTTCCTCTTCCTTTCTTCTCCTTCCTCTCTCTCAATCTCTCAAGCACATGGAACCCTAGGAGAGGTGGGATCCATGGGAGGAGCTCTCATGGGTGGCTAAGGCAAGGGGTGGCTGCTAATGGTGGCCCTCTCAAGTTTTTCCCGTACTCCAAGCCCCTATTTATAGGCCAAGGCGAAACCCTAGAAATGGACGGCTCAGATTAAATCGCGAGATTCAGATCGCCCGATCGGACGCCGTCCGATTCCCGTCGGACGCCGTCCGACAGAGGATTTTGCCAAAATTTGTGCTTCGTCGGACGCCGTCCGGTGGCTTACCGGACGCGTTCGACAAGGCGCTGGTGCACGCGAACGGGCTGCCCGCCAGGTGTTCGGTCGTTTGCCGAAACGCCGTCGGACGCAGTCCGGTCCGGGTCAGACGCCGTTCGACAGTCGCTACTGTCGCGCCCCCGTTTGACCAGACGCCGTCCGGTGCCCGCCGGACGCTGCTGGGTGGCCGATTTTGAGCTTGATCGGACGCCGTCCGACAGGGGCGATGACGCCTGGGACTTAGTCGTTTTTTTTCGAGCTCGTTCGCTAGGAACCGTCGTTGTCGGACCCCGTCCGATAGGCGTCGGACGCCGTCCGACAGTGTCTAATTTCGCATACCCCTTCGGACTTAGTCTCTCTCGCCCCCTTTCGTTGCCACGTCTTGGGTCCGGGCACTTTTGTCGATTTGTGGACTTGGCAGGTATAGTTGGACACTTAGGCGGGAATTTTCGCGCCCACAGAAAATATCTGGCTTTGAAACGAGGCGGCTACGAAACCCTGGACAGCTGCCGCTCCCCCGAACTCTCTCGATCCTTGGACAGGTGTACTCGCTCTAGATGGTTCGCTCAAGACTGACACATAGCACTCTCGGAACCCCTATGACCTGTGCTCAGTGGGACCCTGCAACCAGAGAGATATTGTCGATCTGCTGAGTTGAGCCGAAGACGCACACAAGGAAATCATAGAAACTACGAAACACAAAGTCCTTATCCTTGGCGTTCCAGCTGTACGGCCTAGTTGTCATCAATTACCAAAATCAATCAGCCTATGGGAGGCTTGATCTTACAGCTGTCACCGTTAAGAGGTCCTCACCAGGCCTCCCTCATCTCCCTCTTCGCTGATGATGCAACCTTTTTTTTAAAACCTTCCAAGGATGATATCTCAACCCTCGGTGTGCTCCTCTGTGAGTTCGGGGAAATCTCTGGCCTTCGGATAAACTTTTCAAAAAGCCAGGTGGTACCAATCAAATGTAAAAACATTGACGTCGACCATGTCCTATAGGACCTTCCAGCAGAGAGAGCCTCCTTCCCCATCAAGTATCTCGGGATGACCCTTTCTGTTAAGCGACTACGCCATATGCATTTCCAGCCGCTCATAGACAAAGTGGCATCCAGACTGGCTGGCTGGCGTGGTCCTTTGCTATCCAAAGGTGGGTGGCTCACGCTACTCAAAACGGTTCTATCCATGATCCCATCTTACGTCTTGTCCGTCATCAAGCCGCCCTCCTCAGTCATGAAAAAACCAACTCTATTAGGAGAAGCTTGCTTTGGAAAGGCAGCGACTCCGTGTGTGTGTGTGTGTGGGGGGGGGGTGTGGTGGGGCAGAGTCAACTGGAGCACTGTCTGCTCCCCGACCTTGCTCGGTGGCCTGGGAATTCTAGGCCTCACCCGCTTCTCCAGGGCACTCTGATTGCGCTGGCTGTATCTCAGTAGATGCTCCCCCACCCCTACATGGGCCTTCACCACCTCCTTCGCCAAATCTAAAACGGACTCTGCCCTGCTGAGAGTTGGGTGCTCGGCCATCCTGGGCAATGGCTCCACCCTCTCTTTTTGAGAGGACTGCTGGCTCTCCGGCTGTGCTCCGACACACCTTGCCCCTGAGGTTTTCAACGCGTCAGCTCGAAAAAATAGATCACTACTCGATGCCACAACAAACTACAGCTAGATCACCTACCTTAGGCGCAACCTCGCCCCGCAAATGATCCCCGAACTCATCTCACTTCTTCGACAGATTGTCCAAACGCAACTTTCTCCCGGTGTGCCAGACCAGTTTCCCTGGCGTTTCACCGCAGATGGCACTTTCTCTGTCTAGTCAGCCTACCTGCTACAGTTTACAGGTCAAGTAACCGTCCAAGTGCAAATTCCTTCTTTGGACACTATTTCACAAAAGGATCATGACAGTTGACGCCCTACTCCGTCGCCAATTGCGAAACGATTACTTCTGCCCCCTGTGCAGGCGTAACATGGAAACACCTGAGCATCTTTTCCTGCAATGCGACTTCAGCTCCTTTGTCTGGACATGGGTGGCAACCCTTCTCAACGCTCCGCGCCTTGATCCCTTAGGCTGGACTCAGACTTGCTGCCTCGCAACCTAGTGGTCGGCCGACATCCTTCAGGGCGGGTCTCCTAGCGGTGTCCTCTCGGCCGCCTCCGCCACACTATGGCTAATTTGGCTGGAGCAAAACAACCGGATCTTCCACCAGGTTGTTAGGCCAGTCTCAGTCTTCCTTACCTCGCTAATCGATAACCTACGCCTTTGGAAAGCCGTAGGAGCCCCTTTTGTAATAGGATAGTTGTTTCTTTTGTGCCCATCGGGGGAGGGGCTTTTTTTTTCTCCCCCCACTCCGTGCATCACCTTCTCTCTCTTTTTGATCAATACAAGGCAGCTCTCCTGCCCTTTGCTCAAAAAAAAAAAAACCTAACTCTGCTCCCTTTTCTCTATAGTAGAAACTGACCAAAGATTCCTTTTCGATTTATTTAGTTATGCTACTAGGCCTGGAACACAAGGACATCCATTTATCCTACGACAAGGTGGACGAAATTCACAAGGCACAACCAAATCCCTAATGCCCCCTTCTCCCCCATGGTGGGGGTTTCCATTCTTAACAAAAGAGTGTGTCAGCCATGCTTGCAACAGGAATTCCATGCACAATCGGAGGCGTTGGTCGTGCTATGCAATTTGTGCAAAATTATGCAAAAAAAAAAACATCAAACACATAAATTGTCGCGATCAAGGATTTTTTTCCCTCCCTATTTTCATTCTCTTCTCTTGGCGGACAGCTTTAGTGGCTTTTAATTTATGTTGGTTGCGGCGCCCCACGCCCCATCCAGTGGTCGCTGGTGAGGATGAGGGCACATGGCGACATGGTGGTGGTCATTGGTTCCTCCGGTTGATCTAGTCATCGATGAGAAGGCGCATGAATGAGATGAAAGAAGAATGACGTCGAGGGAGATCAGGGATAGAGGAAGGGGTCTTTTACGGTACCTACTGAGTAATGAGGACCGTCCATTCCTCTCAATCCAATAGCTGAGATTAGTTCTAGATTTTTTATACTGCAAGACTAGTATATTATACTACAAGTGTTGTATTGTTTTTACAACACCCTTACGAAATGGACGGTTAGATCTAAAATATACTACTGTGGTAGTATTTTTAGTAGTAGGTACCGTAAAAGAGCCCTAGAGGAAAGGGACGGGAGCAAGGGCACCATAGCCTAACCAAGGTTGTATGGCATAGAGACAGCAACCAAAATTAAAGCGGATTTAGTCGGCGCAGCTAGGTCTCCAGTAGTTGCTGGGGAGGAGCAAGAATGGCGTCGAGAATGAGATAGGAAGGGAAGCGCGGTGATGTGAGCACAAATTCAAATAAGGGTGTTTTCTGGCAAAAAAAGAAAGAACGTAGGAGGGATTGAGCATAAATCTTAACACATAATGGATGGCTAAGATAGTGCTGACGTTTCTATGTATAAATGTGAAATGATTTTTGTTAAAAAAACAAAATTTGAGATTTTTTATGGTCATATTATTTTGGTGTCAGTATATATACTAGATCGAACCACACAATTAGAGGTATGATATGATCATGTCTGATACATGAATACCGTGCTTAGATTTTATTCTCATGCATTTCACTCGAAGAAAATAATGACTTTTCTTAGTACTCTGCTCCCTAACCGATACTTCACGTTGTGCACTATTTAAAACGTGGGATTTTTTTGTAAATTGTAGCGAGAACCGAAAATTATGTTCATAACTTCATGAGAAATTATCAAATTATATATTGCGCGAAAAAACACACCTGATTTGGCTTTAGAATTCATGTTTGTTTACTATCAAATAGGAGTACTGCATTGTCCAGAAGAAGCCAAAAAAGTTTTTTGAACAGTTAACTACGCTGGGCTCCATCAATCTGTCCTGTTAGGCTGTTTTTGGAGCAAAGGGCAGAAGAGCTGCTATCTATTGAACAAAAGAGAATGAATTCATAAAGTTGGGGGTTTTAAAGCCCTCCCCCAGTGGGTGCACAAAGAATTAAGAGATTACAAAATGTGATCCCGCGGTATGTTAATATACATTAGGCTGTTAATATCTACTATATACATTATGCTCCTAAGTGGCGACGTACATGTTGCAACTATAAAACTGATTTGCAGCAGTACTACACATGTACTGCACTGTCTTGAAAAGCGATCCATCAATGCTATCACTTTGTAGCCGCAAGCAGCTGCAGGTTAATTAATTAACCAGCGTGTACGACACTACGACGTCATGAGTTAAGCTGATTTTTGTTAACGAGCCTTTAATCACGTACGATTCATGTGTTCACGAATCACGACTGACCCCCATTCCCCCAATCTGATGGTACATACACACACGTTGGCTTTCGGTGGAACAACCAGTACTGTTATAATTGTCTCACCGAATCAAGCTTTTTCCGTCATTTTCGCATGCGGTGATGCGTGGTACGGGTAGTTTCAAACATAGTTTGGCTTCTCGCCGGTACACACGTACGTTGCTACGTTGAAGCCTTATTAGCTATAGTTTGATCACGTTCAGTTCAATTGGCGGTGTTAATGGCTTTAAATTTGGCCAACAAGATCAAACAGCTTTGCCCTCTTATTGCTTCTCTGGCCAAAATATAAAATCAGCTAGAACCCGGCCGGAAGAATTTTCAAGCCCCGTTTGGAACGGAGGAATTCTGGAAGCGGTTCCAAATTTTTCTTTTTTATAACTCTTAATATAAAAAATTTTGCTTTGAAACTTCGGGAAGAAGTCCACATTGCCTCCCTCAACTATTGAGAAAGTTCATTTTTTCTCCCTCTGTGTTAAATGGGTGAGATCTGGCCGTCCAATCTTGCATCCAACGGCCACAAATGAGTTGAGGGAGGAAAAGTGAACTTTTGCAATAGTTGAGGGAGGTAAATTGGACTTCTTCCTTTCTTTTAAGAGCCGCTAGCCAACTATGATATATCCATATATTGAAGTTTACAATGGATCAACGGACTCAGATATATAGCGAGTTTTGTTAGATGTTTTCCCCTAGTTTTAAAAAGTTTTATGTAATGCACGTAGTTTTAGAAGTTTCATATTTTTTTATGTACTTTTAGAACGTTCTTGCTGACATCATCACAATACATGCTGACGTTAGCGCTATATCTCAGCGTAAGTTATCCCATTCCTTTAAAATGTTTGGAACAATCACCTAGTTTTTTTTTTTGTTTTCTTTTCAGCAAGTGAACGGGAGAGAAGGCAGGGGCCAACCGAACGTCAGAACGTGGGTGCAAGATCCAACGAGAGGAATGTACATGCAACCGTATAAACATGTGGAGATGAATTTCTCTTGGACTTGTGCAGAGATCAGATCGATCAGCATGAACGATTAATTCCATGCCATTGAAATGAACAAAGCGAGAGGATTTTAGCAGCGCCGATCGATTTGCTAGCTAGTGCGCCGGTCCAAGCTCGGAAACGACGACCTTGATTGGCGGGAAGATATCCTCCGCTCATCAGCTTGAATCGAGGATTCCATGCATGATGCGCACCAGAGGTTTATGGAAAGAAAGCTCATCTAAGCTGTTCAGGCTCGATCGCTCACAGGTGCCCACGAGCTCTTTTGCAGTTCAGACAGGCTGTTCGATTCGTATTCGCAGCGTGCTCGATGCGACGTCGTCGACATTGCGGTGGGTGGAAAAACCTGCGTTTCACTCTAGTTTTTCCATGCATGGTAATAACATCGATACTGTGACTGAATGCTCTAGTTTTCCCCCATGATCAACAACAGTTTGCCTCAATATCATGGTCGAGTAGCCAATCGTCGATCATGGCTCTGACAGCCTAATTTGTTTGACCATACGTATGTGGTTATATCCCATGTTTGTGGGTTTTTTTTTTTCTACTTCAATGAAATAGATCGGCAGTTCTCCTGCCCCTCTTGTAAAAAATAAATAAATAAAGCTAAAACATATGCTAGGAGGATTAGATATTTTGAAGCCTATGCTAAGAGGTTTAGATAGTTCAGATCGAAACTGATCAAGCCTCGATGTAACCCGACCCGTGTCCCTTTAGGTATCCCGTTTGTGATGAGGACATGACAAGAATGGATGCGTACATGATGCCTCCCTCTTCTACCACTACAACGATGCCGATGTCGTCGACATCCATGCCACATCGACGTGCTGAAACTCTGCGACGACATGATGACGAAAAACATCAAGTGGGCTTCAATCCTATGGCCAAGCTATTCAAGCCATCGATGGAGGAGATTAAAAACTCTATCATCAAGGCCCAAGACCATCTCTCACGTTCAAGCAAGCCCAAGTGCAATCCAAACTCATCCGAAGGCCCGTTTCGGCCACCAGCGACTACCCTGACTTTAAACGGACACCCAAACCACATACATATCTGGCCTATCCAAGCTCGTAATAACTTCGTATAGCATACATTATACGAAGTTATACGAGAAAAGGTTAAGAGATAATCTTTCCAATGGATCCAATCTCACGGCCAAATTCGTTCTAGATCATCGGGAAATCGTGAAATACTATAATGGGTCAAATCTGTCAAGTGCTGCGACACTTTCTTTGGGCCGTGGGCCTTGGGCCGTGGGCCTTGTAATTTGACAGAGGGGCCTAGGCCCAGGTTGAGGACGTGGGGAGAAACCCTAGAACGTCCTCCACCTTGGCCTCCACCCCTTTGGCCGTCCTCCCTCTCCCTCCACCATAAAAACTAGCCGCCGCCATCATATTTTCTTAGGTTTGGTTGTGTGTTGGTAGACCCCGTGTGCGTCCCCCCTCGAATTTGCGTGTGTCGACTAGACCACCCGAGTCGAATGTATGCTATACGAAGTTATTACGTTGCACCCTAGGGACTCGGTCTGCTTCAATTTTGTTCTTCTATCGCTTGCAGGAAACGACCTTCGTGGTCGGGTCAATCGCATTCTTGGCGTGGTTGATAAACAGTAGGTTTGGTGGTTTAGCGATTGCCGGGTTTTCATCCTTGCGAGGTTGGTAGCCGGATTGTCAAGGTCGTCTCTCCGACCAGATCGAAATTATCCCCTCGAGTCTCACCAGAAATCGGGTCGCCCCCGTGTCCCCTCGACGTATCATTCTCATCAGAAGATCGGGCCGATCTAGTTTGCATCATTTGGTATCAGAGCGATAGTTGCCTGGTGAGAACATCTATCCTTAGTTTTAGATCTGTTTTTGTTCATCCTAGAGTTCAGAAAACAGCCTACAAAAAAAAATTATTGTGTGTTTTTTTCCTTTGATCCAAGCCCGTTTAGCATTTGCTATTGCTTCCTAGTTTAATCCTTGTTGAATTTGTGTTCGTCGTCGTGTGGTTGCTGGTCTTAGCGTTTTGATCTTTAGAGTTTCGAGTTCGAGTCACGCCTTGTCATAGTTCTTTTTGTGTTCATCTGTTTTGCCGAGTTCTTGTTGCCACCAATCATCCAGCCGTCCTAATTTCTATCACGCAGAGCTACTCCGAGAGCCTTCCACCTTTTGCCGAAACAGTTTCCAACCAAAATTCCATCTCGGTTTCCAGTTTCCACGCAACCATCGAAGCCGAGAGGTCCTTTCCAATCCAACCAGAACTCCTCCTTTCTAGCTGATCGGTTTCCATCTTTATTCACAGCCCAACAAACCGACGCCAAAAAAAAAAAAAATCAGATCGCCAGCTGTGTTTTGTCTCTCGGTTGATACACTTTCCTATTTTAATCTATTCCGGTCTGTAGCAACCGTCAGGCCAAAAAAAAAAAAATCTGAAAAGGAAAGCTCCTTAATTTAAGCACCTACCAATCACGTGCATTCCTTTTTGCTGCCACCGAATGACCTTGCTGTATGTCTCCAATGTTAAACGGCAGCTAATTAATTGCTTGATCTTTTCATCGGCCAAGCCATCGATATTTCAGCACCATATTCTTTCGTTGGCTTTTAAAAGTTTCTCGAGCAAACACAACTTCCCTTGCCAAATCTGATCAACACCATTTAATTAGTGGGATTGTTTTTATCTCTCTATGGTTTCGGTTAATTAAAAAAAAAGACAGGTGCAAAGTTAAAAGCCGCACCCAAAAAAAAAAAAACAAGAAAACACAACTTCCCTTGCCAAATCTGATCAACACCATTTAATTAGTGGGATTGTATTTATCTCTCTATGGTTCCGGTTAATTAAAAAAAAGGCAGGTGCAAAGTTAAAAGCCGCACCAAAAAAAAAAGAGGAAAAGACAAAAATCAGTGCAAAAAAAAGGGAGGCAAAAAAAAAACAGTGAAAAAGAAGAGAGCGAAAAAATCAGAAAAAAAATTGAGTTTTCATCGTGGTGCTCAGCCGCTGTTTTGTGACTACGTCTGTGATAGGCTCGCGTCTCTAGCACGGTCTAGCCTAGGATCAGCATAGTACCACGGTTGAACACTTATTCAACTTGTATTAACTAGTGTGGTTTTAGTACTTCCTTTGCTACATATTAAAGCATGTCCAAGCTCCACTTTCTACCAACCAAGTAGGGACGGGATTCTAGCCATCGCTTTACCACCTTGTGATTCAAAGTTATCACCGACCAGTTGCTGATCGTACCTACTGCTTGCGTGGTAAGAACTGGTAAGAGCAAAAGATAGGTTAGAGAGAGTTTTGCCACTCACATAACCCAGTAGAGCATAGGATATATATATACATCTGTGTATTTTCCTTGTTTTTGCTAACAATGACAGGTTCATATGGAAAGAAAGATAATGAAGATGACAAAAAACAATTGAAGGATGTGCCGCCTGCAGAACTTGAAAACAGGGATGTTGACATTGAAGAGAGGAACCAACGACATAATCATTTTCAAACGAGATTCGTTGTCAAGGATTACGCTGTCCAAGTCATTATTGATGGAGGTAATCACAATAACCTTGCTAGCATGCATATGGTTGAGAAGCTTGGCTTGATACTGAGTCCACATCCACATCCTTACGTGATTAAATGGTTCAACTCTTGTGGTAAGCTGAAGGTAACGAAAACTGCTCGAGTACCCATCTCTATTGGTTCTTATCACGATCATATTAATTGTAATGTTGTACCCATGGATACATGTTCACTTTTATTAGGTAGGCCATAGTTGTATGATAGAGATGTTGTTCATCATGGTAGAATTAATAAATACGAATTCAGGTTTAAAGGCAAGAAAATTTTGTTAAAACCTATGACCCCTGCTGAAATAACTAAAGCCAATGTTGAAAGAGCGAAAAGAGAAAAGCAGGAATGTGATAAAATTGAGAAACATGATGTTGCTAAAAAGAATGAATCATGTGAAAATAAATATGAAATCAAATTGAATAGTCCTGTTCTCTTAGCTAAAATGAATTGTGTAGATCATGAATTAGTTAAAGAACCATGCAATGATTTAAAAGATCTATCTTCCGAACCTGGGTAAACCCTGTGAGTTGCTCCTTGTCGTCCCCGACGCTCAAATCGAACCGAGCTCGAGCTGATCGGCTAGCAGGATAGAAAATCTGACCGGGGTGCGATCCGCAGTGGTTGAGCGGTGAGCACGCCGTCACAACTTTCTTGTTATAATGCCTGGCAACCCTTTGCTTATCTCGCTAAATATGCTCCAAAGCTTTCAACCGAACTGCCACCATGTCATCCAACATATCTACCATCAAATTCCTGTAGTCATCGGCTTTTACATTATTTTGCTCTTCAACCCTCGTGGACCCGATGATAGCTTCAATCGGTAGAACAGCTTCCTGACCATAAACCAGTTCAAATGGTGACACCTTCGTAGCTCCATGTTTAGCAATCCGATACGCCCATAGCGCATCCGCTAAAGTATTATGCCAACCCCGCGGCCTTTCATCGATCTTTCGCTTGATCAACTTTATAGCGCTTTTGTTCGAAGATTCCGCCTGGCCGTTGGCTTGAGCATAATACGGCGATGAATTAATCGTCGTGATTCCCAGGCTTCGAGCATAATCTTGAAATGCCTCTGACATAAATACCGATCCCTGATCCGTTGTGATCGTCTGGGGAATACCAAATCGGTAAATTATGTGTTCTTTGACAAAATCGATCGCCTCAACAGCCGTTACTTTCCTCAATGGCACGGCTTTGACCCACTTGGTAAAGTAATCTGTTGCTACCAAAATATACCGATGCCCCTTGGACGAGGAAGGAAATATTTCTCCAATCATATCAATTCCCCATCCTCTAAAAGGCCACGGCTTTACAATCGGATGTAAAATCGACACAGGTGCATCCTGGATATTTCCGAACTTCTGACAATCTTTGCAACCCTTGTAATATTTGAAACAATCTTTCACCATCGTTAGCCAGAAATATCCCACACGCTTCAACATCCATCTCATTTTATACGCCGATTGATGAGTTCCACATAATCCTTCGTGAACTTCTCCGATTGCAACTCTAGCATCTTCTTCATTCAAGCATTTAAGCAATAACCCATCAAAACTCCGATAGTATAACTTGTCACTAATCAAAACATACCGTTGAGCTTTCCTTTTAAGCTTCCTATCGGCTTTCCCCTGAGGATCTTTAAGATAACCGATAATTTCTATCTGCCATCCTATCGGAACTGGGTCATTAATCGGAATAAGTTCCAATTCCATGATCGGTAATTTATAACCTGACGCTTCCTGAGCTAAATCATTGGCTTCACAATTCTGTTCTCTCGAAATGTGATAAATAGTAAACATACTAAAATTAGCCAAATCGGAAGCCCTTTCTAGATATTCTTGAAGATATTCACTATGACACTCATAATTACCGATCGTCTGGAAAACCACCAATTGTGAATCTCCAAACACCTCCACGGCAATAGCACCGGCTTGGATCAACCACTCCAACCCCTGAATCAAAGCTTCGTATTCCACTTGATTGTTGGTCAACCCAAAATCTACTGAAACACCGAATCGGTAAGGAACACCACTAGGAGAGACAATAAAAATACCGATTCCGTATCCCTTCTCACAAACCGATCCATCAAAGAACATTACCCAAGGCAAAAGAATTGAAAGGCTAATGTCTCGATGGTGTGTGATGAAATCGGCTAAAACCTGCCCCTTGACAGCTTTTGGAGATTCATATGTCAAGTCAAACTCGATGAGAGTATATGCCCATTTACCATGACGTCCTTTGATAATTGGGGCATTAAGCATGTATTTGACCACATCGGTTTGGCAAACCACTTTGCACTCAGCACCTAGCAGATACTACCTTAATTTAGTGCAAGCGAAGTATAAACAAAGGCAATACCTTTCCACTACCGTGTATCGGGTTTCTGGATCCAATAACTTTCTGCTCAAATAAAAAATCGCATGTTCCTTTCCATTGATCTCCTGGACCAGAACTACCCCTATCATTTTATCCGATACCGATAGATACAACTTAAACGGCAAACCATCTTTCGGAGCGACCAGAACAGGTGGGTTGGTCAGGTACTCTTTGATATCATCAAACGCTTTCTGCTGTTCCAGTCCCCAAACAAACTTATCGGAATTCTTCAGTTTAAGTAATGGAGAAAACGGGACGATTCTTTCTGATAAATTTGAAATAAATCTCCTCAAATAATTGATTTTACTGACGTGCTCTTGTAGACGAACCTTTGAATCTGGAGGTTTGGTATTTAGAATCGCCTTTACTCGATCAGGATGAACTTCAATCCTTTTCTGATGCACCATAAACTCTAAGAACTTGCCGGCTGATACCCCAAAAGCACACTTCTTTGGATTCATCTTCATACCATATTTCCTAAACCGATCCAATACAGTTATAATATCAGCCAAATGTTGTTCTTCCTCCTGGGATTTGATTACCACATCATCAATATAGATTTCAACCAATTTACCGATTAGATCATGGCATATCAAGTTCATCCCTCGCTGATAAGTAGCTCCAGCGCTAATCAGCCCAAAAGTCCTCACAACCCATTCGAATGAACCGATAGCACCAGGACATCTAAATGCAGTCTTATTCACATCTTCTTCGGCCATAAAGATTTGATTGTACCCTGCATTGCCATCTAGAAAACTGATAATCCGATTACCTGAGGCAGCATCTATCAAGCGATCGGCGATTGGCATCGGGTATTCATCTTTGTATGTCGCCTTATTCAAATCTCGAAAGTCTATGCATACCCGAATCTTATCAGAGTCCTTCTTCCCCACTGGTACGATATTAGAAATCCAATCGGCATATTTGCATGGCCGAATAAACTTTGCATCTAATAACCTCTGAATTTCAGCTTTTACTTGATCGTAAATTTTCCAACTGATCCTCTTCGGTGATTGTTTTACCGGCCGAAATCCAGGTTTCATTTTAATTTTATGTTCCACTATAGATCGGTCTAAACCAGGCATCTCGTGATATTCCCAAGCAAAGCAATCAACCTGATCCTTGAATATCTGAATAAGCCGATCTTTATATTCCCGCGGCAACTGTTTGCTAATGTAAGGGGCCTCTCTTTACCTTCGGTTCCTATATCGACTTTCTCAAGCTCGTCAACCGATATAAAACCCTGGCCCATCTTATATTCAATCCCCTCTAGAGCCGCGGTTCCCATAAAAAACCCTTGCATCCTTGCGTTACCGATTGTCCTTCCAGCGTTGTTGGTTTGAACCCCAATTTGCTAACACTGAGTAAATCATAATTTTCTAAGGGTTTTCCTGATAATGCCTCCAGGTTGTGATGAATATCAGCACAATCGGTTTCAGCGGTTAGAGACTCTACTCTGACCACCTCTATTTGATCTCCGATCCACTGTACCAGAATTTGATGTAATGTCGATGGAATGCAGCAGTTGGCGTGTATCCAATCTCTCCCTAACAGCACATTGTAACTTCCTTTTCCTTCAATTACAAAGAACGCTGTCGGGATTGTCTTCCTTCCTATAGTGAGTTCCCCGACCAAAACTCCCTTTGCTTCAGTCGGATTTCCATTGAAGTCGCTCAAAACCATATTGGTCTTGACCAAGTCCTCTGTAGATTTTCCGATTTTGCGGCACACAGAATATGGCATCAGATTCACAGTAGCTCCACTGTCCACCATCATTTTGGAAATTGGTTTTCCATTCACATAACCCATGATGAACAATGGTTTCAAGTGTAATCGGGAATTCTCTGGCTTTTTAAAGATAGCATCTTCAGCTCCAACCACCAGCTCTGCAGCAGCCTCTTCATAATCACTCATGAATTCCCGAGGTAGCACACAGACCATATTAGTGGCAATTGATATCTCATCAGAGTCCTTTTCAATAATGACAGCCGATCTCAACTTGGGCCTCCACTCTTGCCTGCCCCTAGCTTGCTTCATCGGCTTTACCTGTTCCAACAGGGCGTCTCTAAACTTCTCACCTTCTGCTTCTTTGGCCTCAGCGTGCCTCATTCGCTGCAAGCGCCACTTCTGAGATTTTGTGAGTCCGCTTGGGCACCATCGTGGCAACGGCACCTTGGGAGGCCGATGCGCATCAGTATTCTTCACCATCGGGTTTTCATCGGCCTTTTTACAAGGAAACACTAACCGATCCTTTACCGATATTCTCTTGGGAGGGATGAAGGCATGGTTCATCAGGCAACTCTCCAGAGTAGGCAAAGACATTCTTTCCTCCCAGCAGTATCGAAAAAATGGACACTCCCAGTGCTCCATCTCCCAATCTTGATCTCCTGAATTACCATGAACCAGCTCGGGAGCATTTGATCTGTCGTTCTCACGAGGCGTCTCTTTAGCCATCCGATCATATTTCTCTAACAGCTGATCGAAGGTTGCTTTCGGCCTTGGCTTACAGATCGGGTTATCATTGCGCCCGGGCTTCACTTCGCGCCACTCACCAGTTCTTTCGCCACGTCCGCCTGACGAGCGGAATTTTAGTTCTGGCCTCTCCTCAACCACAATCTTTTTATCGCCAATTAGCACCTTGAACCGATTGGAACTTTCGGGAGCATCGGCTTTTCTTTTGGCGTCTACCATACCAACCAAACCGATTGGGAACGGTTCCGTATCAATCTTTGGATTTTTACCTTGGTATTTTAGCTGCCCGCTCTCAATCGCCTTTTGCACCACTTGCTTAAATACATTCCATTCATTGGTGGTGTGCGAGTAAGAGTTGTGCCACTTGCAATATTTCCGTTTTTTCAGCTCTTCGAGTGGGGGAATAACATGCCCTTGCTTAAGCCGAATCTGCTTTTCCTGCAACAGATGATCGAAAATCCGATCACACTTGGAGGTATCAAAAGAATACTTGCCTTTCTCTGGACCTTTCGGCTTGATCCACCCAAGCTCGAATTCCTTTTTAATGTTTACCCATTCAGCCACATAAGCTCCGCCTTCCTCAGTATCAGAATCATCAGAATCTTCAACTTCGTCTGTTTCGACAACATTGACGGCTTTATCTTTATCCTTGTAATTGTTGTTGTTATTCCGATACTCTTTCTGGCCTGGGTAAGAGTTATCAGAGAATCGGCTTTCGTACAGCGCGATTTTGTGGGCTAGATGTGAAATATCAGCAAATTCTTGATTGCCCACCTTCTTTTGATTAACGGGTAACAAACCCTTGAAAGCCAATTCCGCCAGTTCATTATCGGGCAGGGAAAGGCTATAGCATCGGTTTCTCACTTCCCTGAACCGGCGCAGGTAATCATTTACCGATTCCCCAAACTTTTGCTTAATCATCATGATATCGGTAATCCTTGCTTCGTTCTCTCCAGAATAGAAATATTCATGAAACTTCTTCTCGAGATCTGGCCACGATGTGATGCTGTTCGGAGGAAGTGATGTGAACCAATTGAAAGCCGATCCCAATAGCGACAGTGGGAATAATCAGCATTTGAGAGTGTCCTTAGACGCAGCCTCTCCGCAGAGCGCAAGAAATCTAGCAATATGTTCGCGCGTAGAGGTGTGATCACTTCTGCTGAATTTGGCATTAGCGAAATCATGAACACGATACTTGTGCGGATATTCCGTTTCATTAAAAGCCGATGGATACGGCATTGTGTAATGCGGTGCAATCTTAGGCATGTTGAACCCGCATTGTTTCATCATGTTATAAACTAGATTCCTTGTCATCTCCTCCAGATTCTCGTTAATCCTGGAACTAATCGGCTGATATATCGGATCCGGGACTGGAACCATAGCCTGATTATTCGGAATTGTTTGAATCGGAGTTGGATTAATAGTCAATGGAGGACTCGGCTGGAAAGCCCCAGCATTAGATGTTCCCGGGTGAGCATAGGCTGGATGCTGATTCCCCAAGTTCATCCCCGGCGCAATATTCCGATTCACTTGATGGGCTTGTCCAGTCATGATGTTATGGAGCGCGGCGCTGGTTCCCTCTTGGACAATTCGCCCCAAAACCGATGACTGATCCAGCATCGATCTGTAAACCGAATTATTGATTTGATCTCTTATTATCTCAGAGTAATCCCCAGTGAGCAGTGGATCACCAATAGCAGTCTTTGTAACTTGGCCACTGCGCGTTTTCCGATATCCAGTAAGCATTCTTTTCTTGTTTTCTTCGTGGATCTCGGCGAGCCTATCTTCGATCTCCTTTTTCTGATCCGGGCTCAATTCGTCAAACTTCACTGGTTCAGCAGCATGCCTGAGCGCCTCCAACGCCGCTTCGGCATCAGTGCGCGTCATCGCGTCGGTTTTGGTTGTTTGTCCCACCAAGTGTGCCAAAAAGTATGTTGACACAAAAACGTGGACTTCTGTGAACACACGTGCGGAAGCGTCAATTCAGTGATTGTGTCGCAACCAGAAACCAAGCGTGCCAGTCAATTTGACCTGTGAATTGACAAGGATAAAATCGTCAGTAATATAGGCCTAATTGGCTTTTTGATAGCCAGATCAGGTTATCTGTGATCGGTTTTAAATTAACCGATTACGGAATCTATCGGCTTAATGCCAGATAGAGCAAATAAATTCAAATAGACATTCAAATCTAAATCTCCCACCTATTTTTGGTATTTTCATAATAATATTAGCAATAAACTTTTAATATCAATATATCAGATTAAACCAAGAAACAGATTGAATAGATTGGTCAGGCCAAGACAGTATTCAGATCTAAATTGAGATATAAACTAATAAACCGATTTAAAGGTCTAAAACTAATAAGAGTAGGTGCAATACAGATCAATAAACACTTCCATGCAAGATCCTAAACAAAGCATACACAAGATCAATTGAACGAGGCAGTTGCATATATCGGATTTAGGAAAAAAAAAACATAGGAAGTATTTAATAATCGGCATTACAGGATAAACACACATTACAGATCGATTGAATCGAGACAGTGCAATATGCGAGAACATGTTAAAGATCGGTAAATTTCGAGACAGTCTAACTTGGGTTGTATACATGAGATCAACAAGATGCAGCCATGCATACGGGTTATAAGGAGAGAATCGATTATTCCATCGAGATAGCTCTACCTGCGAGTTGAAGCCTTTCGACGGAGTCGATCGGATTCGAGAAAGTGTTTTGTGTATTGAGTCTAGATATCTATTTTACGAGGACTACGGTCCTATTTATACTATTACAATATCGATACCGATACGACCTATTCTTCCGCATCGCGCCTCTGATCCGATCGTATCTCTTCCAGGACTCCAATCTTTATCGGTTTCTACGATATGTTTTCTCCTTTGCTGATAAAGCCCAATTCCGATTCAGCCCAATAATTCCAACATATTTGGCCTTTTCTGAATATCCGATTTTCTGTCAAATTTCGGTGTCAACACTATTCCTAAGCAGCTTCGGTCAAACATCATCCTTATCTAAAATCTTAAAAATCCACTTACAAAGTAAGCACTTGTTCTTCATATCTAAATTTTGAATACTAAGGACACCTTGATCATTAGGCTGACATAACAACTTTCATTTAGCCAACGACCTATACTTCTTCTTATGACTATCATTTTGTCTGAAAAAATTAGATAAAAATATTCTAGTCTTTTGAGCACAACGTGAGGGACTTTTAAAGGGAAATCTCACAAACGTAGGTAGACAACTGAGGATAGAATTGAACAAAACAAAACAACCCCCAACGAAGAGGTGTTCTCTTTCCAACTACTTAGCTTCTATTCAAACTTTTCCTCTACTATGTACTAACTGCTAAGCAATTGTTTCATGTTCTGAGTTGTATTATTGATCAATGAATATGTAAAACTATGTGTATATGTGCTTTTAGACATGCATGGGTCCCCCGATCTCACGGGTGGATTTATTCTTTCTCTTGCATGTTTACAAAAAAAATGTTCATCCCTTCACATACTCGTACATATGAAGTCTTCCCCCACCTATTGTTGGAATTATTGGGCCTTGGTGGGCCTTATTGGGCCTTGGTGGGCCTTGGCCCATATAATTAAAATAATTCCTAGAAAATCTCAAAGGCCCATGTATGCATGAGGCCCATTTGGTGAAAGGCATGCTAGTTTAGTACCATATCGCTAATTGTGGGGGAGAGGCCCCCTCTCATCCCCTATATAAGCAATCCAATACCTCCTCCTAAGGGCATCCATACAATTGAAAGAAGGCTTAGCTCCAAGTAAGGGGTAGTCTCTTTCTAAATTGTCTCTCTCTCTTTTCCTGTGCTACCACCGTTAGGCTGTCCCGTCCCGCCGCGTCGGCGTGCACCGACGAGTGGGAGAGCAGGTCTCCGGAACTGTTCACCCGAGAGCTCCTGCATCGGGAAGGGCGAATTAGGTTTTTGGGAAGCGTGTTGCGCGACTGCTCGCTGCTTCCTCCATAGCGATCTGCGTCGTCTACATCTTCATCAAGACGACGTCCAACGCGGAGAACAAGAACCAGAGTGCGCCGCTGGTACCGTACGGCGACGACTACTACATCAAGCATGTTATGCTTTTCGCTCCCCTTTTATTTAAGTCATTTCTGTGCCTGGTGCTAGTGAGTATATGTGTAGTTTTACTGCATGTGTAGCTAGTATGTACTCCTGTGATATCTGTGTGTTGTTATCTATTTATCAGATGTTGTGCATGATTTATCTCATGATTAAAATAAACCTGAAAGTGTTAATTTCTCCAACACCTATTACCCCCTCCCCTCTTCTCTCTCCTCCCTCTACTTAGGTGACCAGTCACCAAATTGTTGCCCTCCCCTACCATCAACCTTCAAAAATGCCAAACTTTTGGAATTGGACAAATTATCACATGGCCAATTAACTTAGACACATTTTGTATGTGCAATGTGTTTAGACACATGTGTGTGTGTGTGTGTCATCAATAACTTACAAACTTTGGTGCATACCATCAATTATGCTCCAAATAATAGGAGGTAGGTGCCACACACACATACAGTGTAATGATTCCTATGGGTAAATAAGTGGAAAAACAAAGAGAGAGTTAAAGGCTTCTCAGACAAAGATGAATCGTTATTCCAGTGCTTTTTCATAAATTAAAAAATTTTAAACAATTTTTTGCGAGGGTACAAAAAAGCGCACACAAACTCATCCCATCACACATACACACCACACCACACGCACACACAAGTGTGCACCTGAACACACGCTAGAAACTGTAAACTAACATCAAGGCACACCATGTGTGTACCCAGAGCCAGCACTTATAATTCCTAAAATAAATCCTAGAAAAGCGTGAGAACTGGGAGTTGAACCTCTGACCAGTAGCTCCCACAAGCAGGATGCTATCAGCTGAGCTATGCTCGGTTCTCATTTCAAATAATATCTTACCATGCTGCCATTAATATGTTTGCCTCATACAGGCCCTCTTTGATAGCTTGTTTTAGTTTAGTTTTTGTTGGGATTGCAACTTTTGTTATTTTTATATACACCATTCACTTTATTTTTTGAAAATATTTTTTTTATAACTTTGTAGGGTTTTTCTCAAAGATCTCAAAAATATTTTTTAAATAATTTATTTAGCCTTTTCATACCACTTTCAAAGGTGGTCAAATTTTCCCAACAAAAACTAAACTAAAACTAAACAAGTTATCAAAGAGGGCCACATTCAGCTACAATATTGTATGCTCAACCGTGTCACGCCTACATACCCTCGGGTATCATTTTTTTTGTAAGTGCTATTAAAACCTTCATATGATACAAAGACTTAAAATATAGGAAAGTAAAAAAAATAAATCATTTAGAAAATTCTTATTAATAAAAAACTTCATAAATACAACACTCTAAAATAGGTATATTTTTTATGAATGGATCATCGAAAGAATGAGCGGTAGATAGTGGGAATTAAAAACTGATCATATCTTGTTACCATAAAAAACATCTTCAATAGCAGGGGCGGGCCCAGTAAGGCCCAAAGGTGTACAGATGTACACCCAAATATTTTTGCAAAAAAATTTTACTAGTTAGTACTTAGTAGTACCCTTAGGCCCAGCCCAAGCCACACCCTGGCCACTGGCCTAGCCGCCCCGGCGCCCAGCTCCCAGCAGAGTAGCAGACGCGGTCTCTTCTCTCCCCTCGCACGGTCTCGCACGCCCATCGCCTCTGCTCAGTGCCCACTGCCTCTTCGTCTCTCTCTCTCTCTCGCTCTCTCTCTCTCTCTCTCTCTCTCTCTCTCTCCAGACAGCAAGACCGACGCGGCGACGCCCTCGCCTGCCGGCCGCCACCCACCAGCCCTGCAGCCCAGCGCCTGCCGCCATGGTGCCTCCCAGCCGCAACCCGCCTCCCCTCAACAGCGCGACGACGTCGCAGGCCCGCAGGCCACAGGCGCAGCGGGCGGTTGCCACCACATCCGGCGCTCCAATCCCCGTCAGCCGGCTCCTCGGTTCCTCCTGTTCTCAAGGTAAATAGGTAATTTAACCGTCTAACCCTAACCCTAATTACTATTTACTAAATGATTCAATTCTTTATCCTAGGAATTAGGAAAAGGCATGATGTTTAGGTTTAGATACTTAGCAAATAAAAATATTAATCATTGTTGTATAAAATTTGGGCATTGAGATTTGAGATGTGAAAATCTTCCCGATCTTTCTATGATACTTCTTAAAACTAATAAAAGTGTTATTTTTGAGCTTGTTTATAAACCTTTTAAATTGGTGCTAATTCTTCCAGTAGCAACAGCTAGTGTTGAGAGGGTATTTTCTTTAATGTCATATGTTAAGAATAAGTTAAGAAACAAAATGGGAAGCCAATACATGAATGATTGTTTGGTCACATTTATTGAGCTAGACTTGTTTTTGCGAGTTGAAGATGAGACAATTATATCTAGATTTTGAAATATGAAAGATCATAGAATTGTGTTGTAATTTTGAACTTTACTCTGTAATTTCTTTATTCTACTTGAGAATTGTCGTTATCATGAACAATTTATATTTTAATGTTGCCGTTGAAAAAATTGTATTGTGATGTTATCGTTGTGATTTTTCAAATCTTGCACACCCAACTTCAAAAACCTATGCCCGCCACTGTTCAATAGTGGAGTCAACCACTAGGTATAAGTATGGTTCATAACTGTCATCTATATATAGTAAATAAACAAGATTTTCAATGAGTTAACTATAACAAGCTTTTCATCCGAACATGATCTTAATATGGGCCACATATAGTAGCCTGTATCTATCTTACAATGTGTTATGGCATTTCGAAGATAGAGCAAGCTTGCTAGATATAACAATGTCCACATAAGCTAAGAGATCATCTCTCCAATAAGTTGCCTATAGCACAAATTCAAAATCCATGTGGGATCCATAAGTCATAATTTTTTAATCACTCTTACCCATTTTCTTTCTTACCCATCACCTAGTCCAACTCGGGACAGCGTTGCATCCCGCCTAGTCTCACCACAGCGCTCATCCCCTCCTCGCCATACGGCCCCCCCCCCCCGCCCCACCTCCCCTAGCCTCGCCACCGCCCACCCTTCCTGAGGTCGCAGCAACCAAATCGAGGCGATGGTGGCCTGATCTAGGGCGGCGCCGACCGGATCCGAGGCAGCTTGGCGAGAGAGAATGTGCAACAATGCGATGCACGTGTTGTGTCAGGTGAATCTATTCGTTGCAATTTAAATACGATAGTAAACTTATGTAAAATGCATGGAGATCTATTAAGTGAATCTATTCGTTGCAATTTAAATACGATAGTGAACTTATGTAAAATACACTCGTGCAATCCACAAAAGTTAGGAGGAGGAGGAGAAAACATTGTAGCTGCACATTTGTTCAAGTGGATTATGGCACGCTTGGCGTTTAATGGGAGAAATTCGACTTTCATATAATATCTTAATAGAATTCCATGCAATGATCAATGCATTTTTTAAGGTTTTTGCTCCGTTGTGGGCGTCTGCGTTCCGGCGCGGGCGCAGGCGCCGCGCGGGCGACGCCGTCGACGCCACTGCTCTCCGCTGCTGCACCGCGTGATGTGGCCCGTTGCTGCGCGCGACGCCGCTGCTCACCGCCGCCCGCCGATGCCGCTGCTCTCCACCGCCGACACCGCTGTTGCGCTGCCGAAGTGGCCCGCTGCTGCGCGCCGACGCCGCCGTCGTCGTCTGCTCCGACAGCCCGTCGATCTACACTTCTCTACCTCTCTGATTTGCTCGATTGACAGCTTACAGAGTTTTTTCACTTTTTTATACTGCTTTTTCAGTACTTCTGTACGGTGAAATTTCTGTACAATTGTACTGAAAAAAGGATCGTCTGCACTAAACGCAAAACGCAGGCACCTGCGTTCTAGTCGGTCTCATTTTTTAATTCTATATTATCTGCATGTCTAGAATCCTAACAAGGGAGTACCCCTTATTTTTTTATGTAATTGAAGTGGGATTGGATTGACGAATAACAAATAAATAGTTAGTACAATCCTGCCATCATGGGTGCGGCCCGCCAGTTAGGAAAATCGTGGGCCTCCATTCATTCGAGAAGCCCAAACGCTTCGTACCTCGGCAGCTTGCCTACTCCGTCGCTATATATGAGTATCAATTTTTTTCTTCCACAAATACAACGTACGGAGTACTTCCTTATTCATAAGGGGAAAATACTTAATTTTGTCTGTACTATGTATTTATTTTTTTTCTTCCATTCTAATGTTGCTCGGTATTTTTTTAATGCAGTCAGTTTTTTTTTAAAAAAAATACGGGCAGGAGAGAACGCCTAATATTCTTCCGTTGAGAGAAGTACACAAAATTTTAATGGATTTGCTTCACCAGGAGAAGGGGGCGTCCGGAGCCGAGAGCCCAGCAACAAATTAAGGAAAGCCAGGAAGTTGTTATAAATAAAGAAAGAAAGTCTGGGAGGCTACTAATAAATGGAAGATTTCACCGTATGCATGATTGTTAGGTTTTTGTGTTAAATATGTATACAAATAGGTTACATGGACTCTATGTTATAATAGGCAGGGTTGATTTAGAGTTGTGGTCGGACTTTAACCAGGCCTCCATTATATAAAGGGAGGCAGATTTGGTGTAATAATGAACAACGGCTGCATAATAGTAACATAGATCTGAGGGGGTTAGCGGCCGGCATGAGCAGTCAGTATGATGCGGTATTATGGATTGAGGAGGAGCACACATAATCGGAGCCTCGCAGAAGTAGCCGAAATCTAAACCGCATTAACAAACATCGTGTCTCCTGATGTCGTTCGTGATCTTGCATTAGTGTAAATCCTAACAAGGATGCTTTTAGAGATCGACAATTCAAGATTTGTCATTCATGTGCCATTGATATATGAATTGTGAAATCCTAAATTGTCATTATTTCAAGAGGTAAATATCCTGAATTGTTCCAAAACAATTATGCTTTGATCCGTATCAGATAGTTGTTTTCACCATCCCTCTCCAAACCTTCTCCCTCCCTCCCTTCCTACCTCCCTCATCCATCTCTCTCTCACCGCTTATCCCTTCTTTCCTCTTATGCTCTAAGCCCATAGGACAACATTCTCATCCACATCTAAAATAGCTACCGTCTTCCCAACCTCGTCCTTCCCTCCTCTTCCTCCTCACGCTGCAACAACTACACCTTCTCCTCCTCGAGCTCCCACAAAAACAGTGTGTGGTTCAAGGATGTGGTGGTGGAGGTGACCAACGAGAGAGCTTGTAAGGCAACACTGAAACATGAGGCTGTACGATGACGATGGTGAGCAGAGCTCGCAGGGGCAACACCAATGTAGCCATGACAAAGGCATGTTCAATGGGTGAGCTCAACGGTGCGCAAAGCTTGTGGGCCACTGCTAGAGACGTGCAAGAGGCCATGTTGGAAGTAGGAGATGGTCGGGAGAAGATGCAACATTGATTTTGCCATGAGACATTACAGTGTATGTTTGAAACATGATGAATAAATACTAAAAAAATTTGTTTGTTTTTTTGAAACATTTTTGTGTGCTTTTTAGAAAACATTTTTTTTTGCTCTTAAGAAACATTTTGTTTGATCATGTGATGCACTCATAAACAAATATCTAAAATGTTTTGTTTGCATATGTGAAACACCTGTAACACACATATAAAACATTTTGTTTGCTATTGTGAAACATTTTCCATACACATACTATAATATTTATTTTTGCTCTAAAACATTTTTTTTTTGCTGTTCTAAAACATTCCATTTTCTTTGTAGAACATTACGTTTGCTCTTGTAAAACACCCACTAAAAATGTACATGAAACATTTTATTTTTCTTGTGAAATATTACTCGTATGAGATTGGAACATTTTGAGCAAACATTTTGTTTTCTTGTAACATACTCTTACAGGTTAAAACATTTGTAAATAATTGTTGAAACATGCTTCATAGTCATAGACATTTGAAAGATATGTTTCAAACAGTTAAGATAAATAGACAAATGTTTCGTGTATAAAAATGTTTCTAGTAGTGTCTTTTTTTTTACTTGGATCGGGCATCTGATCCAAAGTCCTAGATAATAGTTCACAAACTAAGAAATCAGATTATCGATTGCGTATATATAATACCAAACATTAAAACATAGGACATACCTACTAACATAGAGGACATACTTGTGTGTTAAAGCTAATAGTCGACTTAAACACACAGTGGCTTAGGACTTAGGATACCCATCAGCACTGGAAGCAGAATTCAGGGTGTGCCAGCCAATTTGAGCGTCAATTGGCAAATTGAAAAAACTTAATCGGTTTCAACTAGCTGATTAAGTCTAAGATAAAACAAACTTGCTAACATACTCGAGGTGAACCAAAAGTGAGTTAACAGATTCAAAAGGATAACAAACCTATCGGCTAAAATTAGATCTAAACAAACAATTTTAAAAGATAAACAGTATACTATTAAGAAGGTGAAATCAACCAATAGCATAAAGAGGTAAACAATCAACTAGTAAGCTGATAGAATCAAGTTAGTAACAGAAAGAGGATAAAATGACCATTAGCTTACTCAACAAGTTAATCATACCAATAAAACAATGGTTAAAAATATGATTGAGTGATACGTAAAACCAAATAAGTTGATAAAACAAAGGTAGAATCTAATATTTGCACGAAATGATGATGAGCAGCAATATCGACAAACATAGTATTATGATAAACAAAGCGAGAAAAAGGGATTTAATGGAGACAAAACTCACCCAGAGTTGTATTGTAGTTTGAGAAGGTAATGTGCAGCAAGTCAATCAAGGACAAAATATGGTGGAACTAATCTAAACTAAATCTAATGCCATAAAAGTAGATGAAGTGGGAAGTACAGGTAAAAGTGGACTCGATTGATTTGGTCAAAGACTCTTTGCATGCCCCATTGGCAAGGTATTTATAAGGGGGTTGATACATATCTACAACCCCTTCTATTTGTATCTATTTGCATGTGATATGAAATCATGTCAATCTCTTCTATTATATGTACAATTGTCGTTTATATTCGTTCGACTTCGAAATAAATTCCTTTTTTTCCATATTCATGTCGATCCAGACTTTGTC
This sequence comes from Raddia distichophylla, assembly GCA_005191435.1. Classification (NCBI taxonomy): domain Eukaryota; kingdom Viridiplantae; phylum Streptophyta; class Magnoliopsida; order Poales; family Poaceae; genus Raddia; species Raddia distichophylla. The sequence goes on along the minus strand of SPJY01025224.1, from coordinate 119,868 downwards.
TTCTTTATCTATGCAAATCAACTTCAACTCTTCCTTTTATCCTTTCCATAATCATCCTCTTGGATTTGGTTTCCAAGTTTTACCTTTGTTGTGGCTGGCCAGGACTCCATCCGAAGTCTCCTTTACTTGTACTCTTAGCTCATCGTACATGAACAAATCCCTTCATAGTATTGGCTGTTGAGTAACCTCGCTACCGGGTGTAGTCCGAGGTATAAACGTGGACAATCAATCACAGAGAAAGATCAATACATAGGGGACACAAAGATGTAGGGTGGAGCTTCGCTTTATTATTTCTCAGATATGGGTGGAGCTTCTCTTTATTATTTCTTAGATCTGTTATACAATGGGTGCTCCACCTCTTCTTATATAGTACGTTTAGGGCGAAGGCTATATGGTCAATAGAAAACCTGTAAATCCAACGTTAAACATGGTAACTCACTGGTTAGAGAAAAAAATTTGGCGACTGATATAGACTGCACGGCTTTCGTCACCCGCATTGTTGAGAAATTTGGGACTACAAGCAAATGCCCAAGTAGCCTTCCTAGAAAACCAAATTTCCATTAATATGGAATGACCACTTTTTGCATGGACATGTTTTAAGGGCTAACCACGATGGAACCCTATTCATGTGTTTTCCAGAAACCACGGTTGAGATCCATTTGCCTAATCCAAGGATTGGACTCTATACCGCCCGAGGATTAACCCTTAATCTTAGAGCTAGAAAACCCTCTCAGCATAGCATTGCAGGACCAGAGAGATGAAGTCACGCACGCCACCAACATGAGGAGTACCACCATTAAATTATCAACAAGACGAAGATACGTCGAAACAAAGCACTTCCGAGCATACTTTCATCAAAAACCAGACCATATCCGATCTGAACCTAGCCCGAACGGATGGCAACTAGCAAATTATGGCCAACTACCTACCCAAAAGTATTTTTTTTCATTGAGAGTCTTTACTTACGTGTAGATGGTGGCCAAATGGACCGGTCCGACTGAACCGAACCGAGCTGGCCCGACTGAACCGGGGCGGCCCGCACTGCTCACCAAACCGGGTCGGTTCGGTTGGGTTCGGTTCATAGCATATTAATTTAATTCAATATATGTATTTCTATATAGATTTTCTTATGACAAATAATATATTTATTTATTTTATAGTGTATATTTGTGAAATATAACAGTTTTTTAATATATATAAATAAAATAAATCGGCTAATAAAATCCCGGCCAGCCTGATTCGGTTCGGTTCAGTGTGCGAACTGAACCTGGGCCGAGACTATAGCCCATTGATCCGGCTCGCATAGTAACCGAACCAATCGGGCTCAAACCGGGCCGTGCCGGTTTGGCCTTACGTGCTTTATTTGCGGCTTCACCCTGGATGCTCTCAGCAATCGCCGGCCCCGGACCAAGCATGGGAAAAATTTTCTCTTCGGCACGACCGCATCGCTGGCTGGTGCGACCCGACCTCCGATTCATGACGCGTGTCTCCCCAAATCTTAGCGCAGCGGAGTCCTTCCACGTCGCCTCCTGCGCGTCACCCTCCCCCGTCGTCTCCTGCCCCTCATCCCTCTCTAGTGAGACCCACATGTCAGTGGCAGCGGATATCAGCCCCCTCCGCCGTATTCCGTCGGCCGCCGCCCTCGCTCTCTCCCATGCCGTTGTCCTCCCCGGCGCCGCCCTCCTCTCGTGCCATAGAAGCCCCTCACCCAGCCCCACCAACGGCGGTGGCCCCCACCTTCACCGCGTCGCCCATTCATATTGGTCTTCAACGACTTGGTTCATTGGTTGTGAGTTTGTGATATTGTTTGTCAGTTTCATTTGTTTCCTCTCGTGGTTTGTTCGATTGGAAAGACTAAAATCAGCCGAAGAAATTAGGGGCTGTTTAGGTGGGGTGCTGGTGGTGGTTTGGATCATCTTGAAAGGAACTCTAAGGCCTAGAGGGGGGTGAATAGGCAATTTTTAATTTATTTGGGTTATACTTGATTAAGCAACAAGATTAAGAGTTACCCAATTCTAGAAACTAGTGTCCTATTAAGCGGAAGCAAATTAAACGGCACGCACTAGCAATCTATTTCATTTCACCAAATCAATCAAGCAAATCAAGCGAGAAGTAAATGCGAAAGTAAATGAGACAAGAGAGGTGACACGGTATTTGTTTCACCGAAGTTTGGAGTCACCACTCCTACTCTCCGTTGAGGTTAGCCCTTGTGCACAAGGACCGGCTCCCTCTTGAGCCACACGCTTCGCTTACTCCCGGGTAGTCGTTCCGCCGCTCCGGCGAGGTGGACTCCGTCACCTTCACACCGGCTCGAGAGTAGCCACACGCCAAGGCCTACTCCCAAGCCCACTCCTCCAAGAAGAACACCGTCTTCAAGAGTAATAAGCCCGAATCGCCTCGATCATGTCAAATCGAAGGACTTCCATGAAGCTCGGATTGGGGGAAGGTAGGTGGTGGATGAATTGGTGGAGGAATGGCTTTAGAACACCCCTAAGATGTGTAGATGTTGGCTATAGGTGAAGTGGAGCAATAAACCTCCATAATGGCTGCCTACCTAGATCAATAAATACCCCCGGAGTGGAACTAGTCGTTGGAGCTCGGGAAGACTCCAAAAACTAGCCATTACAGTACCGTCGGACCCCGTCCGATGGTCATCGGACCCGGTCTGATGGCTGCAACCATGCCTCAGAACGGCTGACACACATGCTGTCGGACCCGGCCCGACGGTGGTTGGACCCGGTCCGACGGAGCTTTAGGCGCCGGAACAAAGGCACTGTCGGACTCGGTCCGGAGACGGTCGGACCCGGTCCGACGGCGCCGGACTCAGTCCGATCAGCAACAGAACTGAGAGTTTAGGGTTTGGGCTAGCAGACCCAGTCCGATGGCGATTGGACCCTGTACAACGAGCACAGAAAAGACACGGTTTCAAGTGGTTTACAACGGGTTGAGATCTCTAGCTATTTGTGGATGGCTTGAGGTCTAAGACAAGGAGAGACTTGGTACGATCGAAACGATTAGACCCCGCTTGAAGCATGGGCGATAAAAGTAAAACCTAGCTACTCCTAAACCTACACATGTCCTCTTCACTCGCCCGGTCATGTTTAGATCATCTCGAAGCAGCTCAAAAGTTCGTCGAAGCCTCACTAGGGTTCCATAATTTTTCGGACCAATATGCCAAACTTACCCAATTTCAGCCCATCTTGGGCCTTCCGGCCCATGAACAGTGCGGGGCTCCAGGCCGGTTCGGGCAGGGTGGCTGCAGGCCGGCTGGGCGCGGCGGCAGGCCGGCTCGGGTGCGGCTCGGGCCAAGCCGGCTGGCCTGGTTGGCCCAATCCCTGGGCGGCTATGGTTTCCATCCCTAGCCGCCACAGGCGGCGACGGCGGCGGCTTCGTGCGCGGCGGCTTCGGGCGCGGCGGTGCCGGTGGCTTCGTGCCCGGTGGTGGCGCCGTCGGCGGGACGCGGTGGCGGCTACGGGCGCAGGCGGCGGCGTGCGCCTTCGGGCGCGGCACGGCCGGCAGGGCGTGCGCGTGGGCGCGGCCAGGCGTGGGCGTCGGCGCGGTGCGGGCGCTGCGGGCGTGGCACGACGCGGCGTCGGCGGGACGCGCGCCAGCGCGGCGCGTGGGCGCGGGCGGGCGCTGCAGGGCGCGGCCGGCCCGGGCGCGGCGATGCGCGGCCGTCGCAGGCGCTGCGGGGCGCTGGTGGTGCGCGCGGACGGCGCATGTGGGCGTGGCATGGCGGCGGCGCGGCCAGGGCGTCAACGGGACGCGGCCAGGGCGTCGGCGGGACGCAGCGCGCTGGCGCACGGCGCGGGCCGGCGGGGCCACGGCGGTGCGGCGGGCAGGCACGCTCGAGGGCGCAGCCGGCGAGGCACGCGGCGCGTGCTGGCACTGCTGTGCATGGCTAACTAGCCGCCGGCGAAGCCAACGAGATCAGTGCATAATAGAACTACACAGAACCCCCGGCCAACAGGGGCGGATCCACCACTAGGGCTGGTGGGGCCGCTGCCCAGGCTTGAATTTGAATTTTAGCCTAACACATACTCTTGATTCTATATAAAGAAGTCAATACTACAAACCTAAAACAACAATATCTCTAGCGTAGTTGACTAGGCTGGAATGCTAGCTTCGCTGAGGTGTTTCATTCGATTCTCATGCGCCTTTTTTTGCTTTTAGCCTTCTACATCCATCCACTTATAAATAGAACATGTGGATTTGATTTTTTTTTCTTTTCATCCAGTTTTAAATGAAAAAGTCTTCGAGTATAAGAGAAGCATCACTTACGATAACAGTTTGATTTAATATTCTAATAAGCATATTGTTTTAAATAGGTATTTTACCGTAATTAGACGGTTTTAAAATATGATTACCTGACATGTTCTCCCAGAAGCTTTTAAATACGACTTTGAGGTTGAAAACCACACACAATAGAAAAATTGTTTGCCTTCCAGAAGTATATCTAAATTATACAAATAGATATTATGTTAATTCGATGACGATTCTTAGGGTTAAGTTCGCCCAGGCTTGATTTTAATCCTACGTCCGCCACTGCCGGCCAATGATGCATGGCACTACCAGGCCAAAAAACGAGGTCTGCACACGATCTACTAGATCAATGCATCCCAAAAATTCACGAAGACCGCATGCACAAAACCAATCTGCTAACAAATTTGTGCAGAAAATTCCAAAACTGATCTGCTAGGAATTTACGCACAAGATTTCCGATCTACTAATTCCAAGCGGCAAAATTTCCGATTTGCCAAAAAAATCATGCCGAGATTTCCAATCTCTTATTCAATTCGATGCAAAATCATTACCTTGATCAATTCTTCCTCGCGGATTGATCGGCACGTCAAGAAGCGATCGTGCTGATAACGTGTTGAGTAACCTCGCTACCGGGTGTAGTCCGAGGTATAAACGTGGACAATCAATCACAGAGAAAGATCAATACACAGGGGACACAAAGATGTAGGGTGGAGCTTCTCTTTATTATTTGTCAGATCTGTTATACAATAAGTGCTCCACCTCTTCTTATATAGTACTGCTTAGGGTTTAGGCCAGGTGCATATGTGGGACCCACTGGGGTAAGCCGCTGGCCTACATGGGCCGGGCTCCCCCCTATAGGTGGTTTCCTAACATTGGCTTCTTGATCAAGTATATATTGGCAGCTTCTAGAATATTTGGCACTGTATAAAATTAGGTGTCAACACATTGATGTGGAGTATAATTATATTAAAATGGCGTATGCTCAATGACCAACGATAGGACTTCCTAGTTTTTTTTTATGGATAAATCCCACATGTCACCACATATTATTCTAATACCCCATATATACTATTGCTTGTATCAATGACATGTGAGTCCTAAGTCCACGTGTCATAGAGTCAGTGGTGGTACATCTTAATAACTATTAAAACCTACTGTCCTTTCTAGCCCTCCTGCAATCACGCGCTATCCACATCTCCCCAAAATCGGCATCCGTCCGGTCACACAACCCGAACAGATCTAGCCGTCCATACCGTTTGGTTTTGAAAAAAAAAATTCTTCTCTTCGTGAATTAGCTGACAAGCATCTTTTGCGCTTTTTTTGGTAAATATTTTTTCATCTTCATTTTGGTATGCTTACAATGCTCACATGCGTTAGGTATCGCGCGCAAGGTTCTTCACAGATACACGTCGTTTTCTGCAATTGTTATGTTTCAATCCATTTTATTATGCTTCCTCTAGGCCATGCATAATTGCATATCGTTAATTTTTTGTGCAGTTTAACAAAAAAGTAATTCCTTATGTAATGTGATTGAGCGCAGCATTATCTTTGCTTCTTTCTGTATGACATCAACAAGAAAAAAAACATCCACATGTTGCTATTAATCTCTCCTAGCTCCCTGACATGCTATATTTGCTCTTTTATCTGTCAAGGATATAGTATTATTAGCTGCAAACAATATGCATTAAAATTAAAACATAAACTATTTATTATACTGCACATATCTGCAACCAATATACACCAATATGAAATATAAGCTCCTACCATACTGCAACCAACGACAGTCCTCCAAATATAGAATATTCACATCAATTATTTTAACAAAATGCACTTCGATTGTAGTGGATTATTTGATGGATTTATCTGATCGCCAAATAACTTGTAGGGCGCGCGAAGCGCGTCTCATGCTCTTGTACGGGATTAAGGATTTATACTGGATTCCTCCGGTGATTTGATTCCTTTTTTTTTGTATGGTAGAGATAAATTAACCCTAAACTCAGAAGATTCACTTCATGGGCTGTGTCACTGTGCTGCTATAGCTAGCTAGCTAGCGGAGTCCTAGCTGGTGCTTCTCGGAGGCAGTGCGGGTGCTGCTGCTGCATGTCCCGGCTAATTCTAAAATCCTCTTTTCGGAGAATGAGACAGCGTTGTCAGCGTGGCGGAAGCAACCAGACCGAGCCATCGGCAGTAGAAGATACCGTAAAATAGAGCATACTAGCTGCACAGCGCGCACATGGCGCGCCCGCGAGCGCAGCAAAATGTAGCGGAGGAAAAAAAAAAAGCGGCTGGCATGTGGCCTGTCGACGGCGAGGCTATACCGCAGAAAATCATTTACACTAAAGAAGAGCGGGCTTTATATTTTTCCCAGAATAACGGTGCAGAAAGAAAAATGCAAATATGCATCCAATTCAAATATGATTTATTATACATAATCTACTGTGTCCATAATATAGATATTAGAGGGAAACAATTGAGAGGGAAATCTAAAAAAATGCTGAACCAATTCAGTAAAAGGCATATTATATTTCGTAATATGCATACCGTTTAAAAAATATTCCAGGTAACTATATTCCATAAGGTTGAAAGGACTAAACTGTCGATACGAAGAAATAAATGTTGCAAGCCATAAGGTTGAAAGGACTAAACTGTCGATACGAAGAAATAAATGTTGCAAGGTAAAATCACCGCTTTATAGAACATATTTTGTCTGCTGTAACCCTTCTTAATGGCTAATGCAGCTAAAAAGCACCAGTACCTGTAGAGAAGTAGAAGGTCTATTAGCAATTTAAAAAGACATGTCATTTCCATATGTAGAGGCACAAAAGAGGTACCCATAATGCGTAGAAAAATGACCGCACAAACTACAAAATGAAGAAACCATGTTTCACTGATCGTCCACTGCAAATGAATGAAATGACACGCAGTGAGCATCAAGAAACAAAATAACATGGAAATTAACAAAAACCTAGTGCTGGATTTCTTGTCAGTTTCTCTAGAAGAACAATGGTAATATCCTGTGACAGATAGTTGATACAATACTATAGAATTTAATTGGTAGTACAAACTACCTTCAATCCAACAAATTGTCATATGCATTGGATTACATATAATTAACATCAAGATCTGCCCTAATTTATGAGCACAAATATAAATAAATTGATACATTGGCAATGTTTCCTATAAAAAATGGGAACGCACATAACTGAAACCATTCTTTATTTAAGGCATGAAACATAGATAGGCAGGACAAGCAAGTATAAAAGTGCCTACAAAATCATCTTGTGCTCCGATAAAGAATTGTTTCCAAACATTTTATGGAATGGATTTGCATTTGTACACTGCAAAAATTTGAGATGAAAAGCCAAAAAAAACATTCCTCTTTGTGCTCTAATGAACAATTGTCCCTAATCATCACATGGAATGAACCCTGCATTTGTTGCTTGTAGGAAATAAACCAACACCTCGGGGAAAAAAATCTTTTTATTTTGGGCAAAATAAATTTGGAACTAATTTGTAAATTGTCGGACCACGTGCTATGCATTATCTATAATCTTCGTCAACGTCGTTTGAGTCGATCTCAAGTAGCGCCAGTTCTGTATGTTGATGAAGCATATGTAAGCTGTGTTGTTGGGCTAAAACCCATGCAACATAAACGCACCACCTTTTATCAGATCGAACACCTGACCTTGAAATCACATAAAAACCAAAGATGCGACTACCAAATAGAACTAAAGCACAATTCAATGAGCTATATCGGAAAATAAAGAACTGATTCGCTATGAAGATGTGTATATGTAACCTTCAATTGCGTGTTGTGTAATGTGTAGAAGGCATATGCGAAAATGAGGATGTGAGGGGAATAGAAGTAACCTGTTATTAATGCATGGGCGGAACTGACAAATTCAACCAAAATGACAAACCTTGAGGCTGAGTTCGAACACATCTGAGAATGCTCCATGACAACTCCGTTGAAATGGTAAAAACACATCACAAAAATTACATAGTGTATTAGATAACCTCTTAAAAAATAGGAAGGCAATGCAATACTAATGAACCGAAAAAAAAGCTAGCATCGCGATGTAGCTTTCGGGGGAAAAATCATAAAAAATTGAGAACAAAGATGTAAAAAATACAGAATTGGCCTGTAAACAAAACTCTAGAAAGCCTACATCTGCAATTGTCCTATTGCTGAGGGCTACATTTATGATTTCCATCTAAAAATGCAGGAATTCTATATCCACCCTAAACTATGTACTAACTACAGTGAACATCCCAGCAATAGAGTAGCAAATTTAGAACCAACGAAGCCATCAGCGGGAAATTATGTGGTCTATAAATATGTTCGCAAGCAAAATTCTTTTTGAAACAATGAATAGTCAATAAAAACAGTGCAATGCCCTTGTGAGAACCATGACAAATTTTGAGGCGTGAAGAGAACAGCCATGCCACGGCACTGCAATTTGCACAACAAAAAAACACACACATGCACGCACACACACATACGTATACATAGACATATATTGTATCCTCCTCCGTGAATGAGTTGACAAAAAAAATGAATGAGCTGACAAAACTAACCTAAAATACATGAAGAACAATGTTGAATATGACCCTAGAAAGAGTTTATACTGGCAGACCTAGAGCGATTGTTTGTTGGATTTTCCAATTAATTCGATAACCATGCAAGCACAAGGATAAATTACACCAATGTTCATGTAACTGTCTTCAATCTGAAACTAAGCTATAGGCTAATAAGCTTTAACCCGTGATGCAAATATTCTTGTATTGATGCCATTTATTCCCTTATTTGTGAACACAAAAAGGGAGTGGAATGGCACTGACATCACTAGAGGAGAGGAGCCGTGAGAAGGCATCGGTATCAGTGGTGGCGGAGGGCGCGGTGGACTTTCGATGGACGGCACCAAGCAAGGAGGAGATAAGCTCAATAGGTCAAAGGGGTGATGAGCAGGGCACCTAGGGCGACGCTGTCCAAGACGTGCTGAACAGGAGGGCGAACCCGGTCAGGGGTTCATGGGACGCGCAAGGGCGAGGGCAGGAACGACGACAATGAGCGGATAAGCGCGCGGGGGAACAACATGCGGACCGACAAGAAGGACGGTGCGGCGGCGAGATTGCGGATGCGGGGAGCCTGCGGCGGCGACGGTCGGGAGGCCATGAAGAGGAGCAAACCATGGGCTCCCTCCCGGTGGGGTGAGATAGAGGAGGAGCAGCAATGTAGTTTCACCGAACAGAATAAGAAAACCCCAAAATTTTGTAAATCGAAAACCCTAGAGTTCTAAATTGAGCCAAATCGAAGCGGATTTGGTACCTTGTGCTGCTGATGCTCCCCTTTGTAGGTGGTCCGAAAGCTCGGCAGTCCTCGTTGGCGGGGAGGAGCGCGGAGGCGGCAGCGACCAACCTGGGAGGAGGAGAACCGGCACAAGGGGAGAGGGAGAGGAGCGTGACAGCGTCATCGCCTTGGCCATGGCGGAGGCGATAGCGTCGTCGCAGTAGTAGGGTTCGGAGGCGACGGTGCGGTGGGGGGAGGGGTGGAGGGCGGAAGCGACATGAGGGTGCGAGAGCATGGGCCGAGAGACAGGCGAAGGCGGCGGGCGTGAGGGTGTTCGCCTGCTTGGGTCGGGAGCGAAGGTGAATCCTACCTATCCGTGTCCGATCGGACGGCCAGCAACAAACAGGGCGACGTGGCTTGGGGAGGCCTAGAAAGCGCCATGTGGCAGCGGGGGAAGGGGGGGACGTAATCCCGCTCTTGTACATTTAATAGATATTGATAGAGTGTTTGTTTAAGAAAAGTAATCTTTTAAAGTAAAATATCAAATATAAAAAAGTTTTTAAAAAATAAATAGTGTGTATGCGTAGAGCTGTCGATGGAGATGCTCTCATGTCTCATCATTCCAAAACACCATGATCTGAAGAGAGTAGCTCAAGAATGAAATGAATATTTTAAAATGTAGCGTAAAATATAAAAATATTTTTTAAGAAAAAGAATAAGAGATATACCAGCCAACAGAGTAACAGTAGAATAGAGCGGAGAAATAGAGCGACGGACATGAATGCTCTGCCCCGGCCGGCCATCGGATGGGAGGAGGGTCCTGCCCACGCGCACACCTGTCGGCTGCCACTTAGCTCTCCTCTCCTCGCATCGCATCGCATCGAGAGAACGAAGAGGCAGTGCACCACGCCGGCCGCCGCCCGCAGGCCGGGAGGGAGTCATCCCGCGGCCGGCCGGCTAGCTGGGAGCTGGGAACGCACGCACGCGCATGCATGCATCTCCTCCGGCCTGTCGCCGACCGCCGACCGGCGCACGGCGGGAACGCCGCCGTTGTCCGGTTTAATTGCATGGGGATCGATATGCATGGGTGTTTTGAATCTCTTTATCGTCTCTCGCGTACTCGCAAATATGGCTCGAGCAGCCGCACCATACTCTTTCGCGAATTTAAGGTCTTGCACGCCCGTTGGAGGTGGATTGAAGTAGATTAGTACTACCTCCGGGTTTTTTTTTTTACGCCTTTGATTTTTTACGGTATTTGATCATTCGTCTTGTTCATTTTTTTGTTGTAAATATCATTTATTTTGTTGTGATTTGTTTTATCAATAGAGGTACTTTAAATATGGACTTTTTTTACATCTTTGCATTAAATTTTTGAATAAGACGAATGGTCAAAGACGTGCGAAAAAGTTAAAGGCGTCAAATAAAAAAGGAATAAGTCTATTTTAGGTACCCAAACTATCGCGAAGGGGTAGTCCCCTGTTCTTTAGGTGGTTTGTTGGACCTTCGCGATAGTTTGGGTACTTAAAATGGACTTATTCCAATAAAAAAAACGGATGGAGTATTAGTTAGCTGACACCGTCAAAGCTTTAGCGCTTGCTGAAGTATCGAGTTTAGGGCTAATGTCAAGATTGAGCTCGATAAAACTCCAGTTATACTTGAGTCTGACTTGAAAGGGTGGGTTAATATCGTTTTAAGCGAGAGGATAAAGGCTATGTGAACTCGGTCGAGCATGATTTTATGCTCAAGCTCGACTCAGATTGATTGGACTAACTGGAACTCAACGAGAGGAATAACTGGTATAATGGTGCTTCTCCTGGCTCCAAAAAGGCTCGAGATTGAGCTCGAAGATCGGCTCGAATTAGACTCGAGCTTCGAATTGGGGTTGTGATCGACTTGTCTAGCTTTCGAACTAACTTTTGGTCCAGCACTGGACTTAGGGCTTGTTCGCTCACGGTACTAGTTTAGCCCCTATCACTAGTAGTCAGCCCATTCATTCGTCTACAAAACTAGAGCATGCTCGCAACACAACCCAACAAAGGACTCCACACGGGATTGGAACGAGTCGTGAAATATCAGCGCCTGACGTGGATATATATTTATATTGATATCTAATTCTCTTGATCTCCAGCAGGTTCGTGATGGCTGACGTTGTTACCGATAATAACTAACCCGGTCTAATCCTTAATCAACTGGAATTATTTTCCTTCCTTCCATGAAGTGATGCAAGTCGATCTCTTCCATGGAGCGATTTAGGATGGCGCTATCTAGGAGAAATGAGTGAGCAAAGCCAGGAAGCGAGAGCTAATCATCGACAGACATGGACTCTGTTGGAATATATTGGTTCTAACCATGTATTATTAATTTCTATAGGTCTGAACGATCCATGTGTGGAAGAGAATAACACCCGCATAAATATTTAATTCTTGTGCAAAGTGTATATATATTCCTTTGCAATTTATTTGGCTCTCCATTTCTAGGGTCAAATACGAAGTTAGGCAAGATGAGGGATGAAGTACCAAGTTAGACAAGGTTGGGATTAAATACCAAAATAGGCATGCTTCTTGTCTTGCATGTCTTGTCCAACTAGCGTATCAAGTTCAACTTGCCAATCTGATGGTATCCTACTTTTGGACAACCCTTCTTGTGTGCCTATAATTGCCTATTTGCATCTTCTTTAAAAAAATTTTGCCTATTTGCATCCTTTGGAAGAGACATGCTAGAATGGAGAAAAGAAATTGCACACATAAGATAAAAGGATTTTGCATCTTCTTCTCCGGTTGCCCGGCTGGCTGTGGTGCGAACAGCCTAGAGGACGGAAGGAACTTCATTGACCACTACTAGAAATTCGTTGATCCATGACATTTTGCTCGTGACGTTTTCAAAATTTGTCATTAAATAGGTAATATCTATGACGAAAAATGTAAATTTATCATAGATATAAGGGGAGGGGATGCTCGGGCCAAAACATCAGTGACGAAGTCCAAACTTATGTCATTAAACAACAAAATAATCGTCATAGAATTTCATGGATCTAAATAATTCTCGATAACATAATTGTGACAAATTGGCTGTCGTAAAAAAAATTGGACTTATCCTACTCATAGGTGACTAGTCTTATGTGGCGGTGGCGCTAATCCTCGATTGATTATTCCAAAATTAATTTTAAAAAATTGATCGATTCTCAATCTCTCGTCAGGCGCAGGGGAGTTTATTGTGAGGAGTGGGCGCCAAGAGGTTTCACCCGAGGCGGCGCGCGGCGATGGCGGCCTCCTGCGGCGTCGGCGGCGTCATCCTTTCCTTGCTCCCTTCCCACCGCCTTCTCTCCGTTTTTTCCGCATGGAACACCGCCTCTTCCTTCCACAATCGGCAAATCGTCCTGCACACAGCGGCCACAACGCCCTCCCTTCTGCGAACTCCATGTAAGGGCCACCACCGGTATGCCTGGGGGCACGCGGTGGCTCTGGGCTCCGGCCGACGCATCCTCAGCAAACCGTTGTACGGTAAGGCGCCGCTCCTACCTCCACTCATATGCTCCTTGGCGGCGCTGCTCCTAACCCTGCACATCAGCGCCGTCGCTCCTACCTCCGCTTGTCAACTCGTTTGTGGCGCCACTCCTACCCCGCACATCGGTGGCGCTGCTCCTATCTCTGCTCGTCTGCGACGCAAGGTGTGCGGATCCATCCAAGACCGGCCTCCAAGGATCCACCCAACACTGAAGCTGCTTTCACCTACTCTCAATCTTCCACCACGGTATATCCAAAGACGCTGGTTAATTGAAATGTCCTTGTGCAAGTCACGCACATTTTCTTGCTGCATTTAAGGTTGATAATCTGAATTTTTGAGATTTGAAGCAATAGCTGCTGCAGTAGGACCAATGATCTTTGGTTGGATAATAATTTTCCATGCTCAAATGTATGTTTTAGGAACATTCTTGCCTGTAAAGAAACAAAATATTTGAGGAATTCATAAGATTCAATATTTAATAGAGATTTGTGGCTGAAGTATATGCAATGATTTTGCCATTAGTCTAAACAGTAAAGAATTGCCATTGCTCCAGACTTTAGACTCCCCTCGTTCAAAAAAAGACTTTAGACTCCCTGAAAGAATCATTGTATGCTAGGCTTAATCCTTTATAATGAGAACTTGCCCTGTGTTTGCTCAGTATTTTTTTCAATATAAGATTGACATTTTGGGCCAGTTTTAATTTACATATGTTTTAATTTACATACAATGAGCATGAAGGAATTGACTAACTGATGTAGATGGGTGGATTTGTTCTGTCAAGCATTTTCTAGCCATGTACTGTGACATGTTCAGTCCAAGTACTTTTTTAGATCTGAATAGTGTCGTACAATCTAGGCACAGAAATTAATTAGGTTTAATTCGTTTCAAACCAGCTTAATTTTTTTTTCAACTTACTGCTAAATGATAGGAGTTTACTTCTAGCTATAGTCAACTTCTGTAGCTATGTTCAACTTATGTATCCTTTTTCTTGAACTTTCTGTTCATAGCCGCCCACATAGCCTGCGACCAAGTAATTTTTCCTTATGCATTGCAATGCAGTGCAGTGACTTTCTTATTTTCTTCTTAAGGTATGGATAATTCAGAGCAGTGCACCGCAGTACCATATCACTCATCTTTCTTGTTTGTTGAATACATTATTGTTTTCTTCCTCATAGGGTACTTGAAACAATTGCAAAAAAGTTTTCTTTTTTTGTATGCTCTAGATTTTAGAGACTCTGAAACAATTATTACGTGCTAGACTTAATCCTTCTAGAGTTATAAAAGTAATAAGAACTTTTCCTGTCTTTCTTAATCTTAAAGGCAGCCAACATGGAAAGTTTAGAGACCAAAGATTTGCAGGACAAATGGACAATGGTGTTTTGCCTATTGCTTCTCCGACTGCAAGGTCAAAACCATTTACTAAATAACAGAGGCAACACTCAGGATGACTGGGATTTCAGTAATTCAGTCAGCTCTGATAGAAATAGGGACACATAAGAAAAATAAAAAATCATAGCGTGCAGCACATTAGTGGCATTTCTCTGAGCAGCAGGGTCCTGCTCAGCAAAGATGCGTGCCTCCTCTGCAATTTTGCTCTTTAACCTGAAACATTGCCTGCTCTTGTTCTTGTTTGTCTGACAGGCCCTGCTTTAGTTTAGATATTTCTTGTTCCAGCTGCTCAACCTAAAAGAAAGCAAGATTATTGCATGTTATGCTGTTCCAAGAAAACTAGAGGTCTTTAGCTGAAAGGATAAATCATGATAGATTGACAGCAGTTTTAATTTGGTCATTGGTTCACAAAACAAGCAATTCTAGGACCTATCCTACGTAATACAGACATTCTACTGTGGTAAATGGTTAAATAGAGACAAATTGTACATATAATTTAGGAATACAGGACAAATATACAGAACTAGGAAAAGTTATTTCTGTGGCATAGCCGCATAGGCAGCAATATTGGACTAAGTACTGCTTAGCAACCTGGCTATTGGCATGATGCATGGTTTTGTATTGCTCATACAGCAAAGTCTGGCTATACCTTTGCACTTAATTGGCATCGATTATCTTGTTTAACCATTTCCATCAATGTTGTCTCTAGTTCATCAGCTCTGAATATCACAAGGAGCCAAAAAAAATATAAGAACTCTTCAGACATAAATATTCCACAACCATGAATGCCCCCTGACACAAGCTATGCACACATCTTGTATATGTACTAGCAATTTTGCCATTATATCAAGCTAGTTATGATAACCATCTCTTTGTAAGATGCCTCATCCAATATGTGGATAGTAAGTCACTAAAGTTACTACTTATCTTGGTTCAATCTACAATTTTTTACACTATTTCTCAAGCAAGTCACTGCTAAGTTCAGACTAACTTGTATATTACTGATTCCTAACACAACCTTACATTTCGTACACTTGAATTTACACTTGCATGCCTTTTTATGTTCTATTCCATCAAATACTATTTTTTCTTGGCTTGAATGCCTTTTTCTCCTTGCACAAATATCAATTTTTTATTAGTATGGGAGACTAAGAACGCATGCTTGCTGGAAATGAACAAAAGACTCTAACTACAAAGGAGGATGTCGAGGAAGTAATAAAAAATAGTGAAAATTGTAATACAACATACTCATTGTTGAAAATATTGATTACTTGTTTAAATTTTACAGGTACCTGATAGTTTGAGATACCAATGAACCTGGCAGTATGGAATGCTATATTTATGTTAATGACCGGACCGGACCGGCCCTTCCACATCTTGTACCGCTTCTAGCTTTTGATGCCCATTGCAATAGGCGCGCACTGGCTGGATGTGAAGAACAGAAGAAGATAACTTTTTTTCAGCTATTACATATGAAATAAATTACCCCTTACACTTTAAACATTTATTTGTGTTGAATGTACTGTGCTCACAGTATGGAAAATGCAAAGAGTGTTGCTTCTTGTAATGACATAATGAATGGCCTCTGTACATGGTTTGCTTCTTGTAATAATTTCATTCCACAAGTATTGAACAAAAGGATACAAAGCTATTATCCTTGTACAGCCTCCAAGTTATGTGGTTTGACATGGCAGCACAATCAGGTTCCACAAATTTTGTTTCCTGATGTTGGAACCTGATTGCTCTAGCACTTTCAATGAACTTTTGTCATGTGTACCAGGAGCTCAGGCCATGTATATCAGCACTTTTAGTGAAATTTTCTGTTATCAACTAAAGATATTGCATAAGCCACTGGTTTGCTTCTATAATTCTGCCAAATATCCTAGTACATGGGTTTAAAATTAATGTTATAATTCTGCCAAATCAATTCTACACAACAAAGGGCCTAACCTGCTGGTTCTTGGTTAGGCCACGTTGCCGGCTCCAGAAAACGCCACGTGCCCAGTCATTCGCATAGGCCACGTCATCTGAATCTAAGGCCCAGTTCTTTTCAGCTTAACGGCTTAACGACTTATCTACGTTTTGAAAACACATATGTTTTGAGTTTTTTTAGTCCTTTTTTCGCTGTTTTCAAGGTGGGTTCTAATGCTTTAAAAAGAAAGTCAAACGAAATGTATCCGAATCTCGAGACTATCTCGAGAAGCTATCGAAGTTCAGTCATTTCGGCCGTTCAGCCATTCAGATCAGCTCAAAAGAACAGGGCCTAAATCAAATCCGTTCGTCAAAGATTAAAGGGTTTTCATAATGCAAGCTTCAAACTAAAGTATTCTTTCTTAGGTCATAAAAAAAATCAAAGTATACAGAAATTAAACCGTGCCTGCACAAAGAGCATCCATTACAAAAAGTTTGATATTGCTCAAAATTTTTTGAAATTCAAATTTTAAACTAGTTTGCTCTTTGTAATAAAAGGCATATTTCCTATCGACTTTCCATTTTTTCAGTTTTATTTATGGTGGATCACACAAAGGTCATATAAATTAAATTTTTCAACAAAAATTAAATTTGGTATCTGTAAATGCAACAAAAAAATGGTGAGGGTCCATAAATATATTTGGTCCTTAGAAATGTTGACTTATATAGAATGAATTAAGAAATAACAGAAAAGTTTAAAAATAAAAACAAATAAACAAAAAGGTGCCATAATGCGCTTTTGTCTTACAAAACTGATGCTACGCACTACGAGCGCGTAGCCATCGCTAGTATCCTAAACATCAGTCTTGCAAAACCTACCACTTTGACGACACTGACGGGCGATGTGGCCAAAACACCAACAACTAAGCCGAGGAGCCGCCGAAGATGACGGCGATATGGTTCACGGGTCGTATAACTTCGTATAATGTATGCTATACGAAGTTATTACGTATGTCGTCAACATAGACCTCCAGGTTTTTCTCGCGCTGTTCTGGGAAGGTCTTCTCCATTAAGCGCTGGAACGTGGCACCAGCATTGCGCAGACCGAAAGACATGGTCGTATAGCAGAAAGTGCCGAAGGGGGTGATGAAGGCAGTCTTCTCTTCATCCTCGGGGGAGATGCTTATTTGGTGATAACCGGAGTAAGCATCCAAAAAACTCAAAAACTAGGCATCCGCAGTCGCGTCGACTAGCTGGTCTATGCGAGGCAGCGGGAAATTGTCCTTAGGACAAGCCGCGTTCAAGTCAGTGTGGTCGACACACATCCGCCACTTGCTGCCTTTCTTCTTAATGATCACAGGGTTGGCCAGCCACTCGGTGTGATCAACCTCGCGGATGAACCCAGCAGCGAGCAGCTTTCCAAGCTGATCCTTGATGATCCCCTGCTTGAAATCCAAAAAGCGACGAAGCTTCTGGCGAATAGGCTTTTTGTCTGACCGGACTGCCAGTTTGTGCTCAATAACCTCCCTTGGGACCCCGGGCATGTCAGACGGCTCCCAGGCAAACACGTTTGCATTAGCTCGGAGGAAGGCAATGAGCTCGATTTCCTATTTGGGGTCTAGATTGGCCCCCAAATGAACTGTCTTGGAGGGATCGTCAAGAGACAGCGGAACTTCCTTGGTCTCTCCCCCTGGCTGGAGAGAAACCTTTGGACGGGCAGACTTGGTCTGCGGCACTTCGGGACCACGTGGGGGAAGTTTGTCGACCAGGGCAAGGGACTGCTCGTCGCAATCCAGAGCAGCCTTGTAGTTTCCCTTGACCGTGATCACGCCGCTAGGGCCCGGAATCTTCACGCAGTGGTATGCATTGCGGGACACGGCCATGAACTTTCCCAATGATAGCCGGCCCAAGATCGCGTTGTAGGCAGATGGGAAGTCGACCACGTCAAATGTGATCAACTCTGTCCGAAAGTTGCTTGGGCTACCAAAGGTGACGGGTAGAACAATCTACCCCAGCGGTCGAACAGCTTCTCCTGGCACAATCCCATAGAAGGACATAGCGACCTCTTTGAGCTTGGAACGAGGAATCTGCATCTCGTCCAAAACTTTTGCTGAAAGCAAATCCAGCGCACTCTCGCCATCGATCAGGACACACCCGACTTTGGCGTTGCTGAGGGTCGGAGCGACCACCAGTGGGAGCCGCTGAGGCTTGGTCATCCTAGTGGGGCAATCCTCCTTAGAGAAGGAGATGGAGACCTCGGTCCACTTCAGCGACTCGGGCTGTGGTTTGCCCTTTTCGATGTTGTGGACCTCCCGAACATCTTCCTTGAGGCAGCGCCAAGAGGGATAAGCCGAGTAGCTGCCAAAGATAACGGCTATATGGTTCACGGGCTCTTGATAGTCATCCTCATAGTCCCGATCACCATCATCGGTTTGGCGCTTGGCCTTGCCGGCATCACCTTTTTCGGGCAGGGTGGGCATGGGACCTTTGCCGTTGTAGAACTCCTCGAGCTTTGCAGCCCAGGTTCTACAATGGCGTATATCGTGCCCGTAGTTCTGGTGGAACTAGCAATATCGGTCACTGGGACCTTTCTTGCCTTGACCGCCTCGCTGGGCAGGCTTCTTGCCCTTGTTGGCGGGCTTCTTCTGCCCGTCCTTGGGAGGAGGTGCGCGATCTATATCCGCGACGGTATTATTCGACGCACCTTTGTTCTTCTTCTTTTGGGACTTCTTGTCGCCAGAATTGTTATTATTCTTCTTCTTCTTCTCATCTACACCAGGCTGGGCGGGAAGCTGGCCCTTGTCGAACGCCTTTTTGTACTGAACACGCTCTGCCGCGTTGACATTGTGATCAGCCGCCTTGAAAAGATCATTGGCGGTCCAGGTCTCATTGATCTCGAGATCCTGGGTGAGCCGCTCGTCACGGACACCGTTTTAAAAGGCGCGGACAACAGATTCATCCGAGATGTTCGGGATCGTGTAGTGGATCTTGATGAAACGCTTCATGTAGTTGCAGAGGGTCTCCCCGTTCATCTGGATCATCTGGTGCAGGTCATTCTCCTTGCCCAGACGCATGTAACAGCTCTGGAAATTGGCGATCAGAGTGTCACAAAGTTGGTCACAAGAGCGGATGGAACCTTCCTGCTGGTTGAACAGCCATGTCCGAGCAGTGCCCTCAAGAACAGTCAAAAGGTAATTAGCCAGGACTAGCTCGTCACCCCCGGCTGCCATGATGGCGGTAGCGTAGATGGAAAGGAACTCCTCTGGGTTTTGGGTCCCATTGTACCTCTCCATGTGGCCAGGTTTGAACTTGGAAGGCCACCTGACAGCGCGGAGCTCGTCAGAGAAAGCCTTGCAGTCCAAGGCGTACGCCCGACCACCTTCTTCGGCAGAACCTAGTCTTGAAAAGACGTTGGTCCTGTTGCCCGGAGGAACTCTAGTTAAACGGCAAGATTCTACCTGGAGGAACTCCCTCCGAGACAGTCCTCTGCGCTCCTTCCTCGTGGTCGCCATGATGCGCTCGTCCTGAGGGGATCGTTCGTGATTGTCGCGCACACGCTTGCCCCTGAGGTCGCGGTGACCATGGGACCTGGTGAGCATTGCCGACAACGGGCATCTTGCTCGTAGCGAGTTGCCCTTAGCCGGTGACGATGGTCACGCGATCGATTGGAGCGCTCGCTATCCGAGTCCCTCCGGACAAGCTAACTGCGTTGCCCGGAGGAGGTGTTAACCTCACCTATGGACTCTAGTCGCTCTATGTGAGAAGCAACAGCGTCGCTAGTGAGGGCGAGGTTGGCCTGGTTGGTGGATCTGACCACCGTTGCCAAGGCCTGAAGTCTTTCCCGATTCTGCTCAAGGGGTCCTGGGATTCCTGAGGCATCCGCGTTTTGCCCAACAGGAGTCTGGTTACGCGGGGATTCGACCTAAGCAGGTAGATCGTCTGCCGAGGGACTTGGCGTAGGTGCGCGAGGCGGGTAGCGTCGTTGTCGCTTGCGCTGGTCGTGAATCTGCACTAAGGTTTGATTGATCGAGGCGTCCAGACTATGGCGAACAACATATTGTTCGCGAGCAGCCGGTGTGGCCCCATCTTGTGGCCGAGCAGGATTGGTCTGCCCGACCTCGTCGGCCACCGCGGCCCGCGTAGGGTCTTCTGAGGTTCCCGCGCCGGCCATGTTGACGCTGCGACGGCCGTGCGGTGGCACACTAGATGGTGTCATCACCGTGTCGCCACAGGAGGAATCGACCAACATGGCCCTGGAATTCGAGAGATCTAAACAACGTAAAGATGGGCCATGAACACGAATCCTAGGCCGTTACGCACTGTGCCAAACCAGAGGCTGTTACGCACTCGAACACGAATCCTAAGCCGTTACGCACTGTGCCAAACCAGAGGCTGTTCGACGGGATGCTCATGGGCCTGACTGAGCCCTATAGGGAGCAAGGCCCTAGGAGGCTGTTTGATTAGGCCGTCAGGGAGTGGGCCATGGCAATGGGCCGTCATTTTATCCCCGATAGGGGGTAAGGATAAATATAATAGGACCAGTGACACGCACACACAAGAGTATAAAAAGACAAGCTAGATAGATAGTTGGGATAACAACGAGAAGAGTAGAAAGTTCCTTAATAGTGCAATTGATTATCAGGTTGAGCTAGCAGATATGAGTTTGGTGGTTTGTTTTAAGAACTTCGTTGGAGCTTGGTCGATTCACTACCACCCGCTATTAGTTAAGAAAACCGAATAGCTATGACCACCCTCAATTGGGCCCTACTAGTCCAGTTCCTAACGCAGTGGATCATGCATGAAATAAATCTCAGATGGATAGGGCTATCACCACCTACCACTTACCACAAAGTACGTTGGAATGCGTGTAAACCAAGTCAAAGATAGTCTCAGAAAACCACGTCTGCTACTAAATCCAGTCACTCCTCCCCGGATCCTAGGAAGGCGATCCAAGTTCAATACTTAGGCTATTCAAAGCATATGAAAATGAACCCAGACTCGGAACCAGATGAATTTAATCAACCGCTCTAATAATTCACACTTCCCACTTAGTGTGAATATGTGAAGTACTGGATTGACGACTAGAGGGGGTGAATAGGCGCCCAATCGATTTCAATCAAAATCACCCCCCTAGAACCTCTTTAACAACTCATCAAACATATGGCGTGCACACCAAAAACCATCCTCACTGCCCAACTGCTCCAACAGATGTGCGTCGCCCTCGGCCACCACGTCATCGTCCTCCTCGTGGTTTCCCTTGGCTTACATCTTGTCGTTGCGCCCGAATCAATGCCTCCTCCATGTGCGCTATCGCCATCTAGATGGAGCCAAGCCGCTATTCTCTCCACTTGCCAGTGCCACCAAGAGAGCCGCCTATGGCCATGGCTAGCCGGCCCTCCTCCGTACGCCACAAGGAGGACCGCCGCGCCCTTGAGCCACCCGCCACCGCCGAGCACATGAGAGCCACCGACTTGCCCCTAGATGGTTGGTCTAGACCGCTGCTACACCAGGAAGCCACAACCTCCTCCATCCTCTCAATCTCTCCCTCATAGGCTTCTCTCTCTCTCTAGATCTCACTCTCACCCCTGAAAGGCATACGACAAGGGCCTTGCCGGCGTGCCGCCGCTCTGTTGGCCGGCCATTGCTCCTCCTCCTGCAGCCGTGCCTGAGCCGCACCGCCTCGGGCCGGCGCGCCCCTAGCCGGCTTACTCTCGGCTGAGGCTGTGGCCTGCCGTCTACAAGGCCGGTGCGCCTCCTGCACGGATCCTACTCTGGTCGGTGCACCCATCGCCGGCGCCGCCTCGGGCCAGTGTGCCACTGGCCGGAGCATGGAGCGAGGAGTCGCCACCCCAACTCCTTCCTCTAGATCTGCACACACTGTCCCATGGAGGTGGCAACTGTTGGCGATTCTTACGCTCTTAGAAATTAATCTGCAAGCGGACGGATATCGCTTGTTGTTTTCACCTAGGAGTATTCCAAGGTATCGAATCTACAGAGAACGAGGGAGAAAGATAATTCTAATATCTATATTATTAAGATACCAACCAGCTAGCTAAGGTGTAAATATGATACGATAAATAGACCGGTGACACACACACACACTAGAATGCTACGATAATTAGGCAGATAGTTGGGAGGACAACGAGATGAGTTTAATAAGTTCGTAAATGTTGTGTGATTCAGTTTATTGAGAGAGTTTGGGCAATAACGATCAGTGGTTCACTTAATATTCGTCGTCGGAGCTCGGACACTCACTACCACCCGCTATCCTGAATTGGAATCCCGAATGGTTATGATCGTTCCGATTGGGCTCTACTGGTCTAAAGCCGGACGCTGTGGGTTACGTACGAGATAATTAATATCTACGGATGGATAGGGCTGTCACCACCTACCACCTACCACATATACGTGGGCCCGGGTGTAAACCGAGTAAGTTCTAGTCTCTGACACCACGTCTGCTACTATTTCTAATCAACCTTCCTCGGATCCTAGGAAGATGATCTAGGTTCAATACCTAGCTCTCTAAGTATACGAGTGAGAACCTAAACTGATTCCAGACGAATACAAGCTACCGGTAAGGCTAATCCACACAACTCATATACGTAGATATGCTCAATCTCAAATAAAGCTCAACACTTTATAAAATGAATGAAGTAGTCTTACTGAATACTTTTGGTAAACAGGAAAGGATACAAGAGCGTTACCCAAATTCTCGAAGACACTTCCGGAACTCCGAGGCTTCAGCTCAACTCGACTCTAACTCCCAACTAATCTACTCTAACTAAAGCGCAACTCTAAATGAAGTGGATGAAGTGAATTGTGGTGTGGTGGTGTGAAAGTGAGGTGAGGGGGTCCTTTTATAGTGTTCCCGAGCCAATGGGAGAGTGCCACGGCATGGGACAAGTGTCACACAACCCCCCTCCAAAGGAGAATCCAAGGCGAGCCCGGGGTGGGTCGGCCGGCTCACTCTTTTCATTATCTGGCCTAGGATGCTTTATCAATGGTGTAGATCATCTCTCCATGTCGGTTTGGTAGTTGGAGACCGGTAGCATTGGGTTCCTTTTGGAATCCTATGCTTAACTTGAGGATTACTCCTCTTTCTGGATGAAACCGACTGAAATCAACGGCTTGGACGTACTCTAGAATCTCTTGTAGAAGTCCCGATGCAACCTTGGCCTGACTGGGTGAAGGAGCTGGGTCGGCCGGCCTAGGGTGGGTCGGCCGACCCACTCTTTTGCCCGGCTTGGTCCCAATTTTGCACAGTGGGTCCCTGCATGCAAAATACTACCACAACTCGTGGAACTTTATTAGAATAATTAAAATGTTAGTATAAAGCTGAATTTTCCTCGAAAAGCAGGAATTCCAGAATATGTTGATGTATAAAATTGGTGTTTATTTGACGTCAACAGCAACCGCAGTGCCATCACGTCCCACGGCCAGGGCACCACCACCGGCGCCGCCCTTGTTCGTGGCCGGCTAGCCGCTCCTCAGCATCTCTCTCTCTCTCTCTATCTCTCTCTGCCCTCACCCGTGGACTGAGACCATGGCTGACGGCTGAAAATGTGACACAAAACAATTTGAGAATTGATATTTTATTTTCTTTTTTGTCCACCTTTTCACACCATGGGGAGAGCCCCTCCTCTCGCCCTCACATCTCACACCTCTCACCTAGGGCTACATGGTGGTGGAGTGGCTTAACCGAAGCCGCCACCCCCTCTCCTTATATAGCCTATG
The DNA here is from genome assembly GCA_005191435.1 of Raddia distichophylla. Classification (NCBI taxonomy): domain Eukaryota; kingdom Viridiplantae; phylum Streptophyta; class Magnoliopsida; order Poales; family Poaceae; genus Raddia; species Raddia distichophylla. Next base: position 95,777 of record SPJY01025224.1, on the reverse strand, counting down.
CATTTTCGCCGAATATTCCGGCGTCCTGAGAATATCCAGTACCGAGCCACGTAGGGCCCGCACCTGGGTTTTCTCACAGAGGCTAACCTGTAACCTCCAGGGTTTTAACCACACCGGCTAACCCAGAACCGAATCAGGATTTTCCATGGGCTAACCGAACCTGACCATGGTTTTGATACCAGCTGACCCAGAACCAAAACAAGGTTTTCCGCGGGCTAACCCAGAACCTGACAGGGTTTCTCACACACCGGATAACCTAGAACTGAACAGGGTTTCACCACCGGGTAACCGAGAACCAATCCAGGGTTTTGCAATGGGAAAACATAGAACCATCCACGCAACTTCCTTGGTCGCCAGCCCATGCCTGGGTCCACCGGACTGATCAGCTTCGCCAGCATGGTTACCTACGCCACAGCCTCCAGTTGCCTCGGATCCCTTGCCATGGCTATGCTTCTGGAGTACACCACCTCATGTGACAGTCAGGTCATCGAACCCGGTCGCCTGCATACCTCCGGACACACCAGCCTCTAGCTGTCCCCGCGAAGCGTCAGCCACGTACTCGCTGATGCCTGCATCATAGAGGTGAACATATACCAAAACCATACAGCTTAACTCTCCTACAAGGTTAGCACATCACAAGATCAAGAACGAAAACCGTATCCTTCTTGTCAGGCAACCACAAGTCCTAGTCACCCGCTTGCATGTCGGACGACCACGTGTCCTGGCCGCCCTCCTGCTCGCCTAGTGACCATGTAACACACCTTCACCGGACAACATCTGCACGGAATTCTCACAAAAACCCGTCACTAGTCAATGTGTCCAATTAGCATTGGACACCATCCGCCAGACACTCAACTCATGTCCGTTACACCAAATGCAACTCAAAACACTTTAAAATCGCATCAAATTCAAACCGTCACATATATTCATCACTACACACAAGAGGACCCACCACATGGGTCTCAACACTCCCCTTTGTGAAATGCCGGTCATGCTTGGATCAAATCAAAAAAGCAATTGTTCGCCATATCCAAGACATGAGAATCAAAGTCTCCCAAAGAAAGATTCTCCCCCTTTCCATAAGAAAACCAATTCATGACTTTTTCAAACAATTCTCCCCCTTTTGGAAATATAGGCATCAAGAAATTTAGAGGCAAGCAAATATGCAAAATGCAATGCATATGCAATCCTACGGAGCTTTGAATATTATCCAATTGAACGTGAAGCACATGGAAAAGATCCTCGACGCAATGCAATTTTATTTCGGTGCTTGCAAGTTCAAAAGATGCTAGCAAATTGATTTTTCATGTTGCAAGACGTGGCGAGACAATCACAATCCAAATGTTGAGGCCTAATTAGGCATCAAAACGGCACCAATAGAACATCACATGCAATCCTAGTGAAAGTCAAGTAGCTTCAAATCGACAGCTCAACTAACTAGCATTTTTCTATTTTTTTCAAATATTTTTGAATGCATGCACAGGTTGAAAACACGTCTCAAGGGTCACTGGAAATGACCTCATAGGTCACTCTCCTTCTGCGTGGGTTTTAGCATTCTTTATTGAATTTAGGCGGGATAGCCTCTAGCCTTATACCAATGGCCGACGGTGCCCAGCATGAAGCCGAAGGATTCACACGTCTTAGCTATCTGATTTCCTCCCAAGTTCATACCTCTTTTGTTTAATGACAAGCCATCTTGTGAAAGAGAACCGATGAAAACTCTCAAAAAAATTGAAAATTTGCATGCTTTTGGTTTTTCATTTACACGAGCTAAAGATTATAGCCAACAAGAGATTTCATAAGGTTGCAAGGGTGATTGAAAGGAGGCTGCAGAAAGCTCATCAAGTAACAACACTCAAAAAGTGAATATCTCAGACCACATCAATTTTAAAACCAAAACATTTGCATTTTTAAAGATAGCCACCAATTGAACCAAGTTAGCACAAGCTATGATAAGAATAGCAAAGACATTTTATTGAATCTAAATTTAAAGGCATAATAGACAAAGCTCCAAAAAGCAAAAAAAAAGCCTATAAATGATCAATAACTCCCCTTCAACAAATCAAAATTTTAGCTCAAAATTTGGTTCAAATACACCAGTTGAAAAACTGATACCAAATGAAGCATCGAAAGAACTCCACAAGAACCAATCGCAATGAAAGGAGTTAAGGACCATAAAAACACAGATGGGCATCCTGGTAACCAATATAAATATTGCCCAAAAATATTAAAAGTAAGGAAATCTCCAAAACTCCCCCTCAACCAAAGAGTTATCCAGAGAATACAGAAAAAGGGATAAGAAAATAGAGATCCTCACATGGGCAGCCTAAAAGCAATGATGAGAGACAGATGACTATAAGGCTGAAACACACTTATCTACCCAAGCTACAGAAGTAGGAAATCATGCCGAAGTCTCGACTACTAGAGAGACTTAAACACAGATCCCGTCTACTCAGGGTGTCCAACACCTGCTAGACCTAAAACTTGTGGGTATTCATCTAGCTAGAGCAAAGGATATTGCTAATCACGCATGATAGCAACCTATGAGGTAAAGAGTAGTGTCTAAAGAAGTGCTGACCCTCTATCCTGGCTTAGGACTAAACCCACCATGCAGATGCAAATGTAAGAAAAGAGAGCAAACGCACAATGATACAAAACTAGCTCCCACTCAACTAGTAAGTCACATTTTATCAAAAATTTGGTTGAAGTTCAGCTATGTCAATTTAAGCACAAAAACTATTATCTGAACTACAAAAGCACCAAATGAAGTAATACCATTTCAAAAGGAGGAAGCTAGAAAACGCTGCTCAAACTAAGGGAGAAAAACGCTAGGCTACCAGAAAGCAACTAAGTCCCTAAAACATAGAAAATATCGGCAGCATCTCCCTATAAACTGGACATCCACTCAGTAGACAAAAGAGCACGGAGCATATATACAATCACAATATATGACAATATGATCATAAGGGATATCCACATACACACAAATACATGATCCACATCACAATCAGCACCGTGAACATTAAAGCAGTCCCACCACATGGGATCCAACATCATCACACAAGAGAGTATGGCGGGAGATGAACCAAAGCATCTCCAAGTCAAAAAGAAGCAACACTTACCTTGTGAGATGTAGGCGAAGTAGTGGTAGCTGACTTGAGATGAATCCAAGCAGAGGAAGAAGATTCAAGATGATCCTCGTTCAACCAGAAATTGAAGGACACTCTGCAGTGCGCTGCCTAGGCCGAGGTCATGGTCTTATGCGTCCTGCAGGTCTTTGTCTTCCTTGCTTACTTGAGGTCACTCCATCTGCATCCGTTCAGCTTAGAAAATAAGGCCTGCCTGCCTTTTGCTGCATTGCCACAGCCAGAAGCAAGGTATATGGCAGAAGCGGATGTTATGCTCAAATATACTCCACATATACGGAGTTCTTAATGACTAGCGCTAGCACAGCTGATGCTTTAGTTCTACACACTAGAATTTAGGATACAAGGATCCAAGTAAATGTTGTCCGACTAGAATGGTGGTCTCATCTAAGAAAGTTAGACAAGAATTGTGTAGAACGTAAATAATAAACAGAATGTTGGTCATATTAACAAATGGAAGGTAAGTAGTGCGCATGCAAAATGCAATTTGTGCTTTGCGAAAAAGAAAATTGCATGCTATGCTAACAAAAGGATAAGTGATGAGATTTAATATGCATGCATGATGCTAAACAGTAGGTAGCAATGGTTTTGCTTGGTTTATTATTCTTTAAAATAATACACCTAGTCCCTAGGTGTTGTTCTCGTAACCATTGCTCTAATACCACCTGACACGACCCTCCCAATTACAACATGCTAATGGCCTCATCATGCCAAGACCAGGAGATAATTGTGTGGGTTTAGGCTTATACACCCGAAGACATATCCACCATTGCCTTTTCGAGTGCGAGCTCAAATCAGAGTTATATAACAGAACAATAATATGTGAGTATCATACCTTATTACATCATGATGCGACGAGGGGCAGGAAGTAATATCGACAATATTGCCCCTACTTACTCTAGACCTACATGGAAACAATACGCTGTTATTTAATGTAGTACTTCACCACTTAATGTTACGCAAGGAGCTACTAAAAGCTAGTCTTCCAGAGGGTCCATATGTTCCGGATATGGCTCCATCTCGAATTGCCCATTGATGACAAGGTTGTGGTGGCAATCACTCACGCTGCCTTCCGGATTCACATCTAAGCAAGGGTTTAAATTGCAAGAATGAGTACAAAAGTACTCAGCAAGAAATAATGGCAATGAAATATAAAACAAAACTTCTGCTCTTACAAGGCAAGCGTATGCCATCATCTCATTCTCCGGTACCAATCAAAATATAGGATTTTTATTAAAAGGGTTGGTTTCTTTTAATTTAATAAAAAGCTACTAGCACTCGTATATGAGGCGGACTTAGCCTTCGTAGCCTCCAGTTCAGGAGACAGGCATGAATTCATGATCTTACCCTGCGCAGGTTTGTACCACTTTACCCGTAGCCGCCCCGACATGTCGGGACCCAGAGTGTTTATTCTACTTGGTTGGTTACATCTCCAACCCGGTTGATGGGCAATGCTAATGCTCTCAGAAGGACGCTCCTTACTCACAACCCCGTCCCCACACACCGCCCTCGCAACCGTTCTACTCACTCGTTATGACAATGAGTAGCCTCTTGCGGTAATATAGCCGCCTCATGGTCGGGGAGCCTGGGTCTGTTCACCCTGGGCACGCTCACCCACCCCTCCTAGATATCTACTTCCCCAATGTGGAGAATGTAACCACCTCATAGACCAACCTTCTTTGACCGCATCGCGAGACTAAGGTTGATACGTTTGATTACGGCTTAATTTTCCGAAATGATAGATATGAGTCCTATTATGCTACCATGTGAAGGGTCCCGCCTTTCCTCATGCACCTTTTCAGGGTACCCTTCACCCACCATAATAATTATAACAACTCGATCGCTCCATCGATCGAGTCGCTAGTACTTTCGTCTTCTAGGCAGTTCATTTTCAAATAAAACTTGAATTTTGGTATGCTATAAGTGTATATGCATACGTAATAAAAATAATTCTTAAAGATAAAATACTCTGCTTAACATCAACGGAATGCTTGCCTTCAACATAGAACCAAAAGTCGGTACTACACTTGTCAGCAACGAATCGAATCGCTCTCAACCGGGTGATTTAATTTGGTTCCTGGAATTTATATTAATAGTGTTTAAAGCAAGTCAAGGTACTATAATTTGTACTTGCTAAAACAAAATAACAGAAAAATGAACCGTGCTTAAAAAATTTTGAAGAGTGTTTAATGTTGTTTTCTTTTTCTTTTTTTAAGTTCTTTTCTTCTTCTTTTTACAGGCTCAGCAGCACTGCATCATCAGCCACTGGGCTCACCGGCCGGCCCAACTGAGCCTACCAAGGCCCGGCCAACCCCCACATCTCTCAAATCCCTAATCCACCCCAAATTTCCCCCAAAGGCCTTGTTTGTTTCAGATTAATGTAGCGTTGCGTTTTACTGTAGCAAATTTGTGATCCCCTCAAAATACGTCTTAACGAGTTCAAAAAATTATGAAAAAAATATTTTACAAACTTTAAGAAGTACTATTTAAAACCCACAAGAATGACTACAAAACATTAAATCATTTGGCTTATACAAAAATAACAAATTTTTATTTAATTTAATTTAATTTAATCTGAAACAAACAAGACCAAACTCTCAACCCTTTCTCTCTTTTGCTTCTCTCTCTCTCCCTCTTTGCCTCACACGGCGGCGGCGCCGACGCACAGCTGCCCCGTGCCGGCGGTGGCGCTCTGCCCCATCTCCACCTTTCTCCCTCATCCGCCCCTAGCTCACTCGGTCTCACTCGCGCCCCCTCTCCACCTCCCTCTCGGCCGCAGGGCGGCAACGGCGACTTTGGCGGTTGCGAGTTCCGCCATCCATGCTGCGGCGCCCGTCTCCACTAGGCGGCGGTCGGGGACCGTCCCATCTCCAGTGGGTCTCTCCCCTCTCCTCCTAGTATGTGCCCCGGATTTCCCTTCCTCGCTTGCTCCTCGCGTGCGCATGGGACGAAGCAGTGGCGGTAGCGGATCCATGGTGGCACGCCGACAAGCCTCGCCCCCACGCCGACTCCAAGCGCTGCCCCCTCTAGCCCTCTCTCCTTCACGCGGTGGAAGTGTGGAGGCAGAGGAGGTTGCGGTGGCGCCGTCACCTCCTTCGGCGACTCCCACCGTGGCCCGCCGGCCCGTCGCCACCCCTTCCTCGACCTCCTTTTCCTCGGTTATCTGGGTGGCGACCAGCGAGATCTAGCAGCTGCTAGGGACGCGGTCATTGCCGGCAACCTCGCTTGGGCTCGCCCGGTTTGGTGCTCGGTGGCGGATTGCAAGCCCCTAATCCCCTTCTTAACTACTCGATCTGTTTTGCACTCTAGTCTGCTACTACTAGAATTGTTATCTGTGTTTTTGGTTTGCTTGGCTTGATTTTGAAAGTGATCAAGATTTTTAGATTGTGATGCACTTGAGAATAGGAGATGAACTTGAGTTATTCTTGGCTTGGAATGCTGATGATGTGCTCTAGGTCTATGTGTTGAATGCATGTGTTGTCGTGATGGAACCTAGGGGTTGCTCGAGCGCCGAGGAGCAAACAGTGACCACCAGGAGCACGGACGGAAATCCTCTGCCGTTGTGCGGGTAAAGGCAGAGGTGCAGTACCAAATAGATAAAAAGGCATGGTACTGTAGCAAGATGCACTGTTCATGGTTACTGTTCAAAATACTCTTTATTTTCACTGTTTTGCACTGTTTGTAGTTAAAACTGCACGAATACTGTTCGTTCTCTGCCTTCGTAACCAACGGCAGAAGATAAAAATCACAGGAGCACATGGCCACTACCACCATGGAGCTCTCTTGATTCTAGCATTGATGAGTTGCTCTATTACTCTGTTTTCTCTCTACTACCATGAAGTGGTATGTATGTGTCTCAGTGATGCTAAGGTCATGTTCTTTTGAGCTGATCTGAACGGATGAACGGCTGAAATGACTAAACTTCGAGAGCTTCTCGAGATAGTCTCGAGATTCAGATACATTTCGTTTGACTTACTTTTTAAAGCGTTAGAATCCATATTCAAAACAGTAAAAAAACAGACTCAAAAAACACAAAGCATATGTGTTTTCAAAACATGGATAAGTCGTTAAGTGTTAAGACGTTAATCTGTTAAGCTGAAAAGAACTGGGCCTAAGATGATGTGCTAATGGTGCTAAGTGACATGCATGAGTAAAGTAGACTTGGTTTTAGCATCCAAATGATGTGATGGTTAATGCTCCATTGTTTGCTTGGTTGGATTTGCAATGTGCTTGGGTTGCTGAAAAAAAAGGTCATATAGATCATAGATGCTACGCTACTTATTAACTGCTGATACTTGTTATTAGCGAATCCTAGGAACTAATATTAGGGATTTAGATAGGGTGCATGAGCTGGATGGCCTCGGCCGAAGCTCTAGAAATCAAAATGGCGTCGGGGAGCTGGAGTAGGTTTCTAGGAGATCCCAACGGCAACCGCAATGCACTGGAATTTTGAGGCCCTCTTAGCTCTGTTATTTTATTCGATTTGGAATGTAGCACAAATGAACATGCATGTGATGTGCTGAGTTTATGGCTAAAAATAGCTATAAAAAATAACATGCACATGCACAAATTTCCTCTACACCATGTATTTCTAGTCCTGTGGACTTGGATGAGCAAATGAGGCATTGCCTTAACGGAGATGGCTTTCTATGAGTCATTTAGGGATGCTTACTGTTTTGTGCTGATATGAATTGGAGAAGAGTGAATCTCCAAAGGCTTGGATTGGATTGGAAACACAACTGGATTGGGCACAAAGGCTAGCCGGACAACCTAGGGTGGGTCGCCCGACTGGTCTGGTTGCCTGGTTCAGCTCCATTTTTTCTCACTTTATTCCTAAGGAAAAAGCTCACCAAAACTTGTGGAAATTTATTAGTTTAATAGTTTAAATAAAATGCATGTATAAATATTGATTTTCCACCAAATAACCAGAAGGTTGGCATATGTTGGCGTATGAAATTGGACTTTAACGACTACCAACACACCCCCCAACTTGTACTTTTGCTCATCGTCGAGCAAAGAGCTAAAAACAACACCCGGTGATCAGGATTGCATCAATATCATTATTCAATAAATATTATGCGCACAAAATAATACTCTTTATTATTTGTTAACATAAACTCATACAAGTGTATCACAACCTTGTACTTATACCTATGGGGCTTCAAAAATGTCACCTCGTATTAGGCGGTTGAAAAATAGAACAACCAAGATAGAACAATGTTAGCTTACCCTTGCTCAAAATAGGTCTTTGTTGACACAAAAAAGTGAATTTTTGTGAACACACGTGCAGAAGCGTCAATACTGTGATTGTGTCGCAACTAGAAACCAAACGTGCCAGTCAATTTGACCTGTAAATTGACAAGGAAGAAATCGTCAGCAATATAGCCCTAACCAGCTTTTCGGTATAGCCTGATCAGGTTATTCGTAATCGGCTCTAAATAACTCGATTACGAGATCTATCGGCTTAAAGCCTGATAGAGCAAATAAATTTAAATAAACATTCAAGTTTAAATCTTCTAATTCTTTTTGGTATTTTTGATATAATATTAGTAATAAACCTTCTTATCAATGCATTAGATTAAACCAAGAAACGGATTAAATAGATTGGTCAAGCCAAAACAGTATCCAGATCTAATTCAAGATGTAAACCAATAAACCGATTTAAACGGTTAAAACTAATAGATGCAATGCTGATCGGCAAACACTTATACATGCATAAAATCCTAAACGAGGCATATGCAAGATTGATTAAACGAGACAGTCACATATATCGGATTCAGGAAAAAGCATACAAAGTACATGATAATCGACATTGCAGGATAAACACATATTACAGATCGATTGAATCGAGACAGTGCAATATGCGAGAACATGTTAAAGATCGGTAAATTCCGAGACAGTTTAACATGGTTTGTATACATGAGATCAAAACCATGCAGCCATGCATACGGGTTACAAGAAGAGAATCGATTATCCCATCGAGATAGCTCTACCTGCGAGTTGAAGCCTTTCGACGAAGTCGATCGAATTTGAGAAAAGTGTTTTGTGTTTGATGTATGATTCCTTTTTTTTCACGAGGACTACGGTCCTATTTATACTATTACAATATCGATACCGATACAACCTATTCTTCCACGTCGCGCCTCTGATCCGATCGTATCTCTTCGGGACTCCAATCTTTCTCGGTTTCTGTAATAATCTTTTCCTTTCGCCAACGAAGTCCAATTCAGCCTAATAATTCCGATTTTACCCTTTTATCATATCCGATTTTCCTGCCAAATTTGGGTGTCAACAGTCTTAGAAAATCTTTTCTTTATTTTTGAAATTTTAGTTCCTCTATTGGTACTCTCGAATCACTCAGGTGGTATTTTCTTCATCCTCAGCAAGACCTGAAGCCAATTCTAATCACAATATTCTAAAGGTTTATGTGAAGCTCAAGATAGGGATAGAAATGACCTACTTAGGTTGTAAAATATTGTTGAGTCAAAAATTGGACCTAATGAAGATCGTGCCACTTCACATTCCGGTCATTAGAGATATAGTGTTCAGGCGTGAGCGAGAGAATGGTCTCACACCAAAGGAATGAACAAACACAACCGTAAGGATGTGAGGTACTGATGAGTCCATCACATCAGATCTTGTGTTTAAGGATACAATCTATATGACTTCTTTATTTTGAGCAAATCCCTCTTTATGAAATATTTTTGGAGACACAGAATTTTTGAGAGTTTAAGATCAACTTTTTTTTGTTTCTTCTTTTTGGGGAGAGCATTAATTTCTCCCATTTTCTTAAATGAAAATTGAGGGATGACTCATGATAACATTGAAGTCTTGTATGAAATAAACTGTATTGGTAGGTATAGAGTGGACACATTGAATAACTGGCTCAGTTGGTTGGTGAAGGAATACCTGGCGGAATGGATGCTTTATTCCGGTGTGGAATCTAGAATTGCCATGTATGAAAAAGGCTAGCAATCAAAAAGGTACGCGAAAGAACATGACAGGTTTTGAAGAGTCATTGCTCCCTAAGGCCACAAGTTTCGACAAAATTCAACATAGCCGTAAGTGGCTAAATTAAAGGCTTGGTACTTTTGGCTTTGATAGGAGGAAAATCCCAATGAGGAACATATTTCAAAATATTTTTATATTTTCAAAATAAAACAATTTCGAGACTTTTCCTTACAAAAGGTATCAACAACTAAGCTTTTGTCTTAGTTATATCATATCTCACAACACTGTCAGGACCCGGTTGACATAACCGTGCCCTTCTGTGTATTATCGCACTAGTCACAAGGATCAATGCTAGTGCACATTGTTTTAAAACAGAATGATACTTTGCCTTTATTTAAGGTTCGAATACATAGGGTTGAAGCCCAAAATAGTACAACCAAGCCGACACACAGGCCGACGCATTACACAATATGATGAATACAAATACTCGTACTCGCTAAGGTACGAGTTTAAATCACGGGATTTTTTTAATTGGTAATCTTTACGCCACAGGCATGATAGGTAGTAGAATATAGCCTAAGCTCCAGGGTACTCCTCGTAATCCCCTACTTCGTAGAGCTCCTTGCTCCCCTGGGATGGTTCTCCAACTAAAGGATTTTTAAAAAAAAAATAAAAAAATATACATGAGTACAATTGTACTCCACAAGTCTAAGAAAATAATGCGATTCGAAGCTCAATACAAAGGACAGTTCTTCTGGGTTTTTCTTAAATTTTCTTTCATAAAGCTTTTCTAAAGTATAGAAAATTCCTTTCGGAGAAGTCATCAAAGTATAGGTAGTAATCATTTCTTTCCAGGAAATTGTCTTTTCCTCAGATCATTATCTCATTTTGTCTTTTCAAAGGGGTGAGAAGTATAGATATAGCTACCTTATGAACACTCACCAAGTGTGCTCATAACCAAGAGCACGGCTATCATGATAATTTATATAATACTCTGTAGAGTGTGCACACTGTACCCTCGGTTACTAGCACTGCTTGTTAGAGTATTAGGGGTACAAGCCAAAGACGCACAACACAAAGCCAATTATTTCGAAAAATCTACTGGAAACTACTTATCATTAAATATGGAGCACGCGTGACCAACCCTGGTCATCCCGTTGTACAAAATTTATCACGTCAAGGTGACTACCCGAATAACCAGATACTGGGACTACAAGGATCGGCCCGAGTTCCCATTCGTTGGTGCGTTGAATTCAAATCGGAATAGTTTCCGATAGCTTCCTCAGCTTACTTAGCTAAGCTTGTCCCCATAGACAAATATGTTCCGAGGTCGTACTGTATTGCATGGTTCATAGATTCACAGGAAAACAGTCCTTACACTAATACAGGGATAAGAGACTACGTAGCAAGACAGGGTAACCCCGTACCCTAACGTACTCATTATACCTTCTCAGTCAAATATTTATTACCATATACAATTATCATGTTCTCGGTATAACTAAGTATTAATTTTTACCATGTTTCCATCTTCAATGTTTCTCCCTAAACCAAAATATCAAAACCCTTCCTAGGGTTCAATCCATAACCCACATGAAATGATAACACCTTTAAACATTATTTCATGTATTCAATATTCCCAACATTTATCAAATTTCATATGTACCATCCCGTGGCAAGATTCATCAATTAAAGTATCTACTCATGCCATTCATACACCTAGGGTGCAAAATCATAATAGTAGGGTGTGAAATCATTTTTATTTTTCCGGGTATTCCCTAATCCCCAAATTCACCCTTTAATCCAAACTACACATGCAAATTTATTTCAGTCATTTTGCAATGAAACAGAAAAGGCTAGAATATGCGTCAAGGAGACTTGCCTTGAAACGTAGTGTTGGTAAGTACACCGAGATCGCAATCCAGTTCGAGGACTCCGCTGTCTATAAATGAAAAATATGTCATTTTAATACATTTTGTGAAAAATGAAATTTTCAAAGTGTGAAAATAGGTTACTTGCGAAGTTTGGATTTTTTATGAATTTAATAAAATTTATTTGGTATTGTTCTGAGTTAAAATGATTTAGTTACCATTTTTTGAGTATTTTCACCAATTTAAAATCTAAATAAAAATTGGAAGAGATCCCAGCATACCAGTCGGCCGAATCCGGCCCAATGCACACTGGTGTGCGGCGCAGCCAACTCCCGAGCGCGCGGCTGTCGCTTCTAAGCGACTGACGGGTGGGCCCACGGTGAGCAATCCGGTGGGCAGCGGCGTCTCCATCGTGGGTGAGCGGTCAGGGTGCAAGCTACGTTCACGTGCGTTCACTTGGGAGGGAAAAAGGGTTGATTACTTTGCGGAATCGAGCCCGCGGCGACGGTGGTGGCTCGGCCGGAGATGGTAACGACAATGGGCGTTTCCGGTGGCGGTGAGGTCCCATTGGGTGAGGCGAAACGAAGAGAGAAGCGAGGTGGAGTTATTGGAGGTGTCTGGAGGTTGAGGGATCGAGGGGCACGGCGTCGTAGTGCGGCGGTGCTCGTCATCCTCGGCTCCGGCGGGGGTGGTGATGGAGACGCAGCGGCTTGGTATTTATAGGCAAGCGGTGAGGCAAAATGTAATCAAGGTGGAGCCGCGGGTGGTTGGTACAGGGTGGGGAGGCGGCGTTGCACGGTCATGGCGGCACAGTGTAGCTAGGGATGTGATCGGATCGGATATAGTCGGATATTGTCCTATCCATATCCATATTTTTTTAATGAATATAGATATCAATACAAATGTCTCAAATATGGACACAAATTCGAATAATATTGGATACATCGATTACGAATACAGAGCGAATACATATCGGTTTAGACAAGGATACATATATTGTTAGTCGAATATTTAAAATTCAATTTTAAAAATATGTTTCAAATTTAATAAAAAAATGTCTAAATCTAAATTTAAAGGTGGGAATTTATAATATTAAAAAATCATTAGAAAGTATGTACACAAATATTATTAAATTATTTTAGATTTAAAAATTAAATTTAAAAGATGGAAAACTATCGATAAAAAATCTAGAAATACATTCGGATGATATCCATATTTTATGTTCGGATATTATCCGGACAAAAACTCAGATATTCCTTATCCATTGAAAAATCAGTGTTCCGTATTCGTATTCATATCCATTTCCATGTGAAATTATCTATATCCATATCCTTATCCATAAAAATAGTCGAATATCCATAGAACTATTCAAATCACTATCCGATCAATTCGGTCGATCGGTCGGTCAGATAATATCCGTACCATTTACACCCCTAAGTGTAGCGGTGGCCATGGTGGTGATGGCGGTGACGCGGCGTGGCTACGGAATAGGTTGGCATGCGGTGGCAGAGGTGGACTTTAGGGGCACGACGACGGCCGAGAGAGAGAAGGTTTAATGGTAGATGACCGCTTTGCCGGAAATGGTCTAGCTCGGCAGCGACGCTGCTCCGTGGTAAATAATGGTGATGCAGAGGTCCAAGACGGTGGCGTCGTGCGACGATGACCTTCGGCGGCGTGGATGCACCTGGACGGAGACCAGAGGGAAGAGAGTAACGATGGGAAGAGAGAGAGAGCTGCGCGGGAGAGAGAGAGAGAGACAGAGAGGGGAGGCAAGAGGATGGAGACAGATCTGATGAGCAGGCCATGTCAGTGAGTGAGTGAGGGAGAGTGGAGGCTGGCACGTGGGGCCAGTCTGGTAGCGGCTGAGGAGGAGGCTGGGTTGGTGTGACGCACTGGGCCGTTTGCTGGAGTTGGGCCTAACATGCGGGAAGGAGAGAGGAAGGCTGGATCGAGGGAAGAGGGAGAGTGGCCCAACATCAAGGTTTCGGCCTTTTATTTTTCTGCTTAATTTTGCGGATTCTTTTTCATTTCTTATTTATGTTAAAGGAGTATTTTATTGGGAAATTGTTATCTGCAAAATTTAGTAAAGCTAGATGAGTGTTAGAAATACATTCCATGTTTATTTTTGTATATTTTCTTGGCCTATATATTAATAACTTCGTATAGCATACATTATACGAAGTTATACGAGCGGGGGTGGTGATGGAGACGCAGCGGCTTGGTATTTATAGGCAAGCGGTGAGGCAAAATGTAATCAAGGTGGAGCCGCGGGTGGTTGGTACAGGGTGGGGAGGCGGCGTTGCACGGTCATGGCGGCACAGTGTAGCTAGGGATGTGATCGGATCGGATATAGTCGGATATTGTCCTATCCATATCCATATTTTTTTAATGAATATAGATATCAATACAAATGTCTCAAATATGGACACAAATTCGAATAATATTGGATACATCGATTACGAATACAGAGCGAATACATATCGGTTTAGACAAGGATACATATATTGTTAGTCGAATATTTAAAATTCAATTTTAAAAATATGTTTCAAATTTAATAAAAAAATGTCTAAATCTAAATTTAAAGGTGGGAATTTATAATATTAAAAAATCATTAGAAAGTATGTACACAAATATTATTAAATTATTTTAGATTTAAAAATTAAATTTAAAAGATGGAAAACTATCGATAAAAAATCTAGAAATACATTCGGATGATATCCATATTTTATGTTCGGATATTATCCGGACAAAAACTCAGATATTCCTTATCCATTGAAAAATCAGTGTTCCGTATTCGTATTCATATCCATTTCCATGTGAAATTATCTATATCCATATCCTTATCCATAAAAATAGTCGAATATCCATAGAACTATTCAAATCACTATCCGATCAATTCGGTCGATCGGTCGGTCAGATAATATCCGTACCATTTACACCCCTAAGTGTAGCGGTGGCCATGGTGGTGATGGCGGTGACGCGGCGTGGCTACGGAATAGGTTGGCATGCGGTGGCAGAGGTGGACTTTAGGGGCACGACGACGGCCGAGAGAGAGAAGGTTTAATGGTAGATGACCGCTTTGCCGGAAATGGTCTAGCTCGGCAGCGACGCTGCTCCGTGGTAAATAATGGTGATGCAGAGGTCCAAGACGGTGGCGTCGTGCGACGATGACCTTCGGCGGCGTGGATGCACCTGGACGGAGACCAGAGGGAAGAGAGTAACGATGGGAAGAGAGAGAGAGCTGCGCGGGAGAGAGAGAGAGAGACAGAGAGGGGAGGCAAGAGGATGGAGACAGATCTGATGAGCAGGCCATGTCAGTGAGTGAGTGAGGGAGAGTGGAGGCTGGCACGTGGGGCCAGTCTGGTAGCGGCTGAGGAGGAGGCTGGGTTGGTGTGACGCACTGGGCCGTTTGCTGGAGTTGGGCCTAACATGCGGGAAGGAGAGAGGAAGGCTGGATCGAGGGAAGAGGGAGAGTGGCCCAACATCAAGGTTTCGGCCTTTTATTTTTCTGCTTAATTTTGCGGATTCTTTTTCATTTCTTATTTATGTTAAAGGAGTATTTTATTGGGAAATTGTTATCTGCAAAATTTAGTAAAGCTAGGTGAGTGTTAGAATTACATTTCATGTTTATTTTTGTATATTTTCTTGGCCTATATA
>SPJY01025224.1:34904-79012 GCA_005191435.1 Raddia distichophylla | reverse complement strand
CGAAATCTAAACCAATCTGAATATTGTAATCGCCTGTACGTCGTCACCGCCATCCACAGCGGTGTCTCCCCATGATCAAATAATGGAGGACAGGCAGCTAGGTCCAACAAAGCTGGTAAAAATAGGTCGTGTTCGGGATCCAGGCTCAAAGCCTCAAACCATGGCAAATGAGGAAGTGTAAATGGGTGCCCTGGAATCCTGGATATGCCTAGCTCCAGAAGAGGTAGGACAAAACCAGCGTAACAAGAGCAATCAAAACCTGGTCCCTGAAAGAAACGATCTTGGCATGGTCAATGGAGCTAGCGTGCCGACCAACCTCAGAATAGTGCCGGGCTCCTGGAGAGTACAGGAGTTCCAGGGAAATGAACGGGCTTTGTTCATGGGTCAGCTCAAATAGTATCTCGCCAACAGCGCTCTTGAACTCCCCATTGGACCATTCCTGAGTTCAGAGCAAAAACAGTCATATTTCAGACTTCAAACTGAGCGCTAGCACAAGCGCGGGCATGGGCCAAACTGATTTCAGAGTAGGCACTGCCCACACTTCACACTTGTAACAGATCAAGGCATAGATACATGGGCCAAACTTTGCATTATGGTCAGGGTTTTTGTTTTAGCCAATTTTCAGCCTTTTACCAAGTGCAGTTTAGACAGCAAGGCGTAGTGGAAGTAGTATATGGTAATTTAGCATGATACCTGAAGCTGCTTGCCAATTGTCAAAAGCACAGAGCCAGCCGGCAAACTGAATAAGGTTGAGCCGCCCTGATTCCGGAGACAAACTTCCTGATCGCGTCCAGAGAGGTGGATACTCAAAGCGTACGAGCCTGGAGGGTCGGTGCTGCCAAACTCTCTACGGTGTGCTTTCAACTTGTTACAGTTATATAGTGTCAGAGACAGAATTGACGGGTCTTCTTCAGGCAGAGCAGAATCCTTAGGATTCTTCACGTTCTCAGATAGAACTCTGACGACACATTTTGCGATATCCTCCATTTTCGATGCCACAATCTCCATCTTCTCCCTAGAAGAGTGGAAGGATATTAAATAATAAAAATAAATCCTTAAATTGGTTCAAAAGGTAATAAAAAGTCCATTTTATTTGATGTTCTTGTGAGGTAGCAGTCTGTACTCTGTACTATGCAGTAGAGAAGCCTAGACATGAATCTGGAAGATAGGTTCTGAACTATGGTTTATGCATTAGGAGAAAATAATACATCTTTTTTTTTCCGCGAAATAGACGTGCATACGAAACGATAGGTTGTGAAAGATGGCTTACGCGTTAGGAAAAAAATTGAAGTCATCTGCGTTTAAGATTATTTGGCTGTGTTCGGGAGGTTTCTTAAATAAATTAGTCCAGACAAAAGTTCATAGAAATGTCTATCGATTATCGAGTCCTATCTTTTTTTATGAACAAGAACAAAATTGTTGCTATTTCATTAAAGAAGGTGGAATAGTATAATGTACAAGAAGATTGTGTGTGGTGGGGGTGGGGGGTTTGAACCGGTTACGTGTTGTTAGTGGGATTAGCGACACGTACGCAAGTGAGAAAGTCCTCTAAAGAAGCTCACGTGTGTTAAACCATCTAACCACTCTTGAGCATCGATCTCTGGAGTCAATGAGCTCATCCCTCCCCATGGAACAGAGGACAAAGCGACGTAGAAACGTACGGTTCACGGCAAATACAGCGAAAGTTTGCCTACGAAGCCCAGTGTTGGGCTGAATTCCCTCACGAAGAAACAAAACAGTTCAAGAGCCCAAGATAGCCCTATGCGTGTGAGCCTTTGGATGTCATAGATGGTGGAGATCTCTTCTTGAAAGGGATGTATGGGGATAAAAAAACCTAGCTTTTTCTCAGGTTGAGCTGTGCCTAAGCACCCATCAAGCTGTTGTTTTTTTGAAAGAGGGGCAGAAGAACTGCCGTCCTATTTCATTGAATAGCAGAAGAAAATAAAAAACAAAACCCGTGCAAACACGGAGTACAACCACAGCACTCCAACAAGGTAGCGACGCAGAGAACCCGCCGCCATTGCAGAACCGCTAGGGTTTTCACCTAGAGTAGGGAATTTCCGAAAGGTGATGTCTCCAACGAGGGAACGACACCAAAGGTGACGCCAACACCAGCCCGAAAGGGCAGGGCTTTCGCCCAAGACCTGTCCTACTAGTGCACAAGGCAGGGTTCGCCGAAGGTCGAAAGCACTAGGAGAACCGAGCCGCCGGCAGAAGACGCAGAGCCGGAGAGCAAGCACATACGCCGTCACCCGACGCGGAAGAAACCGAACTGCCAAATGTTGAATCTGTGTCCGACCAGTCTTCTCCCTTCGGTCCGACCAGTAAAACTGCCAAATGTTGAATCTATGTCGCTTTTCAACACATGCAAATTTAGCGTATCCATAATAATATGTCATTTATGTTGTGCACTTCAAATGTTATATCTGTGTCACTTTTTAATAATGTATATTTATCAGTATGTCATCTGTGTCATGTGCATTCCAATGTCCTCAACCAAGTGTGGTGGAAACCATTTATGAGATGACTATGTGTGTACATATATGTCCTTTACCTGACCTCTTGTCTTGTTTTTTTCCCTGTGTTATTCCTTGCTATCCTTCTTGTCTATTTACTTTTTCAAGGGAGAATGGAAGACCCTTCGCTTTCTCTTTACTCGTTGAATTTGTGCCAATGCATGTACGCCACGTTGGCAAGTTAGCAAGTCGGTCATACTTTTTTTAAGACATTCTTAGCACACGTCTTCCATAACAATAAAAAAAATTGATATATTATTGTTTCTTGGTTCGATCCACTGACTGATTAGTGTGTTTATAATCTTGCGCACCCTCAGAGAGGTGATGGAGGGAAGAACTGGGAGCATGTAGATCATCTTCTATCATGGTATATACTAGCTAGTAGCTATGTTAACGTGTCCGTGGCATGTTTCCAGCCGAACTTAGTCCGGTTATTGTTGCGCCGTGGTCTTTGCGGTAAAGGGGTTTCTTCGGATAGGTTCAGTGGGTATGGACTTTGTACGGTGGAGTTTGTTTTTTGGGATCCTTGGTCGTTGTCCAAAGGGTTCGAACTAGTGTTTTGTTGCTTCGCTGGACGTTGTCCGATGGTTGTCGGACATGTCCGACGGAGGATTAGTAGTCAGTCACGGCCAGCAGGTCATCACATTCGTGCGTGAGGAGCAGTTTGATGCATGCATTAGCCAGGGGGAGAGAGAGAGAGATAATCGTTTGCATGCACGTAGAGCTCGGCGTGGAGCCGTGAGTAGCGGATGGCGTTGGCTGACTAGTTGCTGCAACGGGTGATGGCCGAGTCTCCAGGAGAGCACGCGTCATGCACGAAGCGAGAATGGGGTGAGTGGAGATCGTGTGCACGTCCTGGACGAGTGGATGTCGTGCGAATGGCTGCTCCGGCGTCAAGCTTGCTTGTGTGTGTATTAATTGTGCAGGTAGGCTCAATGGGAAGGAGTGAGTAGCCATGAAACCAAAAGAACGACGTTAACTAAAGTTCGTTGTAATCTTGAGTCGGTAGGCGTCTCCAAGTGTGTGTTGTATCCTCGGTGAGGCTTTATCCAACAAGAATCCCTAAATTTGATCCTCTATAACCTCATATACAGGCTCCCTTTAAAAAAATCTCTCCCTATATTTCTCCCATCTCCAACAGCATTTCCTATATGGAGAATTATATAGGGAAGAAAAGAGAACCCCTACATATAAGGGGATGGAGAGAAAATAGAGAACGGAATAAGGAATGCTGTTGAAGCATATAGGGGAAGAATCCGTTTCCTATTTTAGGGTAGAGGGTGCTTTAGGGAAGCCTGTTGGAGACAGCCTAAGTGCAGGAATATATACAGGTGTGCTTGTTTTTTTTGTGTGTTTCTTGCTCGTGTTCCACGAGTTTGTGTGTTGATCTTGGAAAAAGCTAACAGGAGGCTGCACCGAGAGGCGTTGATGATGGCAGTCTTGCTAGTTTCCCTAGACCTGGCAACAAATGGCCACGAAGCACTGATAATAACTCAGTGCGCATGGTCTCACTGTAACACCCCAGCTCCTTAGCCTGGAATGCTACTAACTCTTTCAAAAAAAACATAAAATTTAGGTAGCACCTCCCTTGTTTTCTCTAGATCCACAACACAGAAACGAAACAAATAATAATAATGTTAACCATGAAAAGCTATAAAAAGTCTCAACCACAGCCAAAGGGCCAACTATAGGTTCCACCTTAACGGTAACTCGGTACAACAAACAATATTTATCTTACCTTTAGTGACAGCGGGGCTCAAAAATAATAATCGACGACACCCACAAGGACTAAATAAATACAGCTCTAGCATGGCCTTTCATTCAAAATTGTTCCTAAAATGTTATAAGCAATTAATACATCTAGTTTACACTAGTAAATCCATTCATTCATTTTAATGTGAGGTGTAGTGAGTGCTCATGACGATGTGCTGCTTCCCAAAGTCCCATGATGCCATCTGTTATCTAAAAACCGAGGTTCCACCTTAACGGTAACTCGGTACAACCAACAAATATTTATCTTACCTTTAGTGACGGCAGGGCTCAAAAATAATAATCGGCAACACCCACAAGGACTCAATAAATATAGCTCTAACATGGCCTTTCATTCAAAATTGTTCCTAAAATGTTATAAGCAATTAATACATCTAGTTTACACTAGTAAATCCATTCATTCATTTTAATGTGAGGTAGTGAATGCTCATGACGATGTGTTACTTTTCAAAGTCCCATGATTCCATCTGTTACCTAAAAACCAAATAAAAGCAAGAGTGAGTATTTAAAAATACTCAGCAAAGTATATGTATAAACAGAGAGAACGATAAAACTTTAACCATGATTTCACACTCAAAAACAACCTTCCATCCAATACTCCCAACAATTCACTTCACATCCATTTGATGTGATGCGATACAATGCACATGCGTCTATACAGCTCATACAGGTATAGCTAGGTGCGCACCCGTAGATGCCACACTTTGCCCGTTCTGATTTAGACGGGGACCAATTACTCCATTCTTATGGAGTGCCTACTAAGTAGGACTTCAGAGCACTCTAGATTAGTCGTATAACTTTCTCACCGAACTTATTGAATTAGTTATACGACTTTCTCACCGACCTAGCTCATTGCACATGATGCAATGCTATCTCATCTGTTATTTACTAACCACAAATTTTCATCATTGAGTAAGGTAACGTAATAGTCGGTTCACATCACAAAGCTACGAAAACCAAAATCCAGTCATATCACAAGGACAAGCACAGAGCATTAAATATTTGTTTAACATGTGCTTGCCTCTTTTATCGGAGTTGAAATGACAATACGTCGATGCCAGTCTTGAGGTAGAACCTACACATGCAACATACCACATTCATGACCATATCGCAACACCACCAAGCATCAAGAAAGGTCGGACACTAACCATTTAGTCCTAACTCTCTCCATATCATATTCCATCTAGGTTACCGATTCATGAATTACTTAACATCAAATAATATTAAGCCTTAACCAATATTCTCTGGATATATCTAAAACACCCAAGTTCAACTCTTTGATTACCATAATACTTATCTTCTCAATTGTTATTTAGATGAATAGTTAGCTAAACCAATTTCTATTAGTGCTAAAGAAATTCTAGCTACAGTCAAAACAGGATAGCAGCACAAAAAACATCATTTCCATAAGGTCGTGCTCAGATGCTAGACATAAAAAACATGAATTTAACTCGCAAGCTGCTGCATAAACATCACATAACTAAACTCTAAACATCTGTATTAAGCCTCAAATCAATCAATTCATCATACCCATGCAAGAATAACATAGGAAATCGCATCAATTCGTTACCCAAGAGTATATCGGAGAAGATCAAATAAAACCCTACCTTCCTCTCCAATAGCTGGCCTCCCTTCTTCCTCTTCCTCCTTTCCTCTTCCCACCGCAGCCCCTTTCTTCCTCCTCTCCACCTCCCCCTGCCACCCAATCCCCCCCCATGGGAGGCCACGGCTAGGGCAGAGTAGGGCAGCACGAGTAGGGAGGGGCGAGCAATAGCAACAACAGAGCGGCACCGGGAGACGGTGGCGGCTAGCAGCGACTGGCGACGGCGGCCTCTTTGCAAGCAGTAGGGCGTAGGTTCATTGGGGATCGATCCCCTTGGTTGCTACCCTTAACAAGTGCGGCACAATGGGCTGGGCTAGCCGCTTGGCCCAACCCATTTTCTTTTTTTTTGTAATATTACACTCGCCTTCCTATTGGCAGAAATTGAGCTCTGGGAGCATAAGGAACAAATGGACAAGGGGTCGACGGCGACGGCGGCGAGGTAAGCTCCTCCTCCTTCCTCCTTTCTTCCTCCTCTGCTGGGCTCGGTCTTCCTCCTCCCTTTTTCCTCCTCTGCTGGGCGCGGAGACGGATCCCGTCCGGATCCCGCCCGGACGGCATCCCGTGGAAAAGAATCTCCCTAGAATAATAGCCCTACGTCCAATGTCTTTGTACATATCGTGGCGAAAAGAGGCTTGTGTAAATACTGATGATGGATTACAAGAATTATTGAGAGACTGCCTTATTGTGGCTTCAACTAGCTATTGTGCTCCCAAGCTCCTATGCCTTGTGATTACTCGAGTTAGCTTGCCTTCTTCATGGTGTTGATCTCCTTTTATAGGCGTGGGGGTATCCTGTCGAGGTTATCCATTGCAATGTGTCTGGTTTTATCTTGTGTGCTCTAAAAGTTTTTGCTTTTCAGCTTTTCCCATGCCTCTATCTCATACGTAATGGCCCTTGGGGTCGGTATACGTCTTGCCGTGTCCTTGCTTTGTTTCGGGAGATTATGCAGATCCACTTTCTGATGTCAAGCCCTTTAATGGAAGGTGAATAGGAAAACACTTCTTTGGGCCTGGGCCTGAGTCCACATTCTTTGTGGGCTTTATTGAAGGTATGTACATGTTGAAAACGTTATTTCTATCATTTTCTCTTCTTTTTCTTTTTCTTTACTCTACCTTCTCACCGTCATGCTTAGGTCCCTGTCCCGCCGTACCAAATTAGGGGTACTTTTGGTATTTACAACTTCCCTTTCCTTTATCCTCCCTCTATCTACTAGTCACTTTGCCGGCCATCGCACCATCGCTGCCACCACTCCTCTGCTGGTACTACAAGAAAATCAAATGTTTTTTTATGGTCAAATTCATGCTCGATGGCCAAGAGCAAGCCGTCCACCATAATAAAAAATGGTTGTCGCATGTCAAACTGCACCATGCATCAATATAGCTCCTCCAACACCAATGCAAGGGACAACAGTGGTGCAAGGCCGAGATATATAGCACAATGGTGCTTGAGCAGTGAGCAATAATGAAAAGCAACGAGCAACCACATTTCTGGATTAGCACTAAACTATCGGGAGTGACAATTATTACTGTCAATCATCACAATATCAAGTTTACACTTCATACAGAAGTAGATTAATTAACAGGCTGTTATTCAAACTCCATAATGACTAGTTCACACAACTTTGCAACTTGCTGCAGGGCAGCTTCGGCAACTGTTTCAACTTTGATCTATTTCATAGTACTCGTCGACTACCACGGTGGGTTTATTCCTGTGCATGCCTACCGATCGTTTGATGTCAAGCACCTTCTCCTTTGTTGTCTCAGAAGCTTTTTGGCTTACCCTAACAAGCACTTGCCGAAGACCCATGAGGTTTTCCACACCATAGGCGCCTTCAAACACCCTGAACCTTAGCTCAACCCTTTGGAGCTCTGGCATTGCCCCTTCTAAGAAGTTCAGTTGTGGCACTATCGGTGCTGAGAAGCGGAGCAGTTTGAGACTATTAAATCCACCGGCTTGCACAAAGATCATGCCTCCTGTATCCATTGTGTTCTTCTCTAGAGTCTCAATGAGGCTACGAGCCTGGTTTTCTGCGTTGAATGAAAATGTGAGAGAGAACAGGGAAGGGAGCTGTGAAAGAACATGCAATCCCTTCGTCCCCAGTGAAGTCAACGATAGGGTTAACTTCTCAAGGTCTTTCACCTGAATGATCCATTCAGGTACTTGAGGTAGCTTTCCTGAAAGCTCAAGCGAGTGGATGTATTTTGGAGGAGTGGACATAGAAATCACCAGCTCAAGAAAGCCAGTGAAACTATCATCAATTGCAAGAGACTTGAGAGCGTAGCCACTTAAATGGTCAATGGAGGATATTAAATCAGCATATTTCTGGTTACTGTTCACATAGTCTTTCATGTTGTAGATACTTAGCTTCTTTAACTTGGTGAGGTTCTGCATGTCAGCAAGGGCTGCTGTTGAGCTCTTGGTGATCTCGATCCCTGATAGTGTCTGCAGTGCTATCATCTTTGCAATGTCTTCATTGAACTTCAAAGCAAGACGTGTGCATTTGTTCCCGGCAAGCAGATGGGCCATGTGTTGGAGCCGCATAGCAGATGAGGGCAACTCCCTCACATTTGTGTCCCTTATATCCAATGTTTCCAAATACCGCAGCCTTCCTATGTTTGATGGGAGCTCCTTGATGTGTGCTTTGCGCAGACTCAGATACTTCAGATAGAACATCTTGCATATTTTGTGCAGTTGTCTGCTATTCAAGCCCTTGCAGCCTTCGAGATCCAACACCTGCAGTATTCTGAACTTGAAAGAGAAAGAATGAAGTCGGTCTAAATTGTCGAATGCGGTCAATGACCGAACATGCGACAGGTTCATGCTCTCAATGGCAGCTTTAGCATGATCTGGATCACTGTTATGCAGTGATAACCGACGAACTTTGTTGCTTGGCATTGGTGTGACCCAGTGGCCCCCAACTACTGTGATGAAATTTTCCTGATAGCCCGGACGAGCTTCTTTGGAAGCTCACGCCAAATGGAGCATTCACTTCCAGCTCGGCTTACCGGATTCAGTTTGCCGACGCTACGGGGTCGGCTAGGGCGGGACTCATTTGGAAGGCTCATGCAGAACCCATATGCAAATTCTTTGCTTGGTCTCTCACGCAGGGTGGGCTAAACACAGCCGACGTCCTAGCAAGGAAGGGTTGGTTGACCCAACAATTTTGCTCTCTGTGCAACGTCATGCCGGAAAACCAAGACCATCTTTTCAAAAACTGCACCTATGCTAATGAGGTCTGGAGCATCGCCTTTGCGCCGTTTTCGGTCCCCTCGACCAATCTTTGGGATTGGTGGAAAAGCTTGCAGACTGGGCTCACTAATGCGTCTACGAAGGAGTTAAACGGAAGAATGATCTACATCCTCTGGAACATCTGGAAAGAACGTAATCGTCGAATCTTCAGACAGACTTTTCAGCCGCCAACGTCCACCGCATCAGATGCGGCCGCCGATTTCCAGCTTTGGCGCTCAGCGCCGGTAGTTCCGTTCTAGCTTAGGGCTACCACCCCCCCACCTCCCTTGTTGGTCGTGGCAGCGGGGTTTCTTGTAATTAAAACTCTGTTTCTTCCTTTCTTTTAATGGAGCGGCGGAACTCTCGCCTTTTTTCTCAAAAATAAAAATAAAAATAATAATATGTCGCGTATCCATAATAATATGTCATTTATGTTGTGCATTTTAAATGTTATATCTATGTCACTTTTTAATACTTAATGTATATTTATCAGTATGTCATCTGTGTCGTGTGCATTCCAATGTCCTCAACCAAGTGTGGTGGAAACCATTTATGAGATGACCGTGTGTACATATATGTCCTTTACCTGACCTCTTGTCTTATTTTTTTTCCTGTGTTATTCCTTGCAATCCCTCTTGTCTTTTTACTTTTTCAAGGGGGAATGGAATACCCTTCGCTTCCTCTTTACTGGTTGAATTTGTGCCAATGCATGTATGCCACGTTGGCAAGTTAGCAAGTCGGTCATACTTTTCTTAAGACATTCTTAGCCCCATCTTCCATAACAATAACAAATTGATATATTATTGTTTCTTGGTTCGATCCAATGACTGATTAGTGTGTACATAATCTTGCGCACCGCCAGAGAGGTGATGGAGGGAAGAACTGGGACCATGTAGATCATCTTCTATCATGGTATATATTCGCTATGTTGACGCGTTCTTGGCGTGTTGTTTGGACGCTGTTTGGATGTCATCGTACTTTATCCGGTTGTCGTTGCGCCGTGGTCTCTGCGGTGAAGGGGTTTCTCCGGATAGGTTTGGTTGGCATCGGACTTTGTCCGGTAGAGTTTGTTTTTTAGGATCTTTGGTCGCTGTCTGAAGGGTTCAGACTAGTGTTTTGTTGCTTCACTGGACATCGTCTGATGGTTGTCGGACACATTGTTCGACAGAGGATTAGTAGTCAGTCATGGCCAGCAGGTCATCACGTTCGTGAGTGAGTAGCAGTTTGATGTATGCATTAGCTGGGGGGGAGGGGAGAGAGAGAGAGAGAGAGTTGTTGCATGCACGTAGAGCTCAGCGTGAAGCCATGAGTAGCGGATGGCGTTGGCTAACTAGCTCCAGGAGAGCACGCGTCATGCATGAAGCGCAGTGGCGGATCCAGGATTTCAAAATTAGGGGTGCACGGCTTATATAAATTTTTTTTTGCGCCCTTGGCAATAGACACATATAGCATAAATGAACGTAGAAATATAGAATTGACACAAATAATCAAATGCATAGCGAGTTTCTAAGTTCCACAATAGTAACATAACATAATATAAAGTGCGGTGAACATCAAAATTGTACCTTACAATATTATTTTACAGGTCTTCATCTTTTGAAAACGTTCAATTGTATCCTCATCCGTAACATTGGACAAAATCACAAATCATATTTCACAGGAGTGAGAACTCACTATCTCACCGAGGACGAGCCGATGAGGAGCACCCCGACCGGTCGACCCCCGTTAGCCCGTCCCCCACGGCCCACTCCCCCGCCGACTGCCACACCTGCACGCGACACGCCTGCCGCGCCGCCACGGCGCCGCCGCACTTCCCTACCGACGGCGTTCGACGTGCCCGTCTGTGAGGCAGTGAGGGAGACCGAGAGGGGAGAGAGCCAGAAAGGGAATGGAGGTGATTTGGGGAGTTTTTCCCCCAATTCCCTAATCCCCTAACCCTAGCCGGCTGAGGGAAAGAGAGGCATGTTGGGCCATTGAGCCTTAGCTAATATTGGGCTGGCTGGGCTGAGTGAGAGAGGAGGCCGAAATTGACCTGAGATGGGTTTTTTCTCCTAGAATTTGACCCAATACTACATGGGGGTCTTCGTGTTTTCAAAATTTAGGGGTGCTCGTGCACACGGTGCACCCATGTTGGATCCGCCCCTGATGAAGCGAGCACAATGGGGTGAGTGGAGATCGTGTGCACTGAACGAGTGGATGTTGTGCCAATGGCTGATCTAGCGTCAAGCTTGCTTGTGTGTGTATTAATTGTGCAGGTAGGCTCAATGGGAAGGAGAGGGTAGCCATGAAACCAAAAGAACGACGCTAACTCAAGTTCGTTATAATCTTGAGTCAGTAGGCGTCATCTTCAAGTGTGTGTTGTATTCTCGGTGAGCTAAGTGGGGGAATATATACAAGTGTGCTTGTATTTTTGTGTATTTCTTGTTCATGTTGCATGAGTTCGCGTGTATTGGTCTTGGAAAAAGCTAACAAGAGACTGCATCGAGAGGCGTTGATGATGGCAGTCTTGCTGGCTTCCCTAGACCTGGCAACAAATGGCCACGAAGAGCTGATATTAGCTCAGCGCGCATGGTCTCGCCTTCGTATTGGTAGAAATTGAGCTCTAGGAGCATAAGGAACAAATGGACATGGCTGATGTAATCATGTAAAAGAGTGGGAGATCCTAATCCTAGACAAAAGAATTTATAGGTGGGGTGAAGAGATTCGTGGAGAGGCTTGATAGATTCTTATCATGTCTTTTTGTGGCACGAGACAGACACCATTTTTTTACCCTGATTCGGGCCCTCTTAGGATAATAGCCCTACGTCCAGCGTCTTTGTAAATATCGTGGTGCAAAGAGGCTCGTGTAAATACTGATGATGGATTACAAGAATTGCTGAGAGACTGCCAGATTGTGGCTTCAAATAGCTATCGTGCTCTCATGCTCATATGCCTTGTGGTTACTCGAATTGTCTTGCATTCTTCATGGTGTTGGTCTCTTTTTATAGGCGTAGGGGTGTCCTGTCGGGGGTTATCCATTGCAATATGTCTAGCTTTATCTTGTGCGCTCTGAATTTTTTTTGCTTCTCAGTTTTTTCCATGCCTCTATTTCATACGTAATGGCCCTTGGGGTCGGTATACGTCTTGTCGTGTCCTTGCTTTATTTCAGGAGGTTATGCAGATCCACTCTCTGAAGTCTGAAGCCATTTAATGGAAGGTGAATAGGAAAACACTTCTTTGGGCTTGGGCCTGAGCCCACATTCTCTTTGGGATTTATTGAATGTATGTTCCTATTGAAAACGTTATTTCTATCATTCTCTCTTCTTTTTCTCTGTCTTACTCTGCCTTCTCACCGTCATGCTTAGGTCGAGTCCCACTGTGCCAAATTAGGGGTACTTTGGGTATTTACAACTTCATTTTCCTTTATCCTCCCTCTATTTTAAAGCCGTAGAAGCTCGTCATAGCTACCACTAGTCACTGTGCTATCCATTGCACCATCTCTGCCACCACCCCTCCACTGATACTATAAGAAAATCAAATGTTTTTTATGGTTAAATTCATACTTGATGGCCAAGAACAAGCCATCCACCATAATAAAAATATGGTTGACGAAGTACATGGGCTCACCTAGTCAACGATTATAAGACATGTCGTCAACCCTAGAGACGGACAGACTAACACCGTTGGCCGACATTCACCTGGCCAGGTAACATAGTGGCAGCCGGCCGTGGGACCCACATGTTAGAGTGCCGACCATCTACCATAACTTGAACATATGGTCGATGGCCAGGGGTTGACCGTCTACCATAAGCTGTGGTGGGTAGCAACCCTAGCAGCAACTATGGAAGACGGTCAGCCCCTGGCTGTCGATCATGAGCTGATGGTGGTTCTGTCATCAGGTTCAAAGTTGTGGTAGGCGGCCGAAAAAGACCGCCGATCGGACTAGTACTAGGGTTGACAGTTTTGCTGTCAACCATAATTTTATGGTTGGCAACAACTTAGGCACTGTTCTTTTCAGCTTACCAGCTTATCGACTTAGCAGCTTAACTATTTATCTATGTTTTGAAAAGACATATGTTTTGGGTTTTTTAATTCCTTTTTTCGCTATTTGAAAGGTGGGTCCTAACGTTTTAAAAAGTAAGTCAAACGAAATGAATCCGAATCTCGAGACTACCTAGAGAAGATCTTGAAATTTAGTCATTGCAGCCATTCAGATCAGTCGAAAATAACATACCCTTATTCTCGCTGCTTACGATCGACTCTAATTAGGGTAGACAACTTCCCTACTAGCTAGTGTAGACGTCTTTGTGCATAAAAAACTGCCAGTTTTCCTATAGCATGGACACCGCGTTGCTACACTATTAGCTGGGCCGTCACTGAAAGGGGTAAAGCCGATTCGGGGAGTGCGCACAAGGCCGAGATATATAGCACAATGGTGCACGAGCAACGAGCAATAATGAGAAGCAACGAGCAACCACATTTCTGGATTAGCACTAAACTATCGGGAGTGACAATTATTTTTGTCAATCATCACAATATCAAATCTACACTTCATACAGAAGTAGCTTAATTAACAGGCTGTTATTCAAACTCCATACTGACAAGTTCACTCACACAATTTTGCAACTTGCTGCAGGGCAGCTTTAGTAACTGTTTCAACTTTGATTTATTTCATAGTACTCATCAACTACCACGGTGGGTTTATTCATGTGCATGCCTACCAATCGTTTGATGTCAAGCACCTTCTCCTTTGTTGTCTCAGAAGCCCTTTGGCTTACCCTAACAAGAACTTGCCGAAGACCCTTGAGGTTTTCCACACCATAGGCACCTTCAAACACCCTGAACCTTAGCTCAACCCTTTGGAGCTCTGGCATTGCCCCTTCTAAGAAGTTCAGTGGTGGCACTATCGGCGCTGAGAAGCGGAGCAGTTTGAGACTATTAAATCCACCGGCTTGCACAAAGATCATGCCTCCTGTATCCATTGTGTTCTTCTCTAGAGTCTCAATGAGGCTACGAGCCTGGTTTTCTGCGTTGAATGAAAATGTGAGAGAGAATAGGGAAGGTAGCTGTGAAAGAACATGCAATCCATCCGTCCCCAGTGAAGTCAACGATAGGGTTAACTTCTCAAGGTCTTTCACCTGAATTATCCATCCAGGCACTTGAGGTAGCTTTCCTGAAAGCTCAAGCGAATGGATGTATTTTGGAGGAGTGGACATAGAAATCACCAGCTCAAGAAAGCCAGTGAAACTATCATCAATTGCAAGAGACTTGAGAGCGTAGCCACTTAATTGGTCGATGGAGGAGATTAAATCAGCATATTTCTGGTTACTGTTCACATAGTCTTTCATGTTATAGATACTTAGCTTCTTTAACTTGGTGAGGTTCTGCATGTCAGCAAGGGCTGCTGTTGAGCTCTTGGTGATCTCGATCCCTGATAGTGTCTGCAGTGCTATCATCTTTGCAATGTCTTCATTGAACTTCAAAGCAAGACGTGTGCATTTGTTCCCGGCAAGCAGATGGGCCATGTGTTGGAGCCGCATAGCAGATGAGGGCAACTCCCTCACATTTGTGTCCCTTATATCCAATGTTTCCAAATACCGCAGCCTTCCTATGTTTGATGGGAGCTCCTTGATGTGTGCTTTGCGCAGACTCAGATACTTCAGATAGAACATCTTGCATATTTTGTGCAGTTGTCTGCTATTCAAGCCCTTGCAGCCTTCGAGATCCAACACCTGCAGTATTCTGAACTTGAAAGAGAAAGAATGAAGTCGGTCTAAATTGTCGAATGCGGTCAATGACCGAACATGCGACAGGTTCATGCTCTCAATGGCAGCTTTAGCATGATCTGGATCACTGTTATGCAGTGATAACCGACGAACTTTGTTGCTTGGCATTGGTGTGACCCAGTGGCCCCCAACTACTGTGATGAAATTTTCCTTGCTTGACTTGGACAAAATATATTCAAGGATCATGTCATGAACTTGACAAGTCTTCACCTTTCCATTGCTGCTATGATCCACCGGCCGAACTACATTTCTACTTATGATTTCATTGAAGTAGTCCTCGGCAACTTCCTCAACTGTTTTCCCATGCTTCTCGGACATGAATCCTTCGGCTATCCACCTTCTGATCAAACGCTTCCTATTGATGGTGCATCCCTTTGGAAATATGCTCAGATACTGTAAACATTATTTCTGATCAGCTGGTAAATCATTATAGCAAAGATTAAGTATTTGTGTGACTCCCTCAGGTGTAAGATTTTTCTCCAACTCTGAACCAAGGGAACTTAGCACTTTTGTCCAATGGCTCTTTTCTTTCCGGTCTCCCCTTGCCAAAAGCCCAGCTACTGAAACTATTGCCAGAGGAAGACCTCCACATTTCTTCAGGATCTGTTCTTTGATGTCTTTGTATTGATCTGGTGATGGATCATTACCACCAAAGATTCTTTCAAAGAACAAAATTTTGGATTTTTCATCTGGTAGCTTCTCAAGCATTTAAACGTGACCTTCTCGTTGACGACAGCTAGCCTCTGCCACAGACTTGAACCTTGTTGTCACCACTATGCTACTTCCATTAGTATGTGGCAAACATACCCAAATGCTGTCCCATGCTGATACCGACCATACGTCATCTATTAATAGGAAGTACCTACATATTTGAACAACATATGCAACTCTGATTAGTGTAATTACGTGAAATCTCTAACGTAATAAAAGCTAATCAATGACAAGTGTCTCATAGCTGTTAAGAAAAAAATATGCTAGGAAACAGAATATAAGTTCCTTTTAAAACATCTGGCCTTCGATCTTGATCCAGGAAAACCCTAATCAATGCCTCCAGGAAATTAGAGTGCTCATTGGATTGTACTAATTGTGTCATCAATAATTAATGCAACCGGCAAGGATGAGATTGTGCTTTCTGTAGCCATTTTGGGCTCGTCGGTGGAGGCGTGGAGCCTCTAAATATAAATAGGTCATTTATATAGTCACACTTGTAGATCAAATAGGTCTTATTTAAATCCATCTCAGCTGAACATGACCGCCAGGTTGGCATTTTTTCACGCGTGTCACTCCATGCGCATGGTCCACGTGTCCTCCTCCCAGCGTCGCGGCATGTCCGTACCAAGACCATGAAGACCTCTTAACAAGTCATTGAAAAGTGAGAAGTACCACTATATATCTTATGGCCTACATACACATGAACGATAGGGTGAAAGCAGAGCCTAGAAAGGGCCTTTGGATAGCAAAAATACTGGTGGGTTTCAGATACATGTCCTCAACCAAATGGGTTCGGGTCTAGCTTGCGGGTGTTTACTTTTAAGTTCATGCTAGGTCTAGGTTTAGGGGTCTCATTTATATCCATGCGTGTGTACCATGGCATCCAAAATTATTAAGAAATTGGGCAATGTGAAGCTCAATGTGACGCCTAGCTCTACCTGTCTTGTTGTATGTTCTTTTCACCGGTCTTGTCGCCGCAACCTCTCCACCCGTCTCAACGCTGCAACCGATGCCTTTACACACAACTCACCACCTTGTCTGGTCTCGCTATGGTCACCATAGTTTGCCAATGAGATGATGCCCCGTGTGAGGAGCCTTTCCAGGAGTAACCAATGCCCAAGTGGTAGTGGGCCACATCGCCGGATCTAACTGGATACTTCAATGTGTGGCCCCATCAGTGATGTGTTGGAGGAGGGCGACATGCACCATATCATCGTCCTAGGAGTGGTTCAAGGAGAAGGTGGTTTGACAGGCCAGACGGTCCGATGACAAACAACTCCTATGACCCCCTGAGCAGCCCCACCCTACCCATTGTAGCCAAGGTATATAGTGTAGGGAGAGCTTGCTGGGCTAGTTGGGCTAGCTAATTTACAAAATATGTTAAAATAAACCTATGCCAGTTCTACCCGTAGATCAACAAAGAGAATATACCGACACATATGACTATACACATCAGTGCTAGTACCAGCTCAACTAGGGAAGGTCTAGAGTGGTCCATGCATCGGCACATGTAAGCATAAGGTGTCGGGTCTTGTGGCGGAGAGGTTAGTGGATTAATGGTTGTGGAGAAGGCATGATGTTGATATGAGGGAGGCCTAGTTCAACAGTTCTAGCCTTAGCAACAGCGGAGACCATGGATGACCTAGATCGACATTGTTGAAGGTAAGAAAATCTTAGGGGAATGGTTGATGATGCAGGACACGTAAACGCCCATGATTAATTCTAGGTAGAATGGCTACATGGTATAAAGCAATATGGCCAATGGAGGTGGCAAGGTCAATGTGTTAGCACGATATATGACTATCGGTGAAGCAAAAGGCTGATAGGATGAGGTTGAAAACGGGTCAAGGTGAGCAATGATCTCTTATGGTAAGAGTTCGTGGCTAGGCTGTGTAGAAGGCGGATAGCTGGGACTCCACGTTGTCGAGTTAACATTGCCTGGCTGACAGGTTGCTCGTCGATCAAGCATATGGTGAAGGTTTGTACGTCTATAGGTAGGGTTGGCGGCATAGCACCATAGTGTATGCATTTAGTGTTCTTTCTAGGTGTGCATGCATGTATTCTATTTTTCTTAAAATAAAATGATAGAGCACTCGTCCTACTGCTAAAAATAAATTTTGTTAGAATGTAATGTACTTGACAATTAAGTGATCGTTAATAAGTGAACTATTATTTATATATAGAGGTTGACTACAGGTCAGTCACTTGAAAAAATGAGAAAATTGCACTATAGCTCCTCAAACTTGTACCAACTTGCACGAAATCCTCTAAACTTTGAAATTGCTTTCTCAGCTCCTGAAACTTGTCTCTAGTTGCACCGTTAGTCCTGACTGTTATGATCCGTTAGATATTCCATTAAATGATTGCGTGGCGCCCACGTGACCGTTAAGTGCTGACGTGGCTGACGTGGCCCCAAAAATCCCAAAAAATCAACAAAGACCTTAAAAATTAGGGAAATTTAGAGAGAAAAAAACTAAAAATAATGCACAAAATTCATGAAAATTCACAAAAAATAATTCAGAAAAAATCACAAAAAATAGGAAAATTCACAAAATTTACAAAACATAATTCACAAAATTTATGTTTTTTGGATTTTAATGAATTTCCTGGATTTTTATGAATTTTCTGAATTTTTTCTGAATTTTCCTAGATTTTTTTAAGGGTTTTGTTGATTTTTTGGGTCCACATCAGCACTTAACGACCACGTGGGCGCCACGTCACCGTTTAACGGAATTTCTAACAGATCCTAACAACCCAGGACTAACGGTGCCGCTGAGATAGATCCCTTGCTTTGGGAACCATGCACAAGCAAAGCGGAGAGCATCTGTGTAAGCATCGAGTGTGAGATATGTATTCTGCGTTCATAATATCTCAGATTCTCGGTGTGCATGGTCGGGCTAGATGTGCACATTAATTAATTTAACAGTAAAGGGTAACTACCAGATGACCGTTGCAACGAATGAGCTAAAATGCAGGATGATGTTAGAATGCATGATAGTGAGGTCAGCATGAAAGAATTAAACTACGTGAAGCGTTATAAAACTTTTCAAAGCTATATAGGTACTTGAAAATTTTATAATTTTTTAAAAAAACATATGAAATTTTATAAAACTATTTGAAACTTTATAAAAAAAATACGATACCATCTAATAAAACTACATGGAGCACTATTAGAAAATTCCGGATTTCTAATTACATGTCCATAATTTAAAATTTCACCTTTCATCCGCCTTTCTCTCATATGCTTAGTGCATGCACCTCACTTCCTCTGGGAGTATGGCAGCCACAATGGGGAATTCCATCGAATATTTCATTCCAATCTTCGGTATGGGAGATCAGCAAATTCCTTATCCTTTTTATGTAAACCACATTTTATGAAAAATCAATGTTGAGATTAGCCAAACAAGCATAGTGTCCCGCGCAATTGCACAACTAGTTTTGTAATTGATATTGACTATTCTTCTTTTTTATCCTGTTTCTTTATTGTAATTAAGATGGACTCCTTTTACAGTTCTGTAGTTGACATGGACTTTTATTTCTATTTTTTATTTAAATTTTTTTTATTGTAGTTCATATCTGAACCGTTTATTAATCTAATCCGTTATAATCTGATCCCACCATAATCAATGGTGTAGATCTTTTCTTTTCACTCCGATTAATGTGAAATTTCTAGTATTTTTGAATTAATGTGGTGGCTACGTGTAACACTATTTTTATATAATAATAATAGATGGTCTAACTCTCTAAGAGTTTCATGAGTGCATGCTAAAGTTTCTCCGGTGGGTATATCTGTTATGATCGCCGAGGTAGATCCCTTGCATTCCTTGTGCGCAAGAATAATGTCCGGACGGGAACCACAAGTAAAGCGGAGAGCATCCGCGTAAAGCATCGAGTGTGAGATAGGCACCGTGTTTATATACTCTATCCTTTAGAAAATACAAGCTGTATTTTAAGGAATAATACCTTGTGTGTCATTACAATTATCAGGAATTGGGCAAAACCTGCGTACTAGGTTTTATCTGTAGCAGCTTACGAATTTTGTCGTGCTCCTTGGAAAGTGATCCTCCAAAGAGACCTATGTAGGACAATGCCCAAACAAATACGTTGCTTGGAGAGGCTTCGCCCAGCTGCGAGCGCATCTATGTCGGTTCTAGCCACAAACGACACATAGCTAAATTATCTACGTCGGTTCATGGTTAGAACCGACACGCATATATTTGTGTCGGTTCATGTCATGAATCGGTGCATATACTCACATCTGTATATACCAGTTCATCGCTAGCTAGAACCAACCTAGATATACTTGTGTTTGTTCTAACCACGGACCAACACAGCTAAATTTAGCATATGTGCCGGTTCATTGGTAGAATCAACATAGATGCGCTTGTCTTGCTTCGAACCTTGCGGAAAGGCATAGATACACCTATCATACCCGAACCTTGCAAACCGACGCAGGAAAACTAATCTTTGTCTGCTTGTAATGAACCAATATAGATGAGCCGCCACATATGAAGCTTTTTGGTGCAGTGTGAATTTATACGTTTGGATAGCAGAACAGTTATCGTACGTTTGATTTCAAATTGATTAAATAACATGTGAACTCTAGGATGGAATTTTGGTCGCCATATTTTGAAGAAGTTAATTTCTACCATTGTTACCACTCAGACACTCCAAGCGGTCTATTATGTCTAGATCAAATGATGATATTTGTTACCACCTCTATTTTTTCACCTATCGCTATGAAGGGGCAAATATGAGATTTGTTCATCTTCTTCTTTGTGCAAGCTTTGGCCCACGCTGTGCCTCCATCGTATGCACATCGCCGGCCCATATCACTAGCGCATCGTGTGCTCGTCGGCCCAGCCTACCTTGTGCTACCTGCTTGTGAGTCGTTCAATCGTCGTGCCATCCTCACAAGTCACAACAATCGTCGTTTAATTGGTACTTCCTTCGATGACCGTAAAAATGCTTCTTTCTGATAGATTCTGTCGCGTGCGTGCGTGCGTGTGCAGGTAGACGAATGTACGTTACTATAATACTTGCTTGGCTATGTTTACACGTCCGTGACGCTTAAGATCCTGTTTTTTTAAACAAATCTGAACGGCTAAACAACCGAAATGACTGAATTTTGAGGGCTTTTCAAGATAGTCTCGAGATTCGGATCTATTTTGTTTGACTTTAAAGCGTTAGGACCCACATTCGAAACAGCGAAAAAACGGGCTCAAAAAATTTGTCTTTTAAATACGTAGATAAGTCGTTAAGCTGATAAGCTGAAAATAACAGTGTCTAAATTTATTTATGTACTCTCACCATGAATTTTTTTTGCAGTTTTCTTTTTTTAGATTCTTTTGGATTTTCTATAATTTTTTTGTTTCTCCCGGAGGGTGAAGTGGCTGCCCTAGGTTGTGTCACATGACACAACCTGGAGACAATCTGTTAGCTCTTTATATATATAAATAGGGGAAAATATTTGGTGCAAAAGACTTTTCAGTGTACAAGTGCAAACAACCTTTCTTTACCCTTAAATTTTATCTCAGTGGCACAGGTAAAACATGGGAAACAATCATCATGGTTTTGTGTACAAGTGAGAGAGGAGAGTTCCACCTTGATGGATCTAGACTGTTCAAGTTGAATCTAAGGGGCTATGGTGAGTTTTTGTACTTGTGCACCTAGAAATTTTTTGAGCAAAATATTTTCTATGTAATAACTATAAAGTCACCTACCCTTAGAGCATCGTCAATAGGATCTCCATATTTCATTCTCTATCTCTTCTCTAAATTACTATTGATTTCTTATAATTTCATCGTCTACAACAGTTATCTTCTCTTCTCCAATAAAGTTTGTGTACTCAAAAAGATGTAGAGATCAAATAGAAAGCTTATATGTATTTAAACTCTGGAGAGAGTATCTATATTTATTTAGAGATTGAGATAAAGCCTCTGCTAAATCGTTATAGAGATTGAAAACTGTTCACGATAGTATTTTAGGGAAGATGTTCTTAGTAGTTTGTACATAGTGCTCTTTTTCAACCTCTCGTGTGTATACTTAATCTTTATGCATTTTTTTTATATTTTCGATTTACTTCACTAAGGTGGTCAACAGTTGTGCCGCCATCATCGCACGAGAAGCTGGAAACCGGCTCCAGGGTTCACAAAACCGACGGTTAACCGTGGTTAACGGCGCTTCGCGGATGAGCGGTTAGCAAACCGCGAAGGCTAACCGTTTGAAATTCATGCAAATAAATTTAAAATTAAACTTGTATAAATTTTTTTAAAAAACTATTAATTATTCTAAACACTTTGGCTTAAATAGAATTTAAATATTCAAATTTTTTATCATCATTTCATGTGTTTTTATGTTAAAGAAACAAAGCTACCAAAAACCATCGCTAACCATATGAATCAAACCATGGCTAATCACGAACAAAACCGGCAAAACGTCATTTTAAATTTATAGCCAAAACAAGCTTTTAAAAATCACGGCTAACTGTGGTTAACCACCTCCGCCTAAGTCACGGCTGGGAGCCTTGCCTCGGTTTTGTAATCCCGGTTTTGTAATCCCTGCGAGTCTTCACGGCTGGGAGCCTTGCCTCGGTTTTGTAATCCCTGGTCTGCTCGTCCCCATAGCTGCATCTCAAAATATATATAGTATATGGGCACCATTTCCTTCTAACAGTACTAGGGGTATAGCCACACTGGTGCATCAAGCATATTTGAAGCTTGCATTACCCGGCACATTTTAAATAGAAGCCACGTACGAGGTAGAAAAGTGGGCCAGCCAGAATAATCAAAATATTAATTTTGCAGAGACGAAGATCCTAGGCAACCGTAGCCAGACTTTATAGGGTTTCTGGTTAACCAAATTCAACAAAATAGGATGTCCTTTTGGTATAGAAGTTTTTTATTCAATTTGAAGCCCTGGAGGGAAGCAGAGTAGAGCACGTTAAGTACCTCTGAACGAGTGTACTAACTATTACTCCAAAGGCAAGACAGCTAAACTGCTATAGTTTAAATAAAAGCTGTCTTTTCCTTTGTTCTGTTAAGGATCTTGGGAAGAGACTTAACAGAAGCTACTACCCTAGAAGATAGTTGGAAATCCACACCTTCAAAATAGGTAATTACGGTTTCTTTAAGACTGTCAAAAAAATGCATCCGTTGTCATATCGTTGTCATATGCAGTGTGGCATGCAACGGCGTAATATGTGCAACATGTGGTTGCAATTTAAGAAGCTCTTGATTGGTGGATGTACACAAAGTCTCAAACATCTACAGAATTCATTGTCCATGGCAGGAACAAAAAAGTGTCAAACTACCAATAGTACAAAAGGTTCGCAGATTAAGCACAGATCGACTCGAGTTGAAGATGAGACAAGATTCCTCCTTTACCGTAGGGATATCTCAAAGGGCAGCCTGAAAACAAACGAGGAACACTATAAGCTAGACAGTGATATGACCACATAATTAGTCACCATTACAATTCAACGTTCCAAGTTGTTGTGGATAGAAAACTTAATTGTATATAGTACACGATTGGTTCAGAAATTAAGAAATCTGAATCTAACAATGTATCAAAGTAAAGAAAAGCTGCAATCCAACACTCAACAAAGGAAAAATAGTTGATGAAATAGTTACATTTTTTTCTACTATTCATAATAAATAACAGCTTACTAGCAATAAGCACTTCATTATGAATATACAATAGGTGAGTACGAAAGTGATAGCAAAATTCCACGACTAACAAAATATGCAGTTTTTATGCTTTGCTGCCAGTCTTACCTCACACGAATAAAATTTTGAGGTTAAATCTTGATGTTGAAGTAGTCGGAATCAAAATGATGCAGTCTGACATATCCATCTTCACCACCGCTCGAAAAGCTATTAAAATTGAATAGACAAACAATATTCAGAATTATATTTCAGAAAAGTACGAACAAAATTGCAAAAATCCAGATCAAACGCTTCCACAGAAACATAACTAGGTAACAAAAAATTAGGCATTCCAAAAGAGTGTATATTATCTATGTACCTCATGCTATACAATGAATCCTGAATAGGTAAAATTAAGAAATCAACGTTGGCAGAAGCTAAAGCAGCTCTCATAAATTTATTTCAGCAACAGAAATCAGAATAGCGTATATAACCAAATCTGATTGGAAATAATCATTGAGCTGCCATCAAACTGTACAACACCAATGTTTTCAAAAGGCAAATGCTATTTTTTTAGCAGATGACCCAGTTAATTTAACTTGTATTTTTAGCCTTTAGAGCCACCTTTGAGATTAAAGAAAGACCGGCTTAAAAAACTAAAGCAATTGTCTTTTCCAAACAGATAAACAAATAAGCTGAAAAGTACATTGTCTTAATATGTAATATTCATTCAAAAAAACTTTGCTATTGCTTTATACATTGAGTTCTGGTCATTTGGAGAATTCGATAAGATCTCATTGGAAATTATATAGCCATTAAACATAAAGCACCATCTTTTGTAGTGCAGTGAATAAAAAAAATGTTGCATTAACATGAAGCATTCGGAGGGTGCTAGCTTCATTTGTTGCTCCCTACAATGCCAATGGATGTTGCAGTGAGACAACTCAGACAAGGTAGCTCTCATAAATTTCATTTTTCAACAGTTGCAATCAGAATAGCGTATATAACCAAATTGGTTGGTTAAAATCACTGAGCTACCAAAATCATCAGCCATCCGCAAGGCTTAAAAGTAGTGCACCAAAAAGGATGTGAAAGCATGATTAGTAGGTACGATCGTAGGCCAAAGAAATCAAGATGATTATTTTTAAAAAAAATATAGCTCTCACATTTCAGCTTTTCATCAAACTAAAATCTGTATAGCGTATATTGCCAATATAATTGGCTGTCATCACTGAGCTTCACATAGAAGAAAGGTCGTAAAAGAACGAACACAAAGCACTATATCAAGATAAAACGCAGAAAGAAATTGCATCACAAGCCATTGGAGATCAAACAAACAGGCAAGAAAAAA
Source organism: Raddia distichophylla (assembly GCA_005191435.1). Lineage (NCBI taxonomy): Eukaryota > Viridiplantae > Streptophyta > Magnoliopsida > Poales > Poaceae > Raddia > Raddia distichophylla. The sequence continues at coordinate 54,422 of SPJY01025224.1, read as the reverse complement.
CAAATGTATTTAGAATGAAGCTACAGAAAGGGAGATTTAGAAAGGTGGTTATTCATCAATCACCATTAAGTGAGCCAGAAGTAGAAACCAGACAAGACAAAAGGACACATGCCCCAAGAAACATAACCCATTCAAATTCAAGTATATGTTTCAAGCACACACATGTATCATATATAGAGAAAATAACCTATATGCCAATGATTTGAATTGCAATGTCAAATTTGCCGTTACCTTGAATGTCATTGCAATTCATTTTTATTGTTTTCTATGTCATTTCATTAGTTGACACCATTAAAACCTACTATAATGCCTATATTACCGCTGTTGACCACAAGAGCTGACCAAAATTTTAAAATGTATCCAAATTTGTATATGGTAAATAAATTGAATATTTAGAATTTAAAATTTTGGTTCGATTTCAAAATTTTGAAATTCGTTCAAATCACAAAATTTGGTAAGATTTAAAAAACCAAATTTGGTCAAATATCAAATTTCAAAATTCAGCCAAGCTTACAAAAATTTCAAATGTAGTCAAATTACAATGTTTACAGTCCAGACATGTTTAAAAAAACAAATTTGGTCCATTTCAATTTTAAATTCAACAGGTTAAAAAATCCAGCAAATCTCAAAAATTTAAATTCTCAGCAAGACTTTAAATTTTTTATTTCATTCAAATTTCTTGGATTTCGAATTTTAAATTTCTTGAATTCATTAGGAATTTAAACTTAAAATTTTGTTCAAATTTCTGCAGGCGATTAAAACCTAGGGGCGAAAGGGTCATTTTACACATAAAAAACGGTTTGACTAACGAATTCTGGTCAACAATGGCATAGAATACAATAGAAAGTGATTGCGATTGCATATAAGAGACAACATTGCAATGGCACATAGGGGTCTATTTGGTTTTGCAATGGCATGGAGAAAAATTGGTCCATATCCATATATGTTGTGCACACAAAAATCTAAAGAAAAATCGCATAATGTTCATGACATCCTAATGTGACTCAGAATAGCGTATACATAGCATTATCAATTAATCACTGTTCAGATAACAACAAAGGAATATGAAACACAAACATATTACAAAATAAAGTGTAGTGCCAGCCTGTAGACACGGACAATAATATAAAAAAAAGATGGACTGTTGGAATAAGAAACTAACCTCCTTCCGTCAGGATTAAATGCTAACGCATTAATTGGTCCAAAATGGCCTTTAACCCCACCAATTTCCTCTTGCAAAATCTATAAAAGATAGCTGTGTGTTATTTCTGAGCAGTTCAGAATATAATCTGCATGTATGAAATAACTTGCCAAAAACGACCATACCTTGTGAAAGAATTTTGCCTCAAATTTACCAGCACGACGGTCCGTCATAGTCACATTCATTGCATCCTGACCACCTCCAAGAACCACCTAACAGAAAAGAAAAAGAAACTTTAGCAATTAAAATTGGTTCAACAGGATAAAAAAAATATACTAACTTACTAGAGAAACACTAGAGTTAATAAAATGCACCAGTGCATGTTGAAACACCTAGGCTCAGCATCATACATGTACATGTATAAATAAAAGTTCCTATTGGTAATATTTAAAACTACAATACATCTATTAGACAGATGGCGAGACTCCAATAAATTAAAAGGAATAACCTTCATCCACGGATACAAAAATGAACCATACAGGACACAAACTGTTTAGAACAAAAAACTATTTAACCAAATTTGTGTTTGCAAATAAAATACATGTCAAACTACTCGCCTTATCAAATCTAACCTAGATAGCCATTCACAAAAATGTGAAAACTGAAACCAGAGCAAATCAATAACAAAATAAACTAGTAGAAGGTCATAGTTATTTTCCGTTTGATATATAAAAGGAGAACATATACTGTGTATAACAAGATATAATGTATGGGACAACCTTGTGTTTTCAGGGGAAAAAAATGCATCTAAACAACTATACAACATGGCATAGATAAGAACATCTGTGATATATAAACATACATGATCAAGAAGAGGAGAAATATCGACAGCATTAACCGGCCGCTCTGTGACATATGTCTTGATAAGGGTCAGTGTTCTTGTATCCCAAAGCTAGACGCATAACAAAAGCATGTCAGAAAAAGTGTATATATATATGTAGTATTAACATATAATGCAGTATAAATTAGGAGGGCATCTTAACGAAACTTCAACAAAATATCACCTTAGCAGATTTATCAAGGGAACCTGTAAGGAAATGAGACCAGTCTGCAGATTTTGAAAGTGACGTAATTGTTTTCTGATGTCCATTTTCCTTGTCTGACTCCTTCAACAGTTTTCCAGTCTGCATGCACAGATAAAATAGATTGTAAAAGCATCCAATGATAAACTAACGGAAAAGGTTCATTCCCTTACAGTTAAACAGCTGACATGATTAGCAATGAGGCAAATTCAAACGTAAAGGTTTCTTTTATACATGTTAATAAATTTGAAAAAAAATGAGTATGACTGGATCAAACAATATATAATGGTAATGTTGCCAGTTCAGCCAATATTAGTTTTTTTTTTACTAGTTCCACGGTGCTTATAGTGATAAAAAAAATATAACAATCTGAATACATAACCATGGTGAATGAGATCCTATGTAAAACGTTAAGCATCACATTCAGCTCAAGTAAGAATATTTGGAACATACTAGCAGGGTGACCATGTGTAGCTTGGGCTACATAAATGAGAAACAAACGCATCAAATTATATGCAAGCATGTTTCTTATTCATTTTGAAAGGACATACAAAAACCCAAAGTATTTTACTAAGATTGCTTTCAGTCGTAATGACTAAGGGCGTGTTTGGTTCCCGTTTCATCCTGGCAAGGCTTGACCGATTTGCTCAGGCTCATTGGAGACAAGCTGAGGTGATGCGGGCAGAGTGTTTGGTTGCCCTACAACACCTAGACCAGGCCCGCACGAGCAGGTGTTCGGTTGCTTGCATGCACACCCAGCCGCAACGAGCTCGCCGGTGTGGAAGATTGGGATGCGCGCGGGTAGCTCGCCAGCCGAATGGGATTTGTTTGGCAATGGAAGACGTGAAAGGCGGCTACTTTGGTGGGTGTTTTTTAAATTTTAAGGACATACCACCACTAGAGGCTGTTTAATAGTAGAGATTACTGTTTCCATTAAACAATCTCATTAGTCAATCTAGAAAAATACAACTGCTACATCAGCATTCATACTAGTATACTACAGAACCACTACAAATACATACTAAACAATTTTTTCACAAACATACAAGAACCAAACATCTCACAAACCTACCAGCACGAGGCACCCAAGTACAGTGGTCCATAGAAAATGCAAGTGTTAAACTAGCACCAGCGATCAGTACAACCCATTACAGCTATGTGCAGGCATTGGAATGTGCACTACCTCGGAGTCCCATATGCGTATGGTGGCGTCGTCGCCGGCGGTGATGATGGTCCTGTTCAGCGGCCCCCATACGGCCCTGTTGATCCTCCCCTGGATGCCAGAGATCACGAGAAGCGACTCCTCCATCTCTACAAACAAGCAGAAGCCTCTAAAAATCATCATAACAGATACGGATAATGATGATGGGAGGGACGGGGGAACGAGGCGTACGGTCGTCGGGGTCCTCGGCGATGCGCTTGACCTGGGCGGTGGGCGCGTTGCCCATGAAGCTGTCGGTGGTGATGATAACGAGCGCGTCGCCGACGGCGAGGTCGACGGAGCGCGCGGGGGCGTCGAAGCGGAAAGTGAAGAGCTCGCGGCCGGACTGCACGTCCCAGAGCTTGGCGGTCTGGTCGGCGCTGCCGGTGATGAGGCGGGTGGAGTCGCGGGAGACGTCGCAGGACCAGACGGCGCCGTTGTGGCCGCGGTAGGTGCCGAGGCGGTCGCCGTTGTCTGCGAACCAGACGGTGGGGGTGTGGTCCTTGGCGCAGGAGAAGAGCAGGTCGCCGTCGCGGTTGTAGCGCAGGAAGGTGAGCGGGCGCTCGTGCCCCTTCATCAGGATCGGCCGCATCTCGCCGCCGCCGCCGCCGGAGAACTGGACGTTGGGGTGGGGATCTGGAGGCCGAGTGGAAAACCCTAGCTCGTGGTCGAGGGTGTGCGCTGCTGTCCGCGCGGCCGGGCAAAAGAGCCAATAAATAGCTCAACCTTTAGGGGCCCGGCCCAGTAGAAATATGGGCCGCCAGCTTGAGAAAATGATGGGCCGGCTGGGCGCGCTGAAAACAAGGGAAGAAGTCCAATTTACCTCCCTTAACTATTGCAGAAGTTCATTTTTCCTCCTCAACTTATTTGTAACCGTTCGATGCAAGATTGGACGGCCAGATGTCACCCATTTAACATAGATGGAGGAAAAGTGAACTTTTTCAATAGTTGAGGGAGGCAATGTAGACTTCTTCCAAAAAAAATCATGTGCTCGGTCTCTCTTGATCTCTCAAGAACTCAGAAGTCAGAAGGTCTTGTTCATTTGTTTTGGTTATAGCCAAAAAAAATGAGCATATTTTAAAAAGAGATATGAAAGTCTAAAAAATATTTAAAATTTTGTGTAAAGAATTTTAATAAAACGTCACAAGTTCAAAAAATTATCACAAAATGTTAAACTTATTTGTATAAAAATGAAAAAGTTTTTAAATTGAACCAAAACCGAATTAAACCGCGAATCAAAGAGGGCGTCTCGGACACAGCAGGCACATATACACATCACACCTCGATGGTTTCCATTGCGCCATTGTGGAGGTATTCAACTAGGCATTCTTTTATAGAATTGAATTATCACATTAGCAGTGAAAAAAATGAATGCATTCATCTCATGTTCGATAAGTTTCAGTCTGTTATTAGCTTGGCAACGTCTTTTTACCTACTAATTTACTTAAATCTAGGACTTAAATAGGTTAATGGGTCATTTGCATCGCAAGGTTGCAAAACAAATTGATTGCAACTACCATGGTGTCAGACGATCAAGATGATTGTGATTGATCGATCGATCGATCGCACAGGGATTCACTGCAGTTATTATAGGGACTGCCGATTTTACATCTCCTATACAGAAACAACCAATCGCAACTGCATTCTCGAGTTCTGTCAGAAATGGACATGAAGACCAGCTGGGTTTAGTATAATAGATATAAATATGAGCTGGGCAATCTCACTGGTCGAAAAAATACTAAAAAAAACAGCTAGTTCGCAACGCCCAATTGAAACAACTTGAACAAAGTACATTCAATTGTTCAAAACTTCAAAAGTGATTCTACAGTGTTCCCCTGGTAGAGCAAGAAGTGTCATTGCTCATGAAAGGAGCTGGTTTTTTATTTGTAATAGATGTTGCTCCGGTTGTTACTTTGTCTTGACACATTATCCAATTGAGTTGGTTTTGCATAAAGTGTAAACTTTAATCGTCTGATTAGCCAGTTCCATTGGCCAAACTAGGCTCAAGGGCAGCACTACCTCTACGAGGCCATGCGAGTGAATTGCTGAGCAGTTCAGGTAAGGACAGTTTCCTCCTTGCCATTTCATCTTGCAAAACTTGGATAAGTTGGCAGCTAAAGCATGAATTGAACCTTTTCCAAGTAACAAGAATGAATTGAACTACTTGGCTGATTTTTCATACAAGCCGACACTGACTAACAGGCAGCAATCAGCAAGCAACGTGCTCATCGCGTCCAGTCTCACTGGGAGTAATCTTGGACTCTCGGCTAGCTGCCTCCGCAAGAATTGATTCCACATCCTCCTCAACGCCGTTGTTCACTAGCATGACTGTGTACTCGAGATCGGCAACCTGTCCCCTCAAGGCATCAATGGCCGCCCTGACGCTGTGGCTGTTGATGTACCACGGGTCGTAGCGGACGGTGATCTGCTCGAGGCTGAAGAGGTTGCCAATGCCTGATGGCACGCTCTGCTGGCTCGCCGGGCCAGTGGAGAGCCTCAGTTCAAGGTCTGTCAGCTTCGGCATGGCTCCTACCCTGAATGTCAACCATGGGACACGGCACTCGACTGAGAATTGCTTGAGTTCAAAGAACTGTTTGCTGTCCTTATTACTTCCAATCACTATGGCCTCTTTCGGAAGGAAATCCAGGCCCAGTGAAAGGTACTTCAAGCTGCTTAATCTGCCAAGAATCTCAAGATCATCTGGCGCTAGTTTGCAGACTCTGATCTGCAAGGAAGCAAGCTTGCTAAGCCCTTGGATCCATTTGGGAACAGTGAGGAACCTTGCAGTTATTACAAGATGCTGCAGAGCCGTAGTCTTATTAGGCAGGGAATCCAGATACTCCATGGAACAACCAAGCTCGCAGTGAATCGTCAGAGACTTGAGGCACCCCGACCTGGCAATGAGAAACCACAAAGCTTTTTGGTACGCCTCGTTTGTGCAATGGTGAAAAGACCATTTCAGCACAAGAACTTCCAAGTACCGCAGGTCAGCAAGAGCCGAGACGAAGCTTGCAGAGCATTCGCTCAAATCAACCGTCGCTAGCGTCTCCAGGTGTGTTGCACGATCGATCCCTTCTGGTATCTTTGTTACCATCTCTTCAGAATGAACTCCATCGCTGCCGACAAGCAGATGCCGCAGTTTTGCAAGATCAACAATCTGCTCCGGCAGGTGCCGTATCAGGGTGCTTCTCAGGTCCAGCGCCTCCAGCGCTCGCAGCATGCACAATTGCGACGGGAGCTCCTTTATCCGTGTGTGGCTTATGTCCAATGTCTCGAGAGAGCTCAGCATGCTGATCTGAGTTGGGAGTTCGCTGACCCGCGTGTTCCTAATGCACAGATACCTCAGTAGAAACAATTTGCCGCTGCTGCAAATCTGCAGCAGGTCTGCATCTTTCAAGTCATCCCAGCCTTCAAGATCCAACACCACCAAGTGGACGAACATTTCAAGATCGATCTGGCTCACTGCACCAGAGACCGTCAGTGAGCGAGTATGAGGCAGGTCCATCTTCTCCAGCAACGTTGGGAGTTTCGGAACAGGCTGATGGAGGAACACCCTCCGCATCTGAGTCTTACCAACAGTTGCTCCTCCTGAGCTGATCAGGGTGCGGCTGGTGGTGGCGAAATTCTTCTCTTCCGATCTAGAGACAAGGAACTGGAGCACAAAATCATTGACCTCGTAGCTTATGCTACCCACTTGAGGACTGTGCTTGCAGGTCAACGGGCGGATGACATCCCTTTGGATGAGCTCGGAAAAATACCCCTCCGCAATGTCATCAAATCCTCTTGAGGTGTGTGTGGCAATCAGCCCTTCAGCTTTCCATTTTCTGATGAGACGATGTTTGTCGATTATGTAACCCTGCGGGAACATACTCATGTACAAAGAAAGTAGCTTGAGCTCGTAAGGAAGATCATCGTAGCTAGGAGATAGTGCTTCTTCAACTTTCTTCAGTTCAGGGATTCTTCCCAGCCAACTAGCTGCAGAGCAATTCACAGCACCTCCTAGTTCTTGCTGCATCAGACCAGCCATCGCGATTATGAAGAGTGGTATGCCATCACATCTCCTCAAAATCTCATCAGAAACTTGTCTGAAATGGTCAGAGGGGCAGCTGTGCTCAGAGCCAAGGGCATTTGCCAAGCATAATCTTTCAGAATCCTGCTCACCGAGAGGCCTAACCTCATGCACAAGCCCGTCAGGCCATGGATGTGAGCAACACCAGCGAGCTACGCTTCTGATGCGTGTTGTTATTATTATTCGACTGTGGCAACTTGTACCCGGGAAAGCATCTGAGATGAGGTCCCAATCTGATGTTTTCCACAAGTCATCAATGACAATGAGGTACCTGCAAGTGACATTGCAAAACGTACTAGAGACTTAGCAACTGTATGTGGCATTGCAGCTTGGGAAAAGAAATTAGTGCAAGAAGTACCATTTGATGCACAAGTGCAAAACCTCAAATTGGACATTGGATCATTGTGGAACTCCCTAGATGCACAAGCATTCCTCACCCAGACCTCCCTCTCCCCTGCAACCCTAGCCGCCACCGATCACGCTGCTGCTAGGGAGCAACCGAGGACACGCCGACGCCGCCAACGACCCCCATCGCCTCCCCCGTTTCCTCTCTCTGTAACGAAGGTCGGGAGGGCACGGCGAGGTCAGGTTGCTGCCGGTGCCGGTGCCGCAGCCGACTAATCCGTGCTGCCGCATGCCCAATCCCCTCCTCCAACGGCGGCGCCGGTGATGCAGCGACGGCGTGGGGCTCGACCAGTGTGGGAGGAACCTCTGGGGGCAGAGAGCAAGGGTGCTGCGAGGATAGCGGTGTCCAATCTAGCTATTATCGTCAGCTTTTCGCATATATCTGTCGGCATCAGACGAATCTGTGAAGAAATCCTACAGTGCGCGTGGCAGGGAGGCGGAGCTCAACGGCGGGGCAGGACGGAGCAGCTCGGCGGAGGGCGGAGGCCGGGAGCTCGTCGATGGAGACCGGTGCTTGCGGGAGCCGTGGAAAAGGACGCTGGCGCGCCCAGCGCGGAATTCCGCCGCAGGTGCGCAGACTCCGGCGGGGATGGCGTAGACTCGACGAGGCGGCGCTTGGCAGTGGAGCAACGCCGGGCGACGGCTAGGGCACGTTGATTCAAAGATGGATGGCTCGAATGCTCGATGCGGCATAGGCTATTGCGATAAGTCTCACTTACTTCTGCATGCTGAAAATTACTTTTTCGGTCCCTGAAATATTGATACACCTGGCACATCATCGTAAATGCCTACTCCCTCCGTCCCAAAAAGAAAATCATTCTGGGATTCAAATTTTGTCCCAAAAAGAATGTCATTCTAGGGCAATAAATGCTAGATTCCCCTCCCACCACTATAAAATACCTATAGATTCCCCTCCCACTACCAACTTCTCATCTAACTATAGCTAATAAATAGGGGCATCCAAGTCATTTCACCTCTTAGGTAATTTGAATGTTTGAATGCTAAAACGACTTCCTTTTTGGGACAGAGGGAGTACATGTCATGCCATGTTGCAATTCAACTTGAAAAAAATAAAAAAATCAACTCCAAACTAATTTTTTTGAAAACAGACGAATTTATTTTATTTTAAAAAAATCAAAGCAATTGACCAGTGAAGCCTTCATGGACGTAGTCGAACCACTGCACAACGGCAGGGTTACCACACTGGCATTTCGGCCATAGCCATATTGAAGCATAGCTTCGATCTCTCAGGAGGGCTGGACCATCTCTCCAGTCGTCGTAGTCCAACACACGCATGCCAGATGCAGGCGGACGAGCATGCTCTCCTGGACCAAATGACTCCCACCATGTATCAGGAATGAACGGGCGTGTGGAAGGACCCCAACTTGCCATGGTGTATGTGAGGTTCTGCGGTTCGAAGCTTATGGAGGCACGATATTTATAGATGGAAAGGGTACCACACTGTCACGGTGAGAAGAGATAAATGTTAAGTATTTTTTAAGCAATAATTCACGTATACTGTTCGTGAAATTGACCAGTCACTGTCAACACTGTTAATCCCACCCCTTTCTCTCTCCGTCGGTGCAAACATGTCCTTCCGCGTGTCCTATCTCTCTCCGTCGGTGGACACTGCAGCCGGAAGCGACGTGACAGCACAAATAGCAACAGGATTCTACACAGTGCTTATACAAAGTGTCAAAGCGACATGACAGCACAAAGAGACAAAAACTGCTCACACAGTGTTCGTACACAGAGCTTATACACAGTGTTTAAAAAGCAGCTTCTCGCCCACGCGCTGGTACGAATCCGATGTCAATTTCCTTTAAATGGAGCACCCGGTGCCCACGAATCTCGCACCACACTAACACCCATAGCACATATCTAGTTTTCGAACACTCGTCACTTCCACAAGAACTATATCTTCAATCGTTTCGGAGGTGGTCTCTTATTTCATTCCGTTTAATTGTGACAATATTTTTGATTTTATTCTGTTCAACCTGCTTATATGTGTGTTCTATATGTTTCATCGTCCTTTTTATGTGTAGTAGATGGATAACGTGCATACTACTACTCGTCCATTTGTGCCACCTAGATGGTGGCTTTCATATGGCCCAGGAGTTGAAGCACACGAACCCTCTGAAGATTTGCCGATCGTATCGAGAACTCACTACAACACAAATCCTACGATGCTTAGAGATCCAGAGTTCTATAGAGGATGGCCGCAGTGCCTCCACGGGATCGACACGGTCGTGCAGATTTATGATCGTGTTGCAGATGGTTTTACGGGCCGTAGGTTTTACCGATGTCCCATGTTTGAGGTGCGTATACCATCAAAATTAACCATATTAGGTTAAAAAAAGGTTATTCGAAATAAACTCGATTTTTTGCAGGCACAGGATTGTGGCTTTACAAAATGGATGGATGATCCATACCCCATGGCTGCATCTACATACATAGACTATCTGCACGGAAGAATACAGCAGTTACAGCATCGAGTAAATGGTCTATTGACTGTGCAAGCGACAGAGTGGGAGCGAATGCGATTAGTTCTTGATCCACAATTTGAGGCGAACCCCCCATGCACCAATTATAAATGCCTTTGTGGATGTCACTACCCCGACAGTCCGAACGAATTTGTGCGCTACAAGCGAAATAAATTTCGGAGGGAGTACGGGCACATCGAAGATCCAGACTTCGTAGAAAACCTTTCATGCAGCACTCGGTGGTGCATTTGTCCATGTCATTTTCCAGATCAACTGCCTTAAACGGATGCGTACTTGTATTCCGATCGAAGTCAGAACAAATAAAGTGTCATTTTACCTTCTCTTATCATTCTCGGTTGTCACCGTCAAATTTTATGGTTTCTCACAACCGATGCTTAAATATTAAAATAAATTGATTAACGTGATACAAGTCATCACACGTTATATGGATAAAACAATTTAACATATTAGCGCATCATAACTAAATCTACACTTCCCACTCTGCTCGTCTGAATAATTTGCCTGCTGCTCCCCTTTTATAGCCGAGCGTCCGTCAATTAAATTATCAACAAAACCTGCTTCCCTAATTAGCAATTTCTGGTTGCATGCACGTATTAGATTTTTATGGTCAGGAATCCGATGGCACTGGCACGAATTATTATTGTCAGGAATCCGATGGCAGTGGCAGACAGAAAATGACGGTGGTGGCAGGCACTAATTGATGGCAGCGCGAATCCGATGTAAAAACACTGCAGACCAGGCCTCTTACACATAAAGCTCCTACTGGACGGGCGCTTTATATAAAACGCCCTCTGGATGGGCGCTATTTAAATACCGCCCGCTGGACGGGCGCTATTTAAATAGCGCCTGATGGACGGGTGCTATTTAAATAGCGCCTGCTGGACGGGCGTTTTATAGTCAGTCGCCCGTCCAGTGGGCGCCAGGATGCTATTTTTTTAATTTTTTTAAACGGGCAATTATTTTTTTAATTTTAATTTAAATTAATGCTACTACAGTAAAAAAAATTCGTGCTCGGTCTCTCTTGGGCCTTGTTTGTTTCAGATTAAATTAAATTAAATGAAAATTTGTTATTTTTGTTTCAGAATAATATTTTGTAGTCATTCTTGTGGGGTTTTAAATAGTACTTCTTAAAGTTTGTCAAATATTTTTTTATAATTTTTTGAACTTGTTAAAACGTATTTTGAGGGGTCACAAATTTGCTACAGTAAAACGCAACTCTACATTAATCTGAAACAAACAAGGCCTTGAGCTCTCAAAACTCTGAAGTCAAAAGGTCTTGTTCATTTGTTTTGGTTATAGCCGAAAAAAATGAGCATCTTTTAAAAAGAGATATGAAAGTCTAAAAAATATTATAAAAATTGTAAAGAATTTTAAGAAAACTTCACAAGTTCAAAAAATCATCACAAAATGTTACACTTATTTGTATAAAAATGAAAAGTTTTTAAATTCAACCAAAACCGAATCAAACCGCGAATCAAAGAGAGTGTCTCGGACACAGCAGGCACATATACACATCACACCTCGATGGTTTCCATTGCGCCATTGTGGAGGTATTCAACTAGGCATTCTTTTATAGAATTGTATTATCACATTAACTGTGAAAAAATGAATGCATTCATCTCATGGTCGACAAGTTTCAGTCTGTTATTAGCTTGGCAACGTCTTTTTGCCTTCTAATTTACTTAAATCTAGGACTTAAATAGGGGTCCTTTTATAGCCTTCCGCAGCCAATGAGTGAGCTCCACGCCATAGGACACGTGTGAGCAAGCCACCATCCGAAGGAGAATCCAAAGGGGATCCCGAGGTGATCGGCGACCTAGCTCGGTCGGCCGACCAGGCTTTAGTTGATCCAGGCCGTTCCCTTTGCCTAGTATGCTTCTTGTGCGGTGTAGATCTTCCCCTTGCGTCGGTTTTGATAGTTAAGGTCGTTAGACATGGCTTCCTTAAGAGCCAAGTCACCTATTTGTGAAGGAAGTCTGCCCTTGGATCAAACCGACTCGAGTGGATGGCATAGATCACTTCATTTTGTGCTTCTTGACGACCTGGGAGAAAATGGAGCCAGTTGGGCAAGACCGGCTTCTGAGCCTGGTTCAACTCCGGTTTTTCTCCACTTTATTCCTGTGGACAAATACTTACAAGAACTTGTGAAAATTTATTAGTTTAAATACAATGCAAGCATAAGCATTGATGTTTCCCCAAAGTACCGGAGTTCCGGCGTATGTTGGCGTATAATTTTGGAGTTTAGTGGACGCCAACAGTCGTGCACATTTGGTGCGACGATTTGGATTTCAGTCACACCCTTGAAGATCTACCTGTCCGTCTTACCACCTTTCACATGACCTATTTAGGTCTTCCTCTTCACATCCAGAGGATGTGTCGTGTCCACTTGCAACCTCTCATCAACAAGGTAGCCGGTAGGCTTGCTGGATGGAGGGTCCTTCATGTCCAAAGGAGGTCACCAAACCCTCGTTTAAAGCAGCGCTCCTTGCCCTTCCCATTTACCTCCTATCAGTCATTTTGCTGCTAGCCTTTGTCCTTAAAAGCATCAACAAGATTTGTTGTGTCCAGCTCTGGAAAGGCTCTAGCTCTTCTTTGAGTGGCCACTACCAAGTGAATTTGAAGATTGTCTGCCGCCATACATCACAAGAAGGCCTTGGCGTCCTTGACCTTCATAAGTTTGCCCGAGCGCTTCGCCTTCGTTGGTTGTGGATACTGTAAAACCTCTCCCTCTTGGTCTTGGGCCAAAAATCTTGTTTGCCCTCACAAGGTCAACACTGTGCTCTTCCCTATGGCCACTACACTCTCAGTTGGCAACAACGCAACATTTTCCTTCTGGCATGACAATTAGTTACATGGTTTTACCCCCCAACTGCTTAGTGCCCAAGCTTTTCTACTTGGCATCCAGAAAGAATCGGGCAGTGATGGATGCACTGCACAATCTCAATTGGATTGCGGATCTCCACCGCAACTTCGACCTAGAGGCCTCCTTGGAATTGATTTATCATTAAAGATTGCTCTCTGTGGTCACCACTGACCCAGAGACTTTGGATACTTCATTTTGGCGCTTCAACTCCAATGGGGTGTTTTCAGTTCGCTCCACCTACAAGCTTCAGTTTATTGGAGGTACTTACTCCTGCATCAATCGTCGCATCTAGTCTTCATGGGTGCCCATCAAGTGCAAGTTTTTCTCTTGGTTGCTACTCCACAGCCAGGTGCTCTTCTCCGCAGTGGACTTATAAATCACTATTTTTCTGCCTACTCTGACGCCAAAACCAAGTGATGCCGCCACAACCTTTTCTCCAATGCGAATTCAGTTCTCGCATTTGGTCAGGCTTGGCGGCTAACCTTGACTTCCAGGCTCTCCTGCCCCTCTTCATGGATGCACACAAGTTTTTTCACAAATTGGTGGGACAATGACATTGCGGTGTTAGCCGACAGTACCGCTAAATGTTTCTCAGTTACTTTGGGAACCCTCTGGCATCTCTGATTCGAGCGCAACAATAGCATTTTCCAGGGCACTGAGCGTTCAACTTTGGTTCTTCTTGCAACTCTCTTAATGACCTGCGCCTTTGGGTGGCGGTAGGTCCCCTGTTTTGTAATTAATTAATTAAGCTACAGAGTTCCACCGTGGAGGGGGCACTAAATTCACCTCCAACGTTCTGTGATTTCGATAGCTCTCCTGCCCTTTCTCAAAAAAAAAAACCAAACTGGAGTTGGATTTGAGTGGTTAACTTGGGTGTGTGTGTTCGCGTAAAAAAAAGTGTTATGACCAAACACGTCGTGGAGCTAAGAGCATCCCCATCTGCATCATCAAATTGGCCTGCACTTCAAAAAATTTTGTATGCAGCAGGAGGGAATCAGCAGACCAGAGAAGCAGAGCGCACTGGGCGTTCAAAAATCGGATTACTGTAGCAATGCATGACAGTTTGATGCCCCTACTGGGGATGCTCTAAGGATTTAAAGTCCTTGTCAACATCAAATTAGGCTTCGAGACATGCCAGATTGCTAGCCAATTTTATCTAGCAATAGACAAAAAAAGATACAATCAACTTTAAATAGTCGATTAGATCTATAAAAAAACCAGAAGCACAAAAAAAATCCAACCAAAGATAGAAGGGTAACGAAACTATCAACTTAGAATTAATCTAAACCAATAGATTTAAAAGATAAATCTAGTATCAAGTCAAAGTAATCAACTGGATGATAAATATGTTAGAATTATTGGGCCTGGCCCCTTAAATATCTAAATAATTCTTGGAAAATCTCAAAGGCCCATGTATGCATGAGGCATGTGAAATTTCTTTAGTACCATATTGCTAGTGGGAGGAGTGGAGGACATGCTTAAATAGTGGAGCTTGCTCCCTTCCACTAGAGAATGTGATGGGAGAGAGAAATAGAAAATCACACACGCGCGCTCGCTCGCCTGGCTCGGAGCGGGCGCACATTCACCTGTGTGAATGGTCCGCCGAAACCGGACCCTCGTGCTTGCGCAGACGCAGCCTCCTTTTGCAGTCTTATTTCTTTTGCTCTCCGGATTTTGCGGGTCAGATATGGAATATGCAAATCGTGTTGGACTCGGTCGCGGCCCGTTTCGCGATCCGTTTGCCTCACGCGTTTTGCTATATAAATCTGCCGCCGCGCCGTCCAGAGGCATCAGATCAGATCGCTCCTAGGGTTTGCCACCTCCCTCTGCTGCGCCGCCGCTTCGGTTCTTCCCCATCCCGTGCGCCGGCGTGCACCGTCGTTCGGGAGAGCAGGTCTCCGGAACCGATCGCCCTCGAGCTCCTGCACCGGGTAGGGCGAATCAGGTTTTTGGGAAGCGCTCGGCGCGACTGCTCGCTGCTTCCTTCTTCCGCTTCGCGAGGACTTCTTCCACTACGCCGTCGCGATCTGCGTCGGCAACACCTTCTCCAAGACGGCGTCTGATTCGGAGAACCAGACCTCGCCGCAACTCGTACCGTACGGCGACGACGACCAAGTCCAGTAAGTCATCTCCTTCGCGAGTTCACCAGAGAGATATACGTGTATTTCTTCTACACGTGTATCTAGGTTGTGCTTCTGTGGTTTTAACCTGTTTTATCTATCTCTCAGAAGTTGTGCATGTTATATCTTGATTAAAATAAACCTGAAAGTGCTAATTATTCCAACAAAATAAATGTAAACAACCAGCAACTAAACTAATGGGATCGACTCAGTAACAGAAAGAAGGCAAACAATGCACCTCTCAGCCGATGAAATTGATATATATCTGCTGCTGTTTAAAAAATGTATAAATTTAGATTATAAGAAATAGAAATAAGAGTTCATGTCAAATTAAATGATTGATACAAATTTAGCCGAATAAATGTGTGGGACACTATGCTTGTTATTTAAAATTTGATGTTAACATATTGCTTGTGGCACAATGTCTTTGTACCTATCTAATCTTAACACTTGATATGAATTTGCTCTGGTCACGAAGAAGATAAATGTAAATTTGATCATGTTGCTTGCTTCTTTTGTACCTGGCATGTCAATGAAACAATGTACTGATCGTACCGAGCCTTATTTAGGTCCTGTTCTTTTGAGCTGATCTGAATGACTGAACAGTTGAAATGGTTGAAATAATTGAATGTCCAACCACTGTGGCAGATAAAATAGTAGAGAAAAATATAGAAAAAGATGTGTGAATAGGCGGAAATTAATGGTGCGGAAGTAAGCATGAGGGAGGTGGCAGGTAGCGGCATGCACGTGATGGATGGATGGAGCTAACCAGCAGCGGGCAAAGCATGCAGTGAGGCGGTTTGGTAGCGAGCACGTTGGCGCTGTAATGCCAGAAGACATGCGTATATATGTGGATGCGCGCGCGGTGGCGGTGGCGGTGGCGGTGGCGAGGGAGCGAAGAGAAGATGGCGCGGGTGGAGGCGCTGAGCCTGAGCGGTGCGGCGGCCATCCCGGCGGAGTACGTGCGGCCGGAGCAGGAGCGCAGGGAGCTGGGCGACGCGTTCGAGCGCGCGGCGGAGGCGGAAGGGGGCATGGACATCCCGGTGGTGGACGTGAGCGGGTTCGGCGAGGGGGACATGGGGTGCGTGGAGGCGGCGCGGGCGGCGGCGGCGGAGTGGGGCGTGATGCAGGTGGCGGGGCACGGCATCCCGGAGGAGGTGCTGGAGCGGGTGCGGGCGGCGGGCACGGCCTTCTTCGCGCTGCCCATCGAGGCCAAGGAGGCGTACGCCAACGACCCCGCCGCCGGCCGCATGCAGGGCTACGGCAGCCGCCTGGCCACCAACGCCAGCGGGCGCCGCGAGTGGGAGGACTACCTGCTGCACCTCCTCCACCCCGACCGCCTCGCCGACCACGCCCTCTGGCCCGCGCACCCGCCCGACTACGTCGCCGTCACCCGCGACCTGGGCCGCCGCGTGCGCCGCCTCGCCACCACGCTGCTCGCCGTCCTCTCCCTCGGGCTCGGCCTGCCGAGGGACGCGCTGGAGCGGCGGCTCACCCTGGGCGGCGGCGGCGGCGGCGGCGATGAGGAGGAGCATGAGCTCCTCCTCCAGCTGAAGATCAACTACTACCCCCGGTGCCCGCAGCCGGAGCTGGCGGTGGGCGTGGAGGCCCACACCGACGTGAGCGCCCTCTCCTTCATCCTCCACAACGGCGTCCCGGGGCTGCAGGTGCGCCACGCCGGCCGCTGGGTCACCGCGCGCTCCCGCCCGGGCACCCTCGTCGTCCACGTCGGCGACGCCCTGGAGATCCTCACCAACGCCCGCTACACCAGCGTCCTCCACCGCGGCCTCGTCAACCGCCACGCCGTCCGCCTCTCCTGGGTCGTCTTCTGCGAGCCGCCGCCCCACGCCGTGCTGCTGCGCCCCATGCCGGAGCTGCTCCACGACCACCAGCCCCCCAAATTCAAGCCCCGCACCTTCGCCCAGCACGTCCAGCGCAAGATCTTCAAGCAGCAGCAGCAGGAGGAGGACGAGGAGGAGGCCGTCACCTCCGATTAATATTACTACTTGACTGCCGTGCCGCCGCATATATGATAGTATATAGGCACACTACTCTGGTGCCCCCTCATGCATGCCATGCGCGATGCTTCTTCTACCTCGTATAACTTCGTATAATGTATGCTATACGAAGTTATTACGAACCAGAAAAATTTGTCTTGAGGGTGTCCGGTGTTCGATAGAGGGGGTCTCCATACTTAGCATGCTTCACTGATCTACCCGCGAACCGAAAGAGCTAGCCGACGGATCACGCACACCGATTTACCTAGGTTCGGGCCTCCCAAGGGATAACAGCCCTACTCCTGCACTGGTTCTTGGATGTGGATGAACAAAGTGTATACAGTGTTTGAGAATTCGATCGGATCGGCTCAGATCGAATCTTCCCTCCTCATTTCTCCATTTTTTGGTTCTTTCGTTCCTCCTCCCGGTGCACGTTGCTCCCTTTATATAATAAGGGCTGACAAGGCATCGCGCACACACGAGAGAGAGGGAGGGAGAGAGAGAGAGAGAGAGAGAAATCATTTAATACCCCTACCACTGCAGCTGACAAATAGTACAACACAGTAATGCCGCCGATATGCCGTGATAGAAAGAAGCCTTCAACAGGAAGCTCCCTAGTGCTCTCGCAGACACCTCACAGATGGGACCCAAGGGAGTTTCGTGCCCACCTTGCTGCCACGTGGCCTGGCCCGTCTAGGTGCTTGGGTCCGCTCGCCTGCCTTACGCCATGCTCGCCTAGCTACCACGTAGTGTGCTTTGCTGGGGCGCTAAAGCTTGCTCGTGCGCAACGCGTCGTGCTCGCCGCACCGCTATGTGGCCTAGTTCGTCAAGTCATTGGGGCCTACTCGCAGCGCCTTCCATCGTGCTCGCCTAGCAACCATGAAGCGTACTCTGCCAGGGTGCTGAAGCCTACTCGCCCGCCACGCCTCGTGCTCGCTGAGCTGCTACGTGACCTGGTCAATCGGGGCGCCAGGGCCTGCTTGCCCGCCTTACACTGTGCTCGCTAGACCGCCATGTCGCATGATCTCCCGATGAGCTGGGGTCTGGTAGCTCGCCTTGCGTCCATCCGCTGAGTCTTCTATTCATTCTTGATATTATCCACCATTCTTGGGGGCCTGGGCCCACCGTTTATACCCTTGAGCGTGAAGACCATTGTACGGAATGTACCGACACAATGGATTCATCATTACATCAAGAAAACATGCAAATGCATCATTAAAATTAGAAAATGTCACAAGGCTTGGAAGTTCGGTATTCCTCGTTACATCAAGAAAACAAGAAAATGCATCATTAGGATTACGAAATGTCATGAGGATTGGATGTGGGAGGAAGGAGGCGCAACATCTGTTAAGGCGCCGTCACAGTGCAGGAGAAGGAGAATAGCTGTCGAGTGAGCCACCATGCGCACAGGCGAAGGAGAGGACTTGGAGCTGCCGTAGGGGGAAGAAGAGGAGCTGTCGAGCGCCGTCACGATGCGCACAGCAGGGCGCTGCCTGCTGCCATTGGCCGCCGCACCACCTACCGCCATTGGCCCCCACCACCGCGGTCGTAGCCACCTCTTGACGTTGCGGCTGTGGCTGTCCCGGCCGCTAGCGCCTCATGCCGCCATTCAGATCTGGTAAGGGAAGAGAGAATTTCGAGTGGTAGCAGATAGGGTATTGTAAATTTTTCCAATATCATACAGGAAATTCTGTTATTTTAGTCAACCGCCGTTCCAAACCGTGGGCAGTGACGCCAAGTCCAACGGTCACTAACCGCTGATTGGAATCACGGCACACCACCTTCTAGCCGTATGGAATAGCGGTTCATTTAAACCGCCAATTAAAACAGAAAATTATTTTTGTCATTTCGGAAATTAAAAAATGTATTTTAATAAAAAAACTTCTTCGGCGAGCAGTAGGTGACCCAACAGCATGCAAGCAAGTGATGAAGCGGGCCAGACAATGCGAGCAGCATCCCAGTTGCAATTTTTTAGATAAATAGACCCGAGGAGTCTCGAGATAGAGTTCTCAAGGTTTATGATGGCTACAAAATTAGTGAAAATTTTAGAGGAGATTAGGGGTGTTTAGAGAGAGATTAGAGGTGATTTTTAGATTTTTATGCTTCAATGCAAAAGGAACCATGTACATATGTGAT
>SPJY01025224.1:0-34049 GCA_005191435.1 Raddia distichophylla | reverse complement strand
CGACATGTGAAATTTCTTTAGTACCATATTGCTAGTGGGATGAGTGGAGGACATGCTTAAATAGTGGAGCTTGCTCCCTCCCACTAGAGAATGTGATGGGAGAGAGAAATAGAGAATCACACGCGCGCGCTCGCCTCGGCGGGGCGGGGCGGGGCGGGGCGGGGCGTGGCGTGGCGTGGCGTGCGCACGGCACCTGCGTGAATGGTCCGCCGAAACCGGACCCTCGTGCTTGCGCAGACGCAGCCTCTTTTTGCAGTTTCTTTTTCTTTTGCTTTCCGGATTTTGCGGGTCAGATATGGAATATACAAATCGTGTTGGACTCGGTTGCGGCCCGTTTCGCGATCCGTTTGTCTCACGCGTTTTGCTATATAAATCTGCCGCCGCGCCGTCCAGAGGCATCAGATCAGATCGCTCCTAGGGTTTGCCACCTCCCTCTGCTGCGCCGCCGCTTTGGTTCTTCCCCATCCCGTGCGCCGGCGTGCACCGTCGTTCGGGAGAGCAGGTCTCCGGAACCGATCGCCCTCGAGCTCCTGCACCGGGTAGGGCGAATCAGGTTTTTGGGAAGCGCTCGGCGCGACTGCTCGCTGCTTCCTTCTTCCGCTTCGCGAGGACTTCTTCCACTACGCCGTCGCGATCTGCGTCGGCAACACCTTCTCCAAGACGGCGTCTGATTCGGAGAACCAGACCTCGCCGCAACTCGTACCGTACGGCGACGACGACCAAGTCCAGTAAGTCATCTCCTTCGCGAGTTCACCAGAGAGATATACGTGTATTTCTTCTACACGTGTATCTAGGTTGTGCTTCTGTGGTTTTAACCTGTTTTATCTATCTCTCAGAAGTTGTGCATGTTATATCTTGATTAAAATAAACCTGAAAGTGCTAATTATTCCAACAATCCAAAAACCTGATTATTAGGCACTTTGGTTTATCGATGGCTCGTTTTGCTGATGCTCTGAAACCGGAGAAATTCGGTGGAGTAAATTTCAAGAGATGGCAAGTAAAGGTGCAGCTGTGGCTGACAGCTATGAACGTGTACTGGGTAAAGGATGGCAAACCAGAGGGAACCCTAACTCCTGAAAAGGAGAAAGAGTTCCAGGAGGCCACCACACTTTTCCGCGGTGCAGTTCTTAGTGTGCTCTCTGACCGTCTGTGTGATGTGTATATGAACATCACAGATGCGAAAGAGATCTGGGATGCGCTGAATAATAAATTCGGTGCATCTGACGCTGGCAGTGAACTGTATGTCATGGAGCAGTACCACGACTTCAAGATGGTTGATAACCGTTCTGTTGTCGAACAGGCTCATGAGATACTGGTCATTGTGAGGGAACTCGAACTCCTTAAGTGCAAGTTACCCGATAAGTTTGTGGCTGGGGGCATTATTGCCAAGTTACCTCCTTCGTGGAGAAACTTTGCCACATCTCTAAAACATAAGAGACAAGAGATCTCCGTTGAGGGGTTGATCGCGTCTCTAGATGTTGAAGAGAAAGCTCGGGCTAAAGATGCACCTGGGAAAGGAGTCGAGGGACAGTCCAGCGCCAATGTTGTCCAGCAGCATGGCAAGAACAAAGGGAAGAATAAAATCAAGCAAACCACTGGATTCAAGAAAAAGAAGTTGAACAAGGATGAGATGCCTTGCTGGATTTGTGGTGAGGTTGGGCACTGGGCTAAGAAGTGTCCAAACCGCAAAGACAAAAAGGGCAATCCTGGGCAGACTTCAAAGTCTGTCAATGTGACCATTGGCGACACTGGTGAGGGAACCGATGGGTATGTTTTACCTACTGTTCTTTCAGTGAATCAGTCTACCGATTGGTGGATTGATACTGGGGCTAATGTGCATGTGTGTTCTGACGTTTCAATGTTCACTTCTTATCAGGCAGCCCACGGTTCAGCCGTTTTGATGGGGAACGGGTCCAATGCTTCTGTTCTTGGTGTTGGCACGGTAGATCTGAAGTTTACTTCGGGGAAGATCGTGCAACTGAAGAACGTGCAGCATGTCCCCTCAATAAATAAGAACCTGGTCAGCGGGTCCCTTCTCTGCAGAGATGGGTTTAAAGTGGTGTTTGAGTCCAATAAGGTAGTCTTGTCGAAACATGGTTTGTTTATTGGCAAAGGCTATGAGTGCGGAGGCTTGTTCCGCTTTTCCCTTTCTGATAATTGTCATAAAGTTGTGAACCATATTTGTGATCATGCTATTGAGAGTGAGGCTGATGTTTGGCACTCACGTTTATGTCATGTTAATTTTGGTTCTATGTCTCGGCTTGCGAGTATGGGTTTAATCCCTAAATTTCCCACTGTCAAAGGTTCTAAGTGCCAGACTTGTGTGCAATCAAAGCAACCTCGTAAGCCTCATAAGGCCGCCGAGGAGAGAAATTTGGCACCTCTAGAACTCATACATTCTGATATTTGTGAGATGAATGGTGTGTTGACAAAGGGTGGAAAGAGATATTTCATGACTCTGATTGATGATGCTTCTAGATATTGCTATGTGCATTTGTTGAAAACTAAAGACGAGGCTCTAGACTTCTTTAAAATCTATAAGGCTGAGGTTGAAAACCAGTTAGACAGGAAAATCAAGAGACTTAGGTCGGATCGTGGTGGAGAGTATTTCTCTAGTGAGTTCGACTTATTCTGTGCGGAACATGGAATTATTCATGAGAGGACGCCTCCCTATTCGCCCCAATCAAACGGGGTGGCTGAAAGAAAGAACCGCACTCTAACTGATTTGGTGAATGCCATGTTAGACACTGCGGGTTTATCTAAGGCATGGTGGGGGGAGGCCGTGTTGACTGCATGTCATGTCCTGAATAAAGTCCCTGCAAAGAATAAGGAGAAAACCCCATATGAAATATGGAAGGGGAGAAAGCCATCACTTTCTTATCTGCGCACTTGGGGTTGTTTGGCGAAAGTAAATGTGCCAATCACAAAGAAGCGCAAGCTTGGGCCTAAGACAGTAGATTGTGTCCATCTGGGTTATGCTCCTCGTAGCGTTGGCAGTAGATTTTTGGTGATAAGATCAGAGGTGTCTGACATGTCTGTTGGCACGATCATGGAGTCTAATGATGCTACTTTCTTTGAGAACATCTTTCCTATGAAAATTGAGCATAGCAGTTCTGGTAAAACTAGTGAGATAATTCCCGAACCTACTACTCAAATTGAATATCCTGAACCAACTCCTGAGGAGGATGTCGGTGAGGCTCCGAGGAGGAGCAAGAGACAGAGGATTGCAAAATCCTTTGGTGATGATTTCACTGTGTACCTCGTGGATGATACTCCCACGTCGATTTCAGAAGCGTTTGCATCCCCTGATGCAGACTACTGGAAAGAGGCGGTTCGTAGTGAGATGGATTCCATTCTTGCGAATCAGACTTGGGAACTCACAGAACTACCTTATGGTTGCAAACCTGTAGGGTGTAAATGGATATTTAAGAAGAAGCTTAGGCCTGATGGTACTATTGAAAAGTATAAGGCTCGGCTTGTGGCCAAGGGTTATACCCAAAAAGAAGGCGAAGATTTCTTTGATACATATTCACCCGTGGCTAGATTGACTACAATTCGTGTACTACTTTCCTTGGCTACCTCACATGGTCTTATTGTTCATCAAATGGACGTTAAGACAGCTTTCCTAAATGGAGAGTTGGACGAGGAGATCTATATGGATCAGCCTGATGGATTTGTAGTAGAAGGTCAAGAAGGCAAGGTGTGTAGGTTATTGAAATCTTTGTATGGCCTGAAACAAGCTCCTAAGCAATGGCATGAGAAGTTCGACAGAACTTTAACTTCTGCGGGCTTTGTCGTGAATGAGGCCGATAAATGTGTATATTATCGGTATGGTGGGGGCCAGGGCGTTATTTTGTGTCTCTATGTGGATGACATATTAATTTTTGGGACAAGTCTTGATGTGGTTCACGAGGTCAAGTCTTTCTTGTCTCAAAATTTTGATATGAAAGATCTAGGAGAGGCTGATGTAATCTTGAACATCAAGCTACTGAAGGGTGAGGATGGGATCACTTTGTCACAATCCCATTATGTGGAAAAGGTTTTGAATCGCTTTGGCTTTGCTGATTGCAAAACTTCTCCAACACCCTATGATCCTAGCATTGTGCTTCGAAAGAACAAGAGAATTGCTAGAGATCAGTTGACTTACTCTCAAATCATCGGGTCACTCATGTACCTAGCTAGCGCTACAAGGCCAGACATCTCGTTTGCTGTTAGCAAGTTGAGCCGGTTTACTTCTAATCCGGGAGATGATCATTGGCGAGCACTCGAAAGAGTAATGCGCTATCTGAGGGGTACTACAAATTTTGGTTTGCACTATACGGGATACCCAACAGCGCTGGAAGGGTATAGTGATTCCAATTGGATATCTGACGCTGATGAGATAAAGGCCACAAGTGGATATGTGTTCACTCATGGTGGCGGAGCAGTCTCGTGGAGGTCTTGCAAACAGACTATCTTGACACGCTCAACAATGGAAGCAGAATTGACTGCTTTGGACACGGCCACTGTTGAAGCAGAGTGGTTGCGTGAACTCTTGATGGATCTTCCGGTGGTTGAAAAGCCGATTCCGGCTATCCTTATGAACTGTGATAATCAAACAGTGATTGTCAAGGTGAACAGCTCTAAGGACAACATGAAGTCCTCAAGACATGTGAAAAGACGACTGAAGTCTGTCAGGAAATTGAGAAACTCCGGAGTGATAGCGTTGGATTATATCCAAACGGCTAAAAACCTGGCAGATCCTTTTACAAAGGGTTTATCACGGTGTGTGATAGACAATGCATCGAGGGAACTGGGTATGAGACCCACGTGAGTTACACCATAGCGGTAACCCAGCCTATGTGATCGGAGATCCCGTGAATTAGGTCCTGGGGAAAACAAGCTATTGGTTAGCTGGATGAGAGTATACCTTAACCCATTCCATGTGAGATGCAATACTCTCGAAATCTGTATGGCAGGTTGGCATTTGCCTTAATGTTGTTCTGTTGGCTTTAATTAGCGAAGATGTCATCCTACAGAGCATCTTGAAAGAACACACCTATATGAGCCCGACTGTTGGAAGTCGCAGTCTATGAAACTTGGGTAATCTCTAGTAAGCTCATGAAGAGACCATGAAGTACGACGTATATGCTCCACCCGAGGGGTAGCCTATTGGCAGCCAAGTATCAGTTGACTTTGAGTGAAACTTATTCACATAAAACTTGCAATTCAAGGCGTAGTCCATTGTCCAAGTTGTGGATGAGTGTAACTTAAATGTCTAGGTGCAATTCAAGGCATAGTCCATTGTCACTGAAGCACTGGTATATAAAAACAGTATTTGAGAAAAGGCAATTATCTGGATGGTTTTTGAGATCTGATGGGGAATTATTGGGCCTTGGTGAGCCTTGGCCCATATAATTGTTAGAATTATTGGGCCTTGGTGCGCCTTGGACTATATAATTAAAATAATTTTTGAAAAATCTCAAAAGCCCATGTATGTATGAGGCCCATTTGGTGGAAGGCATGATAAGTTTAGTACCATATTGCTAATTGTGGGAAAGAGGCCCCTCTCATCCCCTATATAAGCAACCCAATACCTCCTCCTTAGGGTATCCATACAATTGAAAGAAGGCTTAGCCCCAAGTAAGGGCAGAGTCTCTTTCTGAACTATCTCTCTCTCTCTTTTCCTGTGCTACCACCGTTAGGCTGTCCCGTCCCGCTACGTCGGCGTGCACCGACGAGTGGAAGAGCAGGTCTCCGGAACCGTTCATCCAAGAGCTCCTGCATCGGGAAGGGCGAATTAGGTTTTTGGGAAGCACGTCGCGCGACTGCTCGCTGCTTCCTCCGTAGCGATCTACGTCGTCTACATCTTCATCAAGACGGCATTAGACGCGGAGAACAAGAACCAGGGTGCGCCAATGGTACCGTACGGCGACGACGACTACATCAAGTACGTTATGCTTTCCGCTCCTCTTTTATTTAAGTTGTTTCTGTGCCTGCTGCTAGTGAGTATATCAGTGGGGTATATGTGTAGTTTTACTGCATGTGTGTCTAGGATGTACTCCTGTGATGTTTGTGTGTTGTTATCTATCTGTCAGATGTTGTGCGTGATTTATCTCATGATTAAAATAAACCCGAAAGTGCTAATTTCTCCAACATTTATAATGTGTAGGGTCAGGTTAAGGAGCGAGACATATAAATCTTTCATGAGCATGCACACTAAGGAGATGACCGATGATATGAATGCCGAGCACATGGCGGGTCGAGGGAGAAGTTGTTTGGAGATGGAAACTGAAGTAAATGCGTTAAAATTTTAATGTTATTGTGAACTTACCATACTTAATCAAATCTTAGGCCCTGTTTGGCAACAAAGTATTTTTGTAGTTTTTATGCAAAACCATGGTATTCTCAAATACCATGGTATTTTAGACCATAAGGTGTTTGGAAGCAATCTCAAAAACTCTATTTTAAAAACCATGGTATTGCCTTTAATGTTATTGTGAACTTATCATACTTAGTCAAATCTTAGGCCCTGTTTGGCAACAAAGTCTTTTTGTAGTTTTTATGTAAAACCATGGTATTCTTAAATACCATGGTATTCTCAAATACCATGGTATTTTAGACCATAAGGTGTTTAGAAGCAATCTCAAAAACTCTGTTTAAAAACCATGGTATTAGCAATACCATGGTATTTTTGAAGTATTGTAAACTCCACTCCAATATAAAGTTTTCTCACTTGTGCTAGCAAACCATGGTATTGAAAAATCATAGTATTTTATGGTCATAGCAAAACACAAACCATGGTATTACAAAACCATAGTTTTAAAAAACTTTGTTGCCAAACAGGGCCTTAATTTAACATATATGGGATTGTGCTTGCATCTGAAAATTTGGGATTGATACGCTGATGTGTTCTAGCCATCCTGAAATCAGGATGTAAATTGAAGCCTATGCACATAAAACATGCAACCCACTTATTAATTTGTGCAAATAAACATGCAGTCAATTGAAGCCTGTGCAAATAAACATGCAGTCCAATTGCATTCCTAAAACACAGTTACTCCCAAACTGAGCACGTACGTACGCAGCATTCGAAGCTCGGTGACAATAGAAACCCCCCCATAATTATATCCATGGGCCATGGGTTACTTCCTATATAACGAGGTGATCGAACGCATGCAGCAACAGCAACAGCAACAGCAACAGCAAACAGAGCCGACGACTGGGCGCCCGCAACCATGGCAACGAGGTGGAGGAGGAGGACAGGAAGCCGGCGATCAAGATCAACCCCAGAACGCACGTCACGCTCAAGCTGCGCGACGAGGACAGGCGCAGGTCCTACTGCACCATCCGGATGGTGGACAAGATGAAGGTCCTGATGGACCTGTACTACGCCAGCACGCCGGAGGTCGGCTATGACACGGGCAAATTCTTTTTCGATGGCGCCCGGCTGGACCACTCCAAGACGCCGGAGCAGCTCTCCTTGGAGGAAGGCGATGAGATCCACGTCTTCTTCGAGCAGGTTGGCGGCGGCGGCGTTGCTTCCTGATGGCATAAGGCGCAAATAGATGTTGGCTAAGGCCCACCTTCCCGTCGACCTTCTCGCGGGGCAACTTCCAATGGGGCTCCGAGGAGAACGAACGGCGAGCGGATGAGCACGCAATGGATCAGGTGTGCAATTAAGAAAGGATGGGAGCAGATGGTTTAAAAATTTTAGTAGTTTCATCAATACGGCCCTTCCTTCTATACAAAGCTTCAAAAGGCGCTATTTGAATATTGGTCTCATAACTATTATTGTAGGAGAACTCCGCATAAGACAATGCATTATCCCAGCTTTTTAAGTCTGACAAAGCTACTACCCCTCAATATATCTTCCAAGATTTGATTCGTCCTTTCAGTCTGCCCATCGGTTTGAGGATGATAGGCACTACTGAAGGCTAGATGCGTACCGAACAGAGAATGAATGTTACTTCAGAACTTTGACGTGAACTGGCTCCCTCGATCTGGCACGCTCCTCTTAGGGACTCCATGCAAACATACTATCTATGACATGTAGATCTCGACCAACTTAACACTGTCATACCTTGTCTTCACAGGAATGAAATGGGCTACATTGATCAATCGGTCAACGATCACCCATATCGAATCATAACTTCTTTGAGTTCTCGACAGACTCACAATGAAATCCATCCCGACTTCTTCCCACTTCCATTTAGACACTCGCAAAGGATGAAGCAAACCTGCCGATCTCTGGTGCTCGGCCTTGACTCTTTGGCAAATATCACATAAGGCAACAAACTCTGCTATATCCTTCTTCATACCCGACCACTAATATCTCTCTTTCCAGATACATCTTGGTACTCCCGGGGTGAATAGAATACGCTGAATCATGAGCTTCTTTCAATATCAACTCTCTTAAGATACTTTCGATCTGGCACGACGATCCTTTTATCAAACCACACAATACCTTCCTTATCCATCACAAACCTTGATGCCTTCTCTAAGATTATCCCAACAATGGTGTCGAGAATACCGTCATTATTATCTTGAGCCTTCTTGATTTGATCTTGAAGATCTGGCTGCACTTCCATCATATTCAACTGACTAAGCACATAACCATGCAGAACAATCATCAGATGCAACTTCTCCGCTTCTTCTTGGATATGCTCACTTCTTGGCTTCCGACTTAAAGCATCAGCAACCACATTAGATTTGCCTTTATGGTAATGAATACCCACATCATAGTTCGTTAACTGCTCCAACTATCTCCTCTGCCTCATATTCAGATCTGGCTAGGTGAATATATAATTCATGCTCTTATGATCAGTATATATCTCAGTGCGATTACCGATTAGATAACGTCTCCAAATATTTAAAGCATGCATCACAACAGCTAACTCCAAATCATGAGTAGCTAATTCAACTCATGGGGCCATAGTTGTCACGAAGCATATGCAACAACTCTCCCTTCTCGCATAAACACACACTCTCTCTAAGGCTTCTTCCTTTGTTTATGGGTGACTGGCTTGAGAGGAACGGGTGTTGTCCTTACCAAAGATGGTAAGTGGGGAGGTGAGAACTAGTGGCTGTGAGCTGATTACCTTTATTGGTGCTGTAACTTGGTTGGGAGGAGGGCCAAACGTGTCCCTCTTGCTGCCAGGTGTGGTTGAATGGCTGGAAAGTGGTTTCCAGATATGGAAACTATGGGCTGGTTGGTTTTTATGGGGAAGCAATGCTTTTTGGCTGCTACCTTGTCATACAGTTGCGCATGCAGCTCTTTGCATGGGCCCTTTGCTGCTCTAGTTGTCCTATATGGTTGTGGGTTGTGTATTTAAAATGGTTGCTACTATGATACACTTCTCTATGCTCCTCCTTTACTACCGGACAACAGTAGGGTGATATAGAATGCTGAAATTTGTTTGAATGAGGGGTTTGGAATTTCAGGTTTTGGATGATGAGAATGTAGCGGTGAGGGAGACCGGCTGTCCCCGGACGGTCTGGTGTCCCGATGAACACGGTGCTACTGGAATTTTGACGGCCTACAATTTCGTTAATGAGAGTTAAATTTTTAGTTGGCTAATTTTATTGCTCATAGATTTATTAATTATTTGCATTGTAATTAATTTGTGCTCTAGCGGTGTGCAAATCGACTTGGAACAGGCGAAGTAATGCAACGGCATGACGAAGGCTTGGACAAAAACCAGGCCCTAAAATAATGATAGGAAAAAATATGTAGAGAAAGAATTGTAATTTACATTTTTGTTTTCGCTTTAATAAAGCATGCATTGCTGATGATTATTGTAAATTAGAAGACACTTATACCGGATAATAATATTAAATAAAATTATATTACTCGTGGTTTTAAGCTTATGTTTATGTGATAATGGTGGTTTTATATATGAGAGTGAGTTCATATATGTATTAATACGTAGTTAACGCAACGGTGTGTTTCACACTTTCCCCTGCATATCGAGCCGAAGGACATGTGGCAACGGCGCACATGGAAGTGGGGGTGGGGGTGGGGGGAGGGGCTCCTTTACCTCATAAGTTTCATCCCTTGTCATGGCTCACCTTCAGAGCTTCCATTTCATTCCATCGGATGGTCACCCCTTGTCTGATTGGTGGACTCTGGTTACTAGGCGGCCATCATAAATCGGATGTCCAATGGGAATCTTTCCATTGTATGACTGATGTTAGCATGACGTTAAAATGAAACCTTAGAAAAATAACAATGAAATTTTGCAAAATATACTAATGAACCTTGACAAATATATATATGAAACACGCACGAACCCTGATGAACCTTGCAAAAGAATTGCTAAAAAACTTGGAAAAGCTATGAATGAACTTTTAAAAAAGACCGATGAACCATTAGAGTGAAGTGAAACTTGGTTAACTACTAATAAAATATGAGAATATATAAGTGAGACTTTCACAATGTACTCATGCACCTTAACAAAAGAACTAGCGAAACTTTGTCTAATTGATGCATGAAAGAAATGTTCATGAGAACAACTCAAAAAGTTTAGCGGCCAAAAACTCAAGTTTCAGTAAGCAAGATATTAAAGTTCACACGTACATTGTTGAGGGTTTCATATGAAAATGGGTAGAGCTCCAGATACAAGAAAGGTTTACGATATCAAAACACAGGAGTTCAGTGAAAATAAACCAAAAGTTTCGCACGTATGTTACCAAGGTTTCATATGAAAAATAGGAAACACATCTCCTAGCCCTCTTGTTCTTTAGATGCAACAAACCCTCACGTTGTGCTCGTTGGATTGGGCCACCAAGCTTGACAGATGAACTTTCTCATCACATCTTATCCGAGAGAGATGAGGTAGATGAGTGATGTGAAGAGAAATGAGAAGATGGGAATAGAGATGTCATGGGAGAGTACACGTGATAGGGCCGGGACCGCTTCTGCTGCTCACCGCGCCGCCATCATCGATGGCCATCCATCAGAGCCCTGATGCTGATGCCGAATACGCGGACTCGCTTGACCGAGATGCTGAATATGCGAGCTCGCTTGGAAAAAGTCATGGGGGAAAATGGTGGCCACCCCACTGAGCATGGTTCGAAACCTAGCTCAGGCACAGGCTTCGTGCGCAGAAGTGCCTGTCAAATTGCGGTTGTTACGCTGACTCTAATGACATATGTTGAGAATGGTTCAGCCTTATTTATTCAGTCTCAATTAATTTCAACTCAACTTTCAACATCAACTATGCCTACAAATGTCATTTCAGTTCTGTCACACCGAACATGCTTCAACTATGTGGGCTCATCACCAACACATGGAACATTTGGAACAAACAAAACCATCACACTTTCCAACAATCCTACAAATTTGTGAAATTTAAACATGACGCATATCTCACAAGGTCACAATCAGAACAAACCTTACCATTCTACAACCTATTAGTGATCTCCCTGCCTATCTCGATCCTTCAGAAGATCGACAAGCTGCGTCGCGCCTGGCTTTGGCGAGGAAATGACAATGTTGCCACGGGTAGGTGTCGTGTCAATTGGAAACTCGTCTGCTCCCCGGCTACCCTTGGATAGCTAGGTGTGCTCGACTTGAAGAATTTCACCCATGCCCTACAATTGCGTTGGATTTGGTTGGCCAAATCAGGCTCACCCAGATCGTGCCTCGTCTCGCTGGACCGGGTAGACCCTACCGTCGCCACACTTTTCAGAGGTGGCACTGAGTTGATTCTTAGGAATGGAGCCACCTTTCTCTTCTGGACCGATGCTTGGCTCCTTGGAAAATTTCTAAAGGAAGTGGCCTCAGAACTTTTTGCAGCATCCACACGTAAAATCGCACAGTCGCCGAGGCCCTGCACAATAACAAATGGTTGTTGGATCTACGACGGAATTTCGCCCCCAACCTCGCCATGGAGCTGATCTCCCTCTGGCAAAAGATCAGCCGTACTGCACTCCGTCCAAACCATCAGGACCGAGCCGTCTGGTGTTTCTCCGCAGACGGAAACTTCTCTGTTCTCTGGCAAAAGAATTCACTGGAAGAACATCTCCGACAACGCTAGTGCTAATCTGGAAGCAGTGGGCGCCATCCAACTGCAAATTCTTTGCTTGGACGATGTTCCTAAGGAGGGTCTTGACTGCTGACGCCCTCCTGCGAAGGGGATTGCCAAATAACTACTTTTGTATGCTTTGCCTCAGATGCCTGGAGACCCCAGAACACCTTTTTCTCGAGTGCCCTTTCTCCTCCCACATTTGAGACCTCCTGGCTTCCAGGCTCAATGCCCCATGCCTACTCCGCTCTGCGTGGACCCACACTGATGATCTCAACGCCTGGTGGACCGAGGACATCCTGCAATCCAACCTAGCCCCGAGTCTATGATCGATCGTGCTTGCAACCCTTTGGCATCTCTGACACGAAAGGAACAATCGTATTTTCAAATCGAAGGAGCTACCGCCGTTGATCTTCTTCGATTTACTCCTGGAGGTCCTGTGCCTTTGGAGGGTGGCAGACGCCCGTTTTGTAATAAGTTAGCTTAATTGTAGCGCACGTTCAGAGGAATGCGCCTAAGAGCATCCCCAGCAGAGTATGTATTTTACTGTAGCTGATGCAAGGGCTGACACAGGGGTTGATGCACATGCTCTAAACCTCCCTCTAATTTTTGTCCGTGTAACTTTCTTATTGAATCAATTCAAGACAGTTCTCCTATCTTTTTCTCAAGAAAAAAACAATCAAAACAAAACAAGGTGTTACACCAAGCATTTTTTTTCCTTTTTTATTATAATAGTTAATGCGGATTTACAAATGAGAGGTTATTTTTCGCATTTTTCTATTAGTTTTTTTTTTTTTGGAGTTATGTAAGCTACGTAGGTGCAGCTAGTTTCTACACTTAAAAGCCGCACCTTTCTATTCTGGGAGTTACACACGGATAACAAGGATTATCTCGGAGTTTTACAAGACACAACACATGCTTCTACGACGAACAATAGCAAGTTAGCATCCAAAATCATTACGATGCTGGACGGAAATCCTGCTCGAGCACCAACCCCTCTCCACCGGTAATCAGTTAAGCTTCCCCTTTCACCTTCTAATTCTATGATTAGCTGTATCTTCATCTCTAGCAAGTATTGTAAGTCAGTGTCCGCCACCCTTGAGAGGAGGGAAGTCAACTTCATCCCTCAGTACGTAGGACCCTTGTGGCCTGAAGATTTGTCAGTCATAATGTTACAAAATTTACTTAAACGCAATGGATTCAATAAAAAAAATAGTAATATGAAGAGCAAGAACATGAGCTTCGCCCATAGACTAACTACGAGGACAAAATGCATTGCCCTTGAGACCAGTCTCTTGCATAAAAAGTAATGGACAGCTACTAATTACCTATTTCCTTGCACTACCGCAGTTCAAAGCATTTTCATCACGTAAAATTTCGAGTATCAGATAGTAAATTTCTAGTATGAGAAAGAAAGGATTACCTGCATCGGGTTGCACCTGGACTGGTTGGTTTCTGAATAGCTGAGGCAGGGACTTGTGCAAGCCTACTAGGTAGAGGGGGGAATGCTTCTTCACCTCGGTCATTCAGAAGATCGACAAGCTGCGTCGTGCCTGGCTTTGGCGAGGGAATGACAATGTTGCCGCGGGTAGGTGTCGTGTCAATTGTAAACTCGTCTGCTCCCCGGCTACCCTTGGATGGCTAGGGGTGCTCAACCTAAAGAATTTCGCCCGTGCCCTACAATTGCGTTGGATTTGGTTGGCCAAATCCGGCTCCCCCAGATCATGTCTCGTCTCGCTGGACCGGTAGACCCTACTGTCGCAGCATTTTCAGAGCTGGCACTGAGTTGATTCTTGGGAATAGAGCCACCTTCCTTTTCTGGACCAATGCTTGGATCCTTGGGAAATCTCTAAAGGAAGTGGCCCCAGGACTTTTTGCAGCATCCACACATAAAAATCGCACAGTCGTCGAGGCCCTGCACAATAACAACTGGCCGTTGGATCTACGACGGAATTTCGCCCCCAACCTCGCCATGGAGCTGATCTCTCTTTGGCAAAAGATCAGCCGTACTGCACTCCGTACGAACCATCAGGACCGAGCCGTCTGGCGTTTCTCCGCAGACAGGAACTTCTCTGCTCGCTCAGCGTACCACATGCAATTCACTGGAAGAACACCTCCAACAGCGCTAGTGCTAATCAGGAAGCAGAGGGCGTCATCCAAGTGCAAATTCTTTGCTTGGACGCTGTTCCTAAGGAGGGTCTTGACTGCTTACGCCCTCCTGCGAAGGGGACCGCCAAATAACTACTTCTGCGTGCTCTGCCTCAGATGCCTGGAGACCTCAGAACACCTTTTCCTCGAGTGCCCCTTCTCCCACATTTGAGACCTCCTGGCTTCCAGGCTCAGCGCCCCATGCCTACTCCGCTCTGCGTGGACCCACAGTGATGATCTCAACACCTGGTGGACCGAGAACATCCTGCAATCCAACCTAGTGCCAGGTATAGGATCGATCGTGCTAGCAACCCTTTGGCATCTCTGGCACGAAAGGAACAATCGTATTTTCAAATCGAAGGAGCTACCGCCGTTGATTTTCTTCGATTTGCTCCTGGAGGTCCTGCGCCTTTGGAGGATGGCAGACATCCGTTTTGTAATAAGTTAGCTCAATTGTAGCGCGCGTTCGGGGGATTGCGCCTAAGATCATCCCCAGCTGAGTATGTATTTTACTGTAGCTGATGCAAGGGCTGACACAAGGGCTGATGCACATGCTCTAAACCTTCCCCTAATTTTTGTCCGTGTAACTTTCATATTGAATCAATTCAAGGCAGTTCTCCTGTCTTTTTTCTCAAAAAAAAAACAATCAGAACAAAACAAGGTGTTACACCAAGCATTGTTTCCT
Organism: Raddia distichophylla; assembly: GCA_005191435.1. Lineage (NCBI taxonomy): Eukaryota > Viridiplantae > Streptophyta > Magnoliopsida > Poales > Poaceae > Raddia > Raddia distichophylla. Next base: position 19,208 of record SPJY01025224.1, on the reverse strand, counting down.
TTTTTATTATAATAGTTAATGCGGATTTACAAATGAGGGGCTATTTTTCGCATTTTTCTATTACTTTTTATTTTTTTTGGAGTTATGTAAGCTATGTAGGTGCAGCTAGTTTCTACACTTAAAAGCCGCACCTTTCTAGTCTGGGAGTTACACACGGATAACAAGGCTTATCTCGGAGTTTTACAAGACAGAACACATGCTTCTACGACGAACAATAGCATTTTAGCATCCAAAATCATTACGATTCTGGACGGAAATCCTGCTCGAGCACCAAGTACCAACCCCTCTCCACCGGTAATCAGTTAAGCTTCCCCTTTCACCTTCTAATTCTATGATTAGCTGTATCTTCATCTCTAGCAAGTATTGTAAGTCAGTGTCCGCCACCCTTGAGAGGAGGGAAGTCAACTTCATCCCTCAGTACGTAGGACCCTTGTGGCCTGAAGATTTGTCATTCATAATGTTACAAAATTTACTTAAACGCAATGGATTCAATAAAAAAAATAGTAATATGAAGAGCAAGAACATGAGCTTCGCCCATAGACTAACTACGAGGACAAAATGCATTGCCCTTGAGACCAGTCTCTTGCATAAAAAGTAATGGACAGCTACTAATTACCTATTTCCTTGCACTACCGCAGTTCAAAGCATTTTCATCACGTAAAATTTCGAGTATCAGATAGTAAATTTCTAGTATGAGAAAGAAAGGATTACCTGCATCGGGTTACACCTGGACTGGTTGGTTTCTGAATAGCTGACGCAGGGACTTGTGCAAGCCTACTAGGTAGAGGGGGGAATGCTTCTTCACTCAGGTTCTGAATCTTTGAAGCAGGGACTTGACCAGGCCCCTGGCTAATAGGAAGAGGGGGACAGGCTTCTTCGCTAAGGTTCTCAGTCTTTGATGAGGCAGGGACTTCTGCAGGCCCCTTGCTAGTAGGAAGAGGGGGGAATGCCGCGTTAAACTCTGGGAGAAGCCTCAACGGGTAAGCCCCCAAAGATCCAAACTCAAGATTATCATCTAGCTGACAGTATCCCTTGGTGGCAGGTGAGGAGGGCTGAGAGGTACTAGATGCTGGGATTTCCTTCAATTGATTTTCAGATCCCACAAGCCCTCCATTATCTTCGGACTTTTGGCCAACTGTGTTCATGTTTGAGCCATGTTGCTTGTTCTGAACCATTGACGGCATCTGTTTGGTTCCACTGTCTGTTGATGCTTGGTCATCAATAGAAACAGCATCTCTAGGTGGAATTAAGCTCTTTCTGGAAGAAACACCCTGTTGCGAGTTGTTTTGCTTCATCAATATTTGATCTATTGCATTCTGAACTGCGATAAGTTCATTTCTTGGACCATAATGTCCCTGTTCAAACGAGTTGCACCGTTGAAGGTTGTTATACAGGGTACAATGAATTCTTATAAGTCGATCTAATAGCGATAACTTTTGTTTTCTCCCTTTTTCAGATGAAATGCGTTCCTTGTAAGTATCATAACTCTGCAAATATTAAATGAATGAAGTTCAAATGAATAGCTAGTTACAAAGATTTTTGTGAGCAAAGTGCCATTACTTGCATCTAGTTAACATGGAAACGTTTGAATCTAGACCGCTGAAGCTAAATTTACATCTTTTGTAATGCGCTTCAGATTACCAAGGTTGGACCTACACAATGCAAGTTTTGATTGACCCTGAAATGATCAAATGACAATGAATCCATCTATCGAGGAAAAAGGGAAAATAGCCTCGTGGTAAACAAGGTACAACCAAGAACAAAGTAATTTAATGAAAAATTGAGAATTTCTAAACCATGTAGCATAAACAAAACTAGCATATTCTGAATGTTCTTACCATTTTGGGAATATATGTGCCAGTTCCACGCGTCTTTGGAATATCCCCTATGATACAAGGCCAAGAAACAGGGTAATTCTCTGTACCAGCTGGAGTAGACGGAGACAATGCTAATCCACTGGATAGAAAATCTGTTCCAGACGGAAACGTTACACCCTGGGCATAAGGAACAGACAATAACTGAGTCAAATTCATTGAATTATAAATAGAGCTGATGCTAAAACGTGGAGCATAAACAAAATGATCATAAGCCAAGGGTTTTACATTTTGGGGAAGATATGCATCAGTTGCATGCATCTTAGGAATGTCCCCTGTGGTATGAAACCAAACATGATAATTCTCTGGATTAGCAACAGGGGGTGGAGACAATGGCATTCTGTTGCATAGAGTATATGTACCAGAGGGTAACGCCACATTCTGGTGATAAACTGCATTAGTTTGGACCTCAGCGTGTGCTCGCTGAAAATCATTTCCTGTGCTCTGGGAGCAATAAACTGGAGGCGTGTACCATCTCTCGGTATCAGTAGATGAAGCTAACGATAGCCCTGGGGGCCTTGCATCAGTATTTGTCAAGTTCACAGTTGGAATATCAAAGGAGTTCTCGTCAAGAACACCAGCCAAAAATGCTTCTTGAACTGACTGCAGGAACCCATCAAACAAGGATTCCAGATGATACTGAACTTTCCGAAGGCATCCTAAGTGCGAATCCAGATCTCCTGAGAGATTCAGTAAATTTGGTGAGAAAGGAGAAAGTAGCAGTTTTTCCTCATGGAGATCAGTCCAACTTGACTCGCTAACAGGACAAGAATTGGTAGCATCCGAAGTATTTGTACGAGTAGAAGAAGCCAATATATGTGGACCGTTTGCACAAATCTGTTTTTGCATAAATGATCTGCTAAGGGGTAAATATTCCTCTCTTGCAGAATCCTTACTGTGATGCTTAGTGTTGCTGCCATCATTCTCTGGGGAAAAGGATATGTTGTTCCCGTAACTGGCTAAATATGGTAATTTCGTACTGAAATTAGCTCGTGATACAATCATTTTATAATCAGCTGCAGACATTGTATACCAAATTTTGTTCCAGGGACGATCTTGGGCATCGCCTGGCAAATATCTACTTGAAGTCTTGTGAACACTTGGTTTCACATTTGATTCCTTGTCAGGCAGTTCCAATGAATTGTGAGGACTTCTATTTTCTTCTTCATCCACGCTAGAAATTTCTAAGTCTGACAAATCTTCGCTAAGTGCCATTTCAGGACCAAGGAAAGATTGGAACAAACCACTATTTCCCAGGTCTGGTCTTTCTCCTGTTCCATGCCTATCCAATGTGTTTGCAAAAAAACCATAAATTTCATCAGGAATAAATTCAGAAGGCAACAGGAGAATTTGACCAAGCTTTTGTGCACCAAATGCAAAAGCACTCCGTATGCGATAAAAGCTTCCTGCAGAAAATTAACAGACTTAACAACAAATATCAGAAGAACCAAATTAACAAATGTTGAAATCTCCTCAGTTATTCTGACCTTTGCTGACACTTCTTCCAAGATTATTGCTCCCTTTCAGTGGGTCAACTATGTTAAGATGCTTTAGGCGGAAGTTAGAGTTGTATCCACCAGAATCTTCTGGAAGTACAAGTAGTCTACCCAATGCATCCTTGATGCATTCTTTGCCCAGCACCAGTTCATCATATATGGCTGTAGAGTGATCTGCATGTCAAATTTTTTTGAACCAAATGTTAAGATTTTAATAACTAGACAAATGATGCCTGGTGATCTCTCAATAGAGAAAAGGAATAGACAGTGTCAGATATAACTCACCAGTTAAGTTGGGCAGGGCTGAGAAAGCAATAGGACCATTTAAACTTACACAGTAGTTTTCCCAATCAAACTTGCTAAAATATTCCAAAAATGTATACAAGGCCTGTTAAATAAAGAAGACACATGAAAACAAAAACTTTGCACATCTTGTAAAGCTGCCTGAGAAATCTAAAAGATGTTATGGCTTCCAGGAATTACCTCCAGAGGGCCATTCAGAGATTTGTGAAATATATTAAATATGTAAAGGACAAGCGTTTCCAAGCCATAAGTAGATATAAGCCCATGATGAGCTCCCAGAATGCGGCTCTCATGGTAACACCAAGTCTTGATTAATATAATGCTCTTTTTGAACAGATGATCTTTCCCAACTTCCTGGTCAACCTGAACCAGGAATAGACATTCAAGTTTGGGATCCAGCGTTACACACTGTATTTGTTCAAGTTGCTGGGTGTGTGTTCATGCTGAAAGATTTCAAGCAGAGCAGACAGTTCAAAATTACATTTACATACCAGCTCAAGAAAACAGAGTGTGGACACCCCACCAACTTGGTTGAAGGAGATGTCAACAACAATATTCTCAATAACACATTTAATGAGCTTAACCTGGGTGCACAAACAATGAAGAAGTTTTGAGACACCGTGTGGAATGATATCAGTGGCATGTATAAAGAGGTAGAAAGACCACATAGTTTAATCCCCTTTCCGCATATTCAGATTACATAGTTGGAAAAGGAAAAAACTACCTCTTCAAGGAGCATACATAATGATTGATGAGAAAGAAGGAAAAGGTCAAAGCATTGTCAGTTAGGAATAACAAGCGACTGATGAACTAATTTGTAAAATAAGTCGGTGAATATAAAATGCAGAATTATTAGAAAAAAGATGCACCTCAGCATTGATGAATTGCAACCCCTTGAGTTCAAATTCAGCGTCCTTGTTCTGCACCTCTGACTCAAGTACACTGCGAACATCATCAATGAATGTACTGTCCAAAGATGTGCTCCCAAGTACAGTTACATCCACATCCCCATCAGGGAGGTAGGTCTTTAATGGAACTGATCCAAATGCAAATACCTGTATTATTATTAGTAGTAGAAAACAAAAGAAGCACCGTATTAGTGGAAAGTATAGGCAGATTTTCATGCTAAATGACGAAGAGAACAAGTAAAACAAGTACGTAGTTTTTTTAACAAGAACAAGTATTGTTGTTTTAACCAAAATATTAGCGGCAAAATGATAATATAAGGAGTTTATGCAAGACACGCAAGTACTACACTGATATTCCTCCATGGTAGGAGGCAATTTGTTAAACCTTAAGTTTCAAGCATAAATGCACTCTCAGTTAAATTTAATACAAGGACTACATTTTAGGAAGCCAGCGAAAATCTTACAGGCACAAATTCAAGTATAATATTCTGTACTGTAGACAAAGACACAACTTATATGTCATCACATAACCCCATCCATAGCTCTAGCAAATCAAATGTAAAAGCAGTCGACTGATCAGATCTTTCCTGCCAAGAAATTTATTAGTTACTGATCAGAAATCCTAACCTTTCTGTTGCAATGAAATGGTAGTGCTCTTGCCTTCCATCCCAAAAAATTAGCCTATCGCAAAATCAGCCAGTTTATGAAGGGAAAAAATGACCAAGTAGAGGTGACCAGTAAACTGGCCACATGTAGCTTGTTGATTCATAAGTCAGAACCATGCTACTCGTTCAAGGAAAGTGGAAAGCAACCTTGCCTCCCCACCCCCTGTATATGGATCTTCCCATTTTGATTTCAAGTTAAATACGCCTTTGGCGCTTCAACAGAAAAGGATGTACCACCCGATCAGCATTTCCTCCCAAAAGGGCATGTTACAATAGGAATTCAATAAGGCCATTACGAGGACACATAAAGAACTTGAACAGTTGTTAACAGGTGCAAGGAATCAAGATCAGCAATTGGGTTTGGGTACGCTCCTATCATGCGATCCATATGGCGAGACACGAACCTCCTACCAAATTCCACTTCATGCAAACAATTAATATGATGAACAAAACAGCAACAGGCAAGGACCACATTTCCAGATTTATAGTTGGTGGATACAGTGTGAGGAAGGAATAACTTCCATAAGCACCAACGATGGATGCTCCCAATTCATGTTAAATAGAGACAAACTGAAGGCTTCCTATAAGAAGCGAAGGTAGAATGCAGCACAGACTGCACAGTCGAATGCAAGAATGTGACAGGCATGCATCTGTGATCTGCCACTGCATCGACCTAAAAACCTTGCTCGTTCCTGCCCTGCCACACTGCATTCTCCGGTCCTGTAGGTATGTAGCTGCTCGCGTACGTATATATCACTACAGGAAACAACGGTTGTTTCGACTACCAGAACCGTCGATAGTAAATACCAAACCGTCGCATACGTATATATACATATCCTCTACCTTAGTGGCTTTGTGCCATTGACATGTATGACATGTAACCACACATGTAGAGAAGGATGCAATGGGGGCATTGCAAAAGCAGCCGTGCTCCGTCCAAGCACGTGACGAATAGCCCCAGAATGCAACGAGCTCATAGCTGACCCGCACATTCTTGCACGATGGCGAGCATAAAGGCCAACCCGTCCCAGACACAAGCGCTACCTGAATTTAACCTTTTTGGGAGGTTAAAAGTGAGTCCTCGCTCGAATGAAGCCATGAATCATGCATACTACTGGACTGGAGTAGTGCACTGCACACTACGTAGCCATGGCATGGACAAAAGCTACAGACAGCGACCAACAGAAAAGCGGAAAGGCTTTTTAATGCTTCCAGAAATGTCCTAATCACACTGCTTAAAAAAGAAAACAATTGTCCTTACGCTAGTAAAGGGTAAAATTAAGGACTTGTTTGTTTTAGATTAAAGTTGAGTTAGGTTTTACTGTCGCAAATTTGTGATTAACTCGAAAGACATTTTAAAATTTTTTAAAAATTATGAAAAAATATTGTACGAATTCTAAGAACAACTATTTGAAACCCACAAAAATAACTACAATATGTTACACCATTTGGCTTGTACAAATAACAAATTTTTATTTAAATTAATTTAATTTAATCTGAAACAAACAAGGCCTTGGATCACCCAAAACAAGCTGCACTTACGGTAGTGTAAGGTCAACAGTGAAAGTCCTAATCACCGTGCTTAAAATAGACAAGTACAACCTGCACTGACGCCAGTAAAATGGTAAAACCGTAAAAGTACAAGCATATACCTGAGCCCAGAAAAGGGGAAGAAACCGTATGACTCGAAGTACAGTAGGACAGATTAGTCAAACAGGGACGAGTAAAAAACGACCAGGAGAAGGATATAATACTAATTAATTCATAGATTAGTCTTAATCCAAACGAAATGGACCGATTAGTCTAGTCTAATCCCCAAGCGCGAGGACGTAGGCTAGGGGACACGATCCTGTGCCCAGGTGAAAGCGACGGAAGCAGAGAAGAAGAAAAAAATCGAGAGCGAATCGAAACCCGAGACGCGGCGATCGGGATTGCAGTTGGATGAGGCGGAACGATGATCTCAGCAATGGATTTCGCTGAAGCTTGCACGAAAGAAACTTTTTTTTAAAAAAAAAGTGAGGAAAAGATGAAACGAAGCATAATCCACGCGAACGCCGACAGCGTCCGGAGCAGAGGCGCGAGGGTTTCGTGAGGGAAGAGGAGAAGCGAGGGGAGGTGGAGGCGCACGCACGCACCTCGGCGCCGAGTGACGTGCCGATGAGCCGCCTGACGTAGCTGATGACGTCCTGGCGCCGCTGCTCCGCCTCCACGGTGGGGTGCACGCGCAGCACCACTTCGCGCGCCGCCGCCTCCGCCGCGCGCATCGCCTCGGGCCGGATCGACGACGGCGGCGGCGCCCGCATGGCCATCACCTTCGCGAGCGTCTCGCCCGCCCCCGCGCCCCACCATTCCCCGCGCACTCCCCAGTATCCCCACCCGCCGCCGGCCCCCCATGGGAACCTCCCGCCTCCGCTTCCGCCGCCACCCCCGCGTCCTCGCCCGCCCCCGAACCTCCCGCCGCCACCTCCACGCACCCCATAGTACGCCAACCAGCCTACGCAGCGGCGGCCGCTGCCATGCGTACTAGGGGACCCGAATCTGCAACGAATACAAAGCGCCACGGAATCGAATCAAAACCAAATCATAGACGACGTCCCCCTTCCCGTCCGGATCATCATTCATCAGTGCTTACCCTGCCGCGTGTTTGGGTTCCGACGTTCGCTTCGCCTTCGCCTCGCTTCTCACTGTGGGCGGCGGCGGCGGGGGGCTAGGACAGAGGAGAGAGGGAATGGAGAACTGGTCCGGGTGTTGGGCCCTCTGCTCCGGCCTGCCCCACCTTATATAGGGGAGGGATGAGCCGGGGAGGGGAGGTGGATCCTGGCTGGGTCTCGAGTTATCGCCGAAAAAACTAATTTTTCGTAGCGGAAAATGGAGGAAATCCTTATTATATATGGCATCATTTAATACCGGGTGATATGGATGCCAAAAACCAGGGGCAGGTAGGAGGAGACCGCAGAGGAGTGATGGTGGTGCTGATAGCGTGCATATCTTTGGAACGGATTCAAGTTTGGGGATAGACGGTGGGGGGGTGTATGATGCTTGATGCATATCATTTATCATTTGGAGTGTTTTTTTTGGCATATTATTAGTGCGAAATATTTTTGTTGCCGGCGGTGGTAAGAAGTAAATTCGTTGTTATTGCATTGCATGTATACCATGGGTATTTTCTGGTGTAGACATGCCAATGGTTTTTTGGGTAGAGATGCAATTTTTTTTAAGCTAGGGGCCATAGCTGTGCAATTTCTCATGGATAAAGAGCTTGTGGTGTGACGAAAAATTGACGGGAATGGATAACTGCCATACGTGACGCTACGAAATAATCGGCTAGATCGTGTTGGCGTTACTAAGGGATGCGGAAGTGGATGAGGTGGCGAAAAGGTGTGATTACTAAGTGTGGCGTTACGAAATAGATCGCTAGGATCATATTGGCGTTACGTGTGTTCCAAAAGTAGATAAGGCGAAGAAAGGTGATGGAAAGGTATAAGTAAGCGTGATGTTTCGGATAACATAGTCTGCTAGATTGTGGTGACGTTGCAAGTGTTGGGGAAGTGGTTACAGCGACAAAATATCTAATCATTTAAATATGACGTTACTATTTAATCCGCATACAGAGGTGTCAATAGGCCTGCAAACGTGGATTGGATGATCGCCAAGAATGTCAACGGCTGGTTGGTTGAAGATCATGTGGCATGATCTTTTGGTCGTGGACATATAACTTCTTGTCGTGTATCAATAACTAGAATATGGATAGTATAATTAAAAAAATAAAATAATGCAATAATACTCATTAACACTAAAGAACTTACTTTATTTTCCTTCTTCTCTCCTCTTCTTCTCTTTGCTCTTTTCTTTACTTTCCCTTTCTCCCTTCTTCCTTTTTTGATTTTCTTTGTCTTCTTTTCTCTTGAAGAATGGTTCCTTATCCACATCAGAGGTTGTTGCCACATCACTTTATGTACGCTAGCTATGATTGTTCCATCATGCTCTCCTAGTAGGCCACATGCTCGTTCTTCACAAGGCAATCCCTCGTGCCCCTCCACGCGCCCCTCCTCATATTGTGCATATCGAGCTAGACCAGAAGATCGAGCTTGACGAGCTACTTGCGATCATATCAAGCTTTGTAGCGAACCATGCTAGGGTCAAGCACAATCCTGATTTGAGCTAGCCAAACTAAAGTACAACTTGTCGATTCCATTGGGCTCATCAATGCACTTCAGCCCAACTACCAACATATTCCACTAGTCCAAGGCCACAAACCACTAGCACACCCTAACAACCCAACTCACCATTGATAAAGACCCTACTCCTCACCTTAACCTAAAATCAAACTACCATCCTAGCTCCTAGCCCAACAAGCCTATTGTTTGCAACATGTAGTCCCTCTAGTATTGTTAGGATTTGGTATGATCGTCTAGGTCACCTGGGTTTGAGCATGATGTAAAGAATTATTAAGAATTATGTAGGTCATATTTTAAAATTGCCTAATTCCTGGAAACCTATACATTTTGTGTGCATGGCATGTGCCAAAGGGAATTTGATAATTAGACTCTCCCATCTAAAAGTCCAAGACGAATCACAAAATTTCTTTGAAAAGAATTCAGATTGATATCTATGGACCCAATTCTACCAATTTCAGCCTCATTTAGATACTTTACGGTCATGATAGATGAGTCTACTAGATGGTCTCATGCGTGTCTATTGTCTACACAAAACCATGCTTTTGCTAAGCTGATTACCAAAATCATTAAATTGAATGCTTACTTTCTGAAAAAAGAAATAAATACATCCAGATGGATAATATTGCTGACTTTAGCTTCCGGGCATTTAATGGTTACTGTTTGACTATGGGCATAACTATAGAGCATTTTGTCCCCCATGCGCATACCCAGAATGGCTTTGCAGAGTCGTAGATCAAAAGGATGAAATTGATTGCTAGACCTTTATTGCAATATGTTAGGCCTCCAACTAGTTGTTAGGGCTACATGGTGTTGCATGTCGCTGCATTAATTAAGCTCGGTCCAACTACATATCATAAAACCTCTATGGAAATAGTGCATGGGAAACAACCTAGTATTTTCCATTTGCATAGATTTGGCGGGTGGCGTACGTTACAACCTCACCAACACAACTTACCACTATGTGTTCTCACCGTAAACTGAGGGTCTATGTTGGGTTTGAATCTCCGTCCATAATTAAATACGTAGAGCCTACAACTTGGGATCTTCATAAGGCTCACTTCGCAAATTGTATTTTTTGACGATGACAATTTTTCAGCATCAGGGGAGATAATTAGTACCAATTAAACGAATACTGGGAAATAGATTGGAGTGACGGGGGAATTCAGTCCTTAGATTTACACACTAAAGCAAATGAATAGGAAGTTTAGAGCATAATAGATTTGTAAAAGATTGCAAATAGTTTGTTAAATACCTTCCCTAACCATAAAAGTGTAGTTAAGTCACATATACCTATTGGCAATGCACCGGAGAGAGTGGAAGTACCTCAGCGGAAGCTAGCCACTCCTGCTCAAGGCCCTCTTGGTCGGAAGAGAGGGAGAGATTTGGTTACACGTGATTCTAATTCGCGGAGACATCTTCAAAGGCAGAATGTCAGTATAGACTTATGAACCTAGCTTGTTAGGCGAAATGATCCGACCAAAAGCCTAAAAAACCATCCAGAAGATGGTTGCCATCTGATGACACGCCCAGTATCACTACACGCACAAACATTGGTGTTGCATGTTCGGAAGGTCTCAACCATGTTCTTTTAGGAAATCATGAGGCGTCCGAGGATATGAATGAGGAAAATATTCACTAATTATTTAAATTCAAGAGACATGTTTAAAATAAATACTACTATTGTCAACATATATTTTGCCTCAAAAATTGTTGAGTCCTTAGAGTTAGACCCAACACCTAAGACCAATGCATAGTGACCGAAATGCTCGCACTCGACTAAATGGATTGAGGTAGAATTGCGCCCACTTAACAAGGGGAAAGTTTTTGGCTCCGTATCGTCAACTCCTCCCAAAGTGTTTTTTGTTGGAGCAAAATGGGTGTTCATCCGAAAGATCGATGAGAAATCATCGGGTGCTGAGATATAAAACGAGTCTAATAGCACAAGGGTCTACGTATAGAATTGGTATCAATTAAGATGTTAGCAACTCTCTGGTCATGAGTGGTATCAATTAAGTTTGAGGTGAACGATTGGTAAAACCAAATTTTTCTTGGGGCTTGCATCTCGAGCATGTTTCAGAGCAAATATTTGTGCATCCAACTGTCTATACCTAGAAGGTGTTAGAGAAGTTTAACATGAGTAAGGCACATTTGCTGAAAACCCCCATGGTAGTAAAGTCCCTGGTGGATAAAGAGCCCTTTAAACATAAGACAAAATAAGGAGATTTTGGAACCAGAAGTTTTCCTACCTCAGTATTATTGGAGCATTTATGTATTTTGCCAATTGTACCAGGATTGACATTGCTTTCGTAGTGAATCTTTTGGCTCGATACAGCTTAGCACCTACTAGAAGGCATTGGACCGAGGTTAAAACGGTTTTTAGGTACCTACTAGGAACGTAAGATCTTAAATTATTCTATAGGAGAAATGAGCCCAAGACCATGGTGGGATATACTGACGTGGGATTCATGTCTGATCCGTGTATGGCTAAATCTTAGATGAGGTTTGTTTACCTGTATGGTGGTACGTCAATTTTCGTGGATATCTAGTAAGCAATCATTTGTGGTGACATACACTAATCATCCAGAGATTATTTATGTCGACACCTGGGACCTCACGTCACGGCCCCGAGGGTCGGACTGTGTAATTTGTAGAGAGGGGTGAGCAGACTGATATATTGGACCCTACAAGTTTGGTCTTGTCGTGTGACGGTGGGAGGAAGGCCGTGGACTCTTAGGGACAATGCTTTTTTAGACTGGTTCGGGTCTATCCGAGGAGATAAAAACCCTACTCCAGTGGTTCTTCGTCAGGATGCTCAAAGGAATACAAGGGGAGATTGGTGCGACTATCGTCGGTGAAGGACTCCGGCGACCACTGGGAGCACCACTTCCTGCCTCTAACTATGGTGCTCGATTACCTCCTTGGTTGGTCTTCCGGGTGTGTGTGAGAGAGTGTCTAAGGTCCTGTTTTTTTGAGCTGATTTGAACGGTTGAACAGTTGAACGACTAAAATGACTGAATTTCGAGAGTTTCTCGAGGTTGTCTTGAGATTCGGATCCATTTTTTTGACTATCTTTTTAAAGGTTAAAACCCACCTGCGAAACAGCGAAAAAACTGACTCAAAAACCTTAAAGCATATGTCTTTTCAAAACGTAGATAAGCCTTTAAACTGTTAAGCTGAAAAGAACAGGGCCTAAGTCTTGTGTGGATCTCCGTCCCTTGTGTACATGTACTGGCCTGTGCCTGATGTGGTCATATCTTCCTCTCCTGTTGTTAGGTGCGGCCTTTTATAGCTGCTCGGATCATGCTTGAGCCCATCATGCTGCCGGCGCTAGTGTGGCCCTACATATTTTAATGAATCAGCTGATGGCACGGGGGTGTGACCGGGGAACACTACCGTATGAGGTTGATATCTGTCTTGTCTACCAACCCGGGCCCACTTCTATCACATCACCACTGCGCCTGCATTGTTTCGTTGTTAACCTATCCTTGTAGCGCATGTTTTGTGGCTCCTGAAGCAGGCGGGTTATTTTGAATGTCAGAAAGGGTCCTGTCAGGGTCTTGGCTTCACTGGGAAGCCATGCCCCAAGCGGCCTAGCTTTGACATGTGTCTACCTTGCTGGCGTGACCTAAGCAAAGTCCCGACGCTAATGTTCTCGAGACCTCCATGGCTCGATAGCTCCTTTCGAGCAACCCTAACTCAGGGACCTTTTAGGAGCGATCTTGCTCGGGTAGCCCCTCCAAGTGTTCCTTCAAGCGCTCTTGCTCGGGCAGCCCCTCCGAGCGTCCCCAAGCAGCAGATCCTTGCTCGTGGCACTTTGACCTGGTCATCTCAAGGCTACCGTCAGTCACGGCGCTAGCTGTCGCTATGTACGTCATCCTATCCCATCAATTTCCTTATATGAAGCCTCATGAGATAATGTTCGGTTGAGGTGGATGGTTAATGACATTCAGAAATCATGTGGTTTGAATACCATCGATACCTCCACAATTATCTTTGAGGATAATGTTGTTTGTGTTGGACAGATGCAAATTAACTAAAAATAATCCCTAAGTTGTTATATCCTCATGAACTCTAGAAGAATGGTGAGATAGAAATAGTTCAGATGAAATCGTATGACAATTTGACGGATTTGTTCGCAAAGGCTTTGCCTATCTTAATGTTCCGTGTATTCGCGGAATAGGAATGAGGCGATTTCAAGAGGTGCAAGCCTCGGCGGAAGCTAGCACTTAATGGGTAGCCCATAGTGACCCCGAAGATCATATCTTTTATATGAGTTTTTTTAAAGTTTTTTATAGTAAGGTATGTAACAAGGCAATATCACTTAGCTTGCATGTATAGTGCACTCTTTTCTTTAATCCTTTTTTTCCATTGGGTTTTTTTTATAAAGTTTTGGACGAGGCATGTGTATAGCGCGGTTTTTCAGTGAGAGTGTTGTAACCTACGTGACCTGATCATATACTCTGAATTGAGATAAATGTCCTTATCCTTTTACGTTTCTTGGTGGTCAAGAAACCCTCCATTATAAATATGAGAGACATCCATTTATAAATAGATGCTGGCATACTAAAGATTAATAAAAAAATTATCACATATGTTCTCTCTCCATCTGTATCTATGTACTATGTGATTAAATCTTGTAATCGATAGACTATGATGTGTCGTGATTTGATATATCATACCACCATGGAACCGCTCCTCGCTCACCCGCTTCGACGAAAAATTTGGAGTCGGCCCGACGCACGTACGAGGTTGCTAGCTCTGCGGTATGAATTCCTTTTTTTTTTGGTCAAAATTCAAATAAATGAGCTGGAAATTGGCACATTTAATTTTCTCACAATATAATATATAAATTCCTAATTTCTAAGTACTGCTACTACCACCAACTACTCGAATTCATACTTTCGAAGGCCTAAGCGAATTTTAGTATATTGTTTAATATGAATCTCGGAGATGATCAAATGCCTCTGATTACGCCCAGAAAGTTTTAAAATTCTTTAGTCGTGGTGGGAAGACATACCGTTTGTATCAGCCCTACGCTCGATCGTGTAGTTCAACTAGAAATGAACACTGAAACACTCCGAGGGGGAAAAAATAGGACAATTATGTGTGAAGGTCATATTTATGCATTTCCATCATATCTGGAAAATGGAATACCAAATGCCATTAATTCCTTCTAGTGAATCACGATTAAATGCTGTGATCTCTGAAGCATTAACACGAAACAGATTCGGTGAGATTGTTGTATTTTACTGCTATTAATTAGCTTAATTATAGAAAAAAATGGTTGGAATTTGAGGAGATTGTTAATTTTATATATATAGGCCTTATAATTCAATTATATTGCCTAACTTAAATAATTAATTTGATACAATAGAGATAGTTTTCTAAACAATACATGCAAGCAGTTAACAAGGCAAGGCGGTTGTCTGTATAGCAATACAAGCAAATAGACTGCGCAACCATTTCGCTCTATAATTAAATTATTGGGTGTTGTAGCAGGGGAACACCCATCCCCTACGAAATAGGGACATACGAATCAGAGCAGATACAACAGACCCAAGGGGCGGCGGCCAGAAGTGAGCTTCGCCACTCGAAGGTGAGGCGTTGGCGAACCAAGGAGGGTGATGGCCCGAAGGAGACTCCGGACCCGAAGGCGAGGTGTTGGCGAACCAAGGAGGGCGATGACCCGATGAAGTCACCGCCACCCGCAGGCGGGGTGATGGCGAATCAAGGAGGGCAACGGCTCGAACAAGGCTCCGCCACCCGGAGGCGAGGCGATGGCGAATCAAGGAGACGATGGTCCGAGGGCCACAAAGGAGCGGAGTTTCCTTGTTCAAAGTATAGAGGGCTCCGCAAGCGCCAGGAATCATACCGCGTGGCAGGAAGATACCCGTACAGAGCACAACGACCCAGTCTCCCTGTAATCCCCCTTGTAACTTCGCTTTTGCTAAGGCGTTGGGGGCATTTATGTAATAACTATAGGCATTGGGGTGCCTTCCTCCAAAACCTTCTTATAAACTGTGAGGCCCGAGAATAATAGGGGTGTGAGGAAAAATTCCTAAAAAAATAAGTTTGCTGATTCATCCCAACAACACTGGCGATGTCCATGGGGAGAGAATGAATCAGTCACAGATCGCATCCTCCCAAAAAAATCCTCTCGGATCCAAGCTCTAGCACTCGGATTCCACCAGATCGACCACGAGCCATCTGTGTTCTTCCAAAAAAACCAAATCTCCCCCTTAGATTTGGAGCATCCGTGGACAAGAACTTTCCTGAATCAAGCTCTCAAATCGCCACAAAATCCCAAATCCGAAACTCTCAAATCACACGAATTTGTAGTTGGTGTGAGGCCCAACGACCACTGATGAGCCCCTGGCTCCTCAAATTATGTCAGCTAGCAATCAGAGGCCGCGGGCTAAGCGAATCCATGAAGCACATGCCAACTTGGGCCATGATTTAAAGGAGATTTGGAGAGGGCCAACAAGGATATGGAGAGGGATGCAACGTCGTCCAAATTGCCAAATTACAGTTGGAGAGTCAGCCCACAAGTCTAATTCCGAATCCAGTTCGAGCCCAGTTCGGAATCCAGGAGCAGTCTGTATTAAAACGGGTGCCCAGGTTGCATACGGACTCCGTTTTCGGTGTTCTACCACTCGTTGGAAAGATAATTTCGAGATCTTTCCAACGCATCCAGGCCCATAATCAGATTCATTATGTGCGAGTCGCAGTGGTCGAAACAATGTCGGTCCGAGTCTGTTTCGAGTCTAGGTCGAGTCGGAGTTGAGTTTTGGCTGGCCTGCGTGCCATATAGCCTAGGGCCGGCGCCCATGTATGGGGAGATTGAGTTATTGCGTGTTTTTCTAGGGTTTCTTCCCCAAGAACAAGAAGAGGGCATCCCTCTTCGATCTATCCTGCCGATCTTGAAGATTGTGTTGAGACCGTGATCAAGCTGCTGCTTGGGTGCGTGTCTTGATTCTCGTTTGGATCTCCTCTTCTGATCGTGGTTCGTCGTGGCCGCGGGTGGAAGATCTCATCTAGGATTTGGATTGCATCTACTGTAAGCCAATCCCTCTATCTATATGTGCTAGTGCTTGTGTATGATTAATCAAACAGGATTATTCGGTAAATTGTTGAGGAGTCCAATTATCTCTGGTTATTATCTTCTCCGTGAGATTCATCTACAATAGTACTGCTGCGGGAGTTTGGTTACTGCTAGAGTTTAACTACGTAGTCCTGCTGTTGTGCGCTTGGAAATATTATATCAATATTTGCTTCCAAGATACTTGTGGATTGTGCATGAACCTTATCGCCGCTGTTCTTTTCGGAATATTGAATCAGCCACACGTTACATTCAGAGTTGGATTTATTTTCCCTGTCGTGCATACTAGTGGTGACTTCGGCTCAAGTGAAATTCAGTGGAAGCGTTAGCTTATTTGAACTACCGTGAAAGATCGGGAAAATATACGGGCACCGTAGGCGTGTCCTCATCAACCACCCTTCTTAGTAGCCCGGTGCGGCGGCCAAGCCTACGGGGGCTCAGGCCGCGCGGTCTTCCCAGACAGGCCTGGTGCGATTTGGCGATCCGGGTACAGATCCTTCGTACAGTGAGAGGAAGAGGGAAAGCAATACAAACCGTGAAGACACAAACTATTTACCCTGGTTCGAGTCCCTACTGCCGGGTAATAGCTCTACTCCAGCCTCGTTGATTATATGGTGGAAAACAGTACAAAGGTGCCGAGACCAGGCTTGAAGGCACCTATGCCGAGCTTACAAAGGTGGCGACTAAGGACTATGGCTACTGCTAGGGAAGCTTTGGATGCGTGTGTTGCTTGGGTGACTTGAGGAAGATGCTGAATCGCCTTCTATCACCTGGCCTTGACTGGGTCCGAGGCCTTTCCTTTTATAGGCGCAGCGGGTCGCCCGAGTCGCCCGGAGCTGATGCGGCGGGTCGTCCGAGTTGCTCGGAGCTGATGCGGCGGGCCCGCGCCTGTCTCTGCTTTAGTGGCAGTGCCCTTGTCTCATTCCGGGGCTTGGTCTAGTCTCGAGCCTGCAGGGAGAAGCTGGTCAGGTTAGTACTGGACACGTGTTTGTCTTGGGGTGCCAATACGGGGAGAAAACCTTCTTTAGGGAGAAAGCACTTTCCCTTTATCCCCGATATAGCATTGACTGGACCGGGCCAGCCTCACGCCGCCCGTTGGGGGCGTCGCGTACTGTAACAACCGTCGCTGTCTGCCAAAGGGGGCAAACGACAAACCGTGCTGCCCGCGTGCTTCTCCCCGGGCTACGGGTTCCCGGGGAGACAGTTCTTCCCGGTCAAGTCTGGGAAAAGTGTGGTGGGATATGACAGTTGTTGCCACCTACCCACTGACAGGCGGACTGCCTGCGGGACCCTCTCCCGGGCTAAGGATAGCCCGGGAGGTGCGCCGTGCTCCTGGCTGGGATCCAGGGAGGCGCGATTGACCAGGTCAAGCCCGAGGGAAACCCTGGCGGGCTAGACGCTTCCTTTAGTACGGCCAGTGGAGGCCTTTTGGACCTTCTGTACGTGCGGTGGGCCGGTACGAAATCGGCCCAAGGCCCGTCTCGGGATGGGCTACTTATCAATCACCAACAGCCAACCCTCGAGCCTCGAGCGGGTCGCGTGGCGAGCCGGTCTGAGGTTTAGGAAAAGATCTCCGTCACGCGCTGCGCGAGAAGACTCGGCTAAGGTTTTTGGGAGCCATGGGAGCCAAAGCCTCGGCATTGAATATGATTTGACGGAAACGTGGGGCAGTTACACCCCCCTGGGCACGACTCCCACGATCTCCACTTTGACCGTTGGCTTCCTTGATAAGGCAGTGTTTCGCAGGGGGAACTCTTACTTGCAGAATCATCCCCTTTGCCTCTTTCTTTGCCTCCTCCTTTCGCTTCCGGCCTTCTCGCTTCCTGCCGCCATGGTGTAGAAGTGCTCCGGAGTGCTTTATCCTTAGCCGTCGGATTTTGGCCACGGGCTTGCTTGAGATGGCCATGACTGAACTCAGCGTGACTCGTTATTGGGGGGAGGTTTTTTTGAATTGAATTGAACTGAAATGAAGGAAACTTACGACCTGATTAAGCGTAGAAGCGTTGAAGAAGGGAGATGTTCCATAAGCTAGGGAGTTCGTTCCCATCCTTATCAGCAAGACGTACCGAGCCCGTGCAGGCTGCGGACACTACTTTGTACTGTCCCTCCCACATGGGGCTGAGCTTGTTGGAGCCTGCGAGGTTCTGAATGCGACGTAGAACCAGATCTTCTACTTGCAGGGTCCTTGTATGTACGTTTCGTGCCGTGTAGCGACGCAGGGACTGCTGGTAGGCCACAGCCCGGAGTAGGGATTGCTCACGGCGCGCCTCGAGTGGATCGAGGTCAAGCTGCATCTCCTCGTCGTTGACCACGAAGCTTGCGAAGTCGACGCGATCGGATCCTAGTCTCATTTCTGTTGGGATGACGGCTTCCGAGCCATAGACGAGCCGGAAAGGAGTTTCTCCTGTAGCCCGGCTGGCCGTTGTCCGGACTGACGGTAGCTCGTCCACCCAACCTTGGTGTTTAGCCCTGAGGGCGTCGTAGACTCGCTTTTTGATGCCTTGGACTAGCTGTTCATTACCTCGTTCAGCCGCTCTGTTACTCTGTGGGTGGGCCACAGAAGCCAGTGCGAGCTTCATGCCGATTTCTTCGCAGTAATCGTTGAACTCCCGGCTCGTGATTTGGGTGCCATTATCAGCGATGATCTTGCTAGGCACACCAAATCTTGCAACGATGCTTCGGAAA
>SPJY01025203.1:786619-806646 GCA_005191435.1 Raddia distichophylla | reverse complement strand
TGAGGTGGGCTTTTTTTAATTCACTGGCATGCCTTAATGGGGGACATATTCTTCCATAGTCCATGTTTTTTCACGTCCTACAAAAGCAGAAGGCCCAGCAAAGCTACTGTACTAACAACCAAAGTGAATAGAATTGGGTGGGCTTTGTCTTATTCATAGCCCAAAACAGCCAAATACTGGATCAAAGCCCAACACAAAAGCAGACTGTGCTTTGTCTTGTCTTGTACAGGCAAAGTCAGAAAAATCGACTGGGCTTGTCTTCTATCGTACAGGCAACTGCAATTTCACAACGCAAAACTAACAAAACATGGGTAGTTGCCTGCTCCGTTCACATGCATTGCAGTCGTCTGGACAGTTAAAAAAGAAGACAGGCGACTGCCATGGAGACGGTCCCTTATGTTAGTGCGTGTTCTTATTCTACTTGACAGATGCCACAGTACTGTCAGTACGAGATGGTTGAAAAGAAGTACGGAGTAGAACTTCATTGAGTCGTTGTCCAGGTTGTTCTTGCCTCATTGCCTGCCCCGTCCCCCATACTGATTGATTCACCGGCGGCGGCGACGTGGAGATGTCGGGCTCAGCAGTGTGCTTGGCGGCGCGCTGTTCGTGTCCACGGCCGTCGCCGGCGTGGTCGTCATCGTCGCTGGGCACCAAGGTGATGCCTCCGCCTCTACCATTAAGCGGCGCGGGTTCGTTCGTGTGTGCTTTCTCCTCGTCGCGCTGTGCTACCTTCTTGCCATGCTGCTCACCGGTGCCTGATCCCGTGTCCAACTCCAAGTCGATTTGGGAGTACGCGGCGAGTACGAGTGTACGACTTCGAGTCGAATCCAGCGTTCTGCGAACATATATAGGATCCCCCTTCCCTTTCCTCCCAGTTACGGATCCCCCTTACTCCTCTGCGCCCTCACCTGCTCCCACGGCCGCTCATCGCCGTGGAGCACCGCCGCCGCGATGAACAAGCGTTCATCTTCCTCCTACGACTACGACGACGAGCACTCCGCCGGCCCCAGGCGCACCTCCCGGCGCGCGCTGCGGCCCCTCGAACCGCCTCCGCTGCGCCGCCGCGCGGGTCCATCCGCCGCCGGCGGCGGCTTCTGCTCGGAGGAGGAGGAGCGGAGCACCGTCCGGCGGGTGGCGGACCACTACAGCGCGCGCTCCAACCGCTCCCTCCAAGAACGCGAGAACAGCCCCATCATCAACCTCAAGAAACTCAACAACTGGGTCAAGAGCGTCCTGATCCAGATGTCCTCGCGCCCGGGGGACTCCGTCCTGGACCTCGCCTGCGGCAAGGGCGGCGACCTCCTCAAGTGGGACAAGGCCAGGATCGCCTACTACGTCGGCGTCGACATTGCTCAGGGCTCAATCAAAGACTGCATGGCTCGCTACAACGGCGAGGACACGGATCGACAGAAGCGGAGGAAGAACTTCAGCTTTCGTGCACGCCTAATCTGTGCCGACGGGTTTCAGGCTCGCCTCCTCGAGCACTTGCGCGGGGATGCTCCGTTCGACGTCTGCAGCTGCCAGTTTGCTCTGCACTACTCGTGGTCGACGGAGGCGCGCGCCAGGCAGGCTCTGTCCAACGTCTCCGCCGCGCTCCGCCCCGGAGGCATCCTCATCGGGACAATGCCTGACGCCGACGTCATCTTGGCAAGGCTAAGAGAAGCTGCAGGGCTGCAATTCGGAAACAGAATCTATTCCGTCACTTTCTCTGAACAGCATGCCAAACAGAAATCCTCTCCGTTTGGCGTCGAGTACAGGTTCCTCCTTCAGGACGCCGTCGACTGCCCAGAGTGGCTGATACCCCTGAACGCCTTCAAGTCACTAGCGGAAGAGTATGGCCTGGAGCTGCTTGTAGCGAAGAATTTCGGTGACTTCGTGCAGATATACGCACAGAGGCCTGAATTTGCACAGCTAATGCAGAGGTTTGGTGACAGAGACACTCTGAAGAAAGAAGAATGGGAGGTGGCCTCGCTATATGTCGCTGTTGTTCTGCGGAGCCGAGGAAAGACCTTCACAGCAGCGGACATAGACTTGATAGCATGAGATCGACGTCGCAGCTTCAATTTGTATGATCAGTTGTCACTGATGATGTAATGGTGTACAAGTCTGTTAATAAATGTTTAAATCAGTGCACCTCTGTATATAAATGTTCAAATCAGTGCATCGCTGATAATGATAGTTGTAAATTCAGAGCTTGTAAATTCAAGTTGTAGTAGTTAGTACTATCAGAATTCAGATTGTTCCTATTCAGAAACTGGAGTACTTTTTAAAATTTTATTTGGACTATCATCCAGCAATTCAATATTGCTTACTCAATGCATTACCAGGAAAAATGCTCAAGTTTTCTTTGTGAGGAAATCCTTTTATGCTGCAACCATTTATAAAGCACATTTGATCTTGTTTACTAAATTCCAGAAATTAAGTAGTCTGACAAGAAGTTTTTTTGAAGACAAGAAGATTTTGTATGGCATGTTTTGAGAAAACTAGCAATTCTATTATTATTTTCTTTGAATTTTATCTGCCATTATTCTCATTATGCATCAAACAGATTCCTACTTATTGAAGCCACTGAAGCTGTTACATTTGCCATGTAACTGGTACTCTTAAGCAGTAGCTTGAATTCTTGACATGAATGTAGTCTGAAACATGAATTCTTTATACTAGGCATATTGAACAATCTGAAATTAATCTAATAAATCTGGTTCAATTTGAAATTTCAATCTGAACAAAAATGGACAAATAGGTAGAACTCCGTTCGCATTGCTTTAATGTGAACAAAAAATACAATCTGAGCATATTGCTTCAATCCAGAGTACCATTTCAACAAAAGTTACAGTAACCTTTCCATCATCCACAATCCAAACTACAAAATCAGAAATACTACTGCAATCATCCCTACATGTGCACACATGTAGAAGTTGTTGTTCCTGTAGTGGGACTGGCACACCTGCTTGTGCACAACAATAACTCCTTCAGTTCAGAGTAAAGGCATCAGTTTGGAGTACAAAAGATGCATTAAGCCATCAAGTAAAGCCCACAAAAGAGCTTCTTTTCCATCAGTTCAGAGTTTCAGACTTCAGTTCAGTTGAGTTGGGAGCATGAAGAACTCTATGTCTTTGCAGCTTGAGCAGATAGGCGATGACGCGATGCCATCTCCGCAGTCCGTCGCGGACATTGCCGTCGTCACCATCTTGATCTGGATGCCGACGCAGGAGAGCCACGGGCGCGAGGGACCATGGTAGATCTGGTTGGCGTCGACGGCGACGGCGCCGCCCGTGTCCAGGGACGCCACGACAGATCTGGTTCAGTGGGCAAGGCGCCTGGCCGACCACTCGCATGCCCACAGCCTTCATCCTCTTCTTCCCATCCGGTGTCTCGCCCACGGCGGCGCTCTGCGGGAGGAGGGGGCGGCAGCGGTGCGCCGGAAGAGGAGACGGCGGCAGCGCGTGGGATGCGGGGACGACGGCGCCGCGCGGGAGGAGGGCATGGCGGTGGCGCGCGGGAGGCGGGAGGTGAGCTACCGGCGAGAAACAGGGGCGGAGGGCATCGGAGGTAGGGGCAAAAATGGCAGGCCACATCTGACGAGGGCCGATTTGATCTACCGGCGACAAATATTTTGACGCCTTTTCCTTTGACCTGCAACGTCAAATCAAACAAATAAAAACGGAGGGAGTAATGCTCAATCAGATTCTGTTTATGGAAAACCTGATCGGTCATGATTTGAGCCGGGATTCGTGTGCACAAAATAAAATGTGCAAGCGAAACACAAACGGATGCAGATTTTTTTTCGAAAGATTACAAACGCAGAATTTCTCACTCAAATGTGATGGCTCAGTGGGTCGACACAGATGTATCTGTTTGATCTGATCCTAGTGCACGGGCAGCCCGGATTGCCCGAACAGCGGAAGACACAAGACGCCCCAAGACTAGAAGATCGCGCGCCTTTCGGCGAAGGGTATTGTTGTAAAACCTTGCCACCAGGTGTAGTACAAGGCAACGTACACGAACAATCACACAAGAACACAAGAGACAAGATATAGGGGTGGAGCCTTATCTTTATTAATTTCTGATTGATGTATACAATATGTGTCTCCACCTCTGAATATATAGTGCTTCAGCCGTGCTTCAGGCTTGCAGATAGAGTCCAGCGTGGGACCCACAGGGGGAGGGGCGTCGGCCGGCCCTAGGCTGCGCGTGCCTAGTGGTTCCGCAACACTCCCCCTTCACCTTTTCCAGCGAGATGCATATGCCTCATCCAAGCTCCATCCAAAAACCCAGTGGGAAAATGGATTGGAAAAAGAGTACATAGTATACGTTTGCCATGCGCACGATTTACCTCATTAAAAGCCTTACGTGAGAAAACTTTAGGAAAAAAACTCATCAAGAAAAAAGAGTACAAACCACCCAACATTGCATTCAATCTTCTAAATCGAGTTGGGTACTTCGGCTTCATGCTAAAGTTTTAATTCAGGGCGTGTGAATTATCTTCCCCTGAATTCAGCACTTCTTTGAACCTGATCATTCCAATGCCTCTAATATATCTTTCAAAGAAGACAGTAGGTAATGATTTAGTCGGTGAACAGGTCAGCCAAATTCTCACAGGATTTGGTGTGCTGGATACTAATTTCGTTCAACTTATACAGTTCATGCGCATAAAAGAACTTGGGGTCGATATACTTAGTAAGATTACTTTTCATATAACCCATTTGCATTTGTGCAATACAAGCGGCATTATCTTCATAGATAATTGTAGAAGTTTGCTCAATAGGTAATCCATATGACTGCAGGATGTGTTTCACCATTCTTCTCAAACATGCACATTCACGAAATGTTTCATATAATGCAATGATTTTCGAGTGGTTTGTGGACGTGGCCACTAGCGTCTGCTTGGACGACTTCCATCACACTGCAGTGCCACCATATAGAAAAACATACCCAATTTATGATTTATCAGAATGCGGGTCCGAAAAGTACCCAGCATCGGCATAACCAACAATATTCATATCTTAGTTCTTCCTGTAAAATAGGCCAAGGTCAATACTTCCACAGAGGTATCGAAATATAACCTTTATTTCGTTCCAATGCCTCTTCGTGGGCGCTACACTGTATCGAGCCAACGTGTTTACGGCGAATGCAATATCAGGCCTATACTGTTAGCAAGATACATAAGTGCTCCTATTGCACTCAAGTACGGGACTTCCTGCCCGAGGATTTTCTCCCCCTCTTCCCTGGGTCGGAAGGGGTCCTTTTCTTTCTGCAGAGATCTCCCTATCATAGGGGTTCTGGAGGAATATACTTTGTCAAAACCAAATTTCCCTAATACTTTCTGAGTATATGTGGCCTGGTGTACCAAGATCCCATGAGGGAAATGCTCGAGCTGCAAACCTAAGCAAATGCTTAGTTTATCTAAGTCTTTCAATTCAAAACCATATTTGAAGTATGAGCATGCTTATTCTAATTCTCTTCTTCAATTTCATATTGTGACTTTCAGAGTTTCACACTATATGTTTTTATTTGCTCTATCTTGGTTACGGAAGGTGATACTTCAAGTATCTTTATTCATAAATCCGAATCCAAGTCTCTTATATATATTCAGTAACAACATCCTGGCGAGTCTACGACCAGCACAACATAGTACGACCACAACATGTTCTGTCAAGTCTGCACCAAATGCGCCAACAGTAGACTGAGGCCAGGATGACTCAATCAGTGTGCGGTACAGGCCGTGTTAGGGCCATGCCTACATGGCAATGATTGACTCAGGCCATGGACGATGCAATGGTATGGGAGCACAGTTGACAATAGGGGCTGCGCCAAGATGCTTCTATCGCTAAAAGGGCATGCCCCTTAGTCAACCACACAGATGTAACCGAGCAGTGGCGCGACAGGGCTGAGACGGTTACTCTAGTTTCAATAACATATGTCGAGATTTTCGTTTCTCTATGCACTTCATGTGTGATTGCAATTAAAACAAGGGAGAGATTTTAGGAGGTCTCTGCAAGAGTTCCCATCAACAATGGCAAGTTAAGCCTCTGTTATTGCTTTTCTTTTTTTCTTTGATTGATAAGCCATTATTGTATGCATAATCATGGCAAATCATAGACCAATCTCCCGAATGCCACATAATTTTCGGACATTATGCCTCGAGGGTTCTGCCCTTTTAATGGTGGAAATAAAATGCGGCTTCTCCATGTTTTATCTTTCTTAAGCAATGGACTTTCTCTTCATTGGCCAATTATTCTTATTCTCCAATTCATGCCCTTCTTTAATGTTTGGGGCTTTCTCCCCTTAGTAGCTTCTCCGTGACTATACAACAAAAGTTGCAAGCACTTGGAGTTAAACTTAGGTGAGAATGGAGATTACACCTCGAATGTGATCTTCTTTGTTACAAAAGAGGGATTGACCATTTTTCATAATTTGCAGTCTCATGCATGCCCCATTCAGATGTAATAGAAAGGATAGTATACTCGAGCATCCAGAACCGCTTCTGAAGTGCAGTATGTTACTCATGCATACACCAATACTATATGTTCATAGAGGGGTGCCTAAGAAAATGTAATGCAGGGTTGTTCCGCACATCGGTTTCTTATCCTTTCGAGGTTCTAACCCGATGACGGCCCAGAGCTTCATGCTACAGGGTACAATTCTATAGTCCAATGCCCAAGTGAGGTTGCTCTAACCATGCAATGCCAATACCTCAAATTCATATTTTATTATACTCGACATATATACTTCAGGATTAATTCATAAGACTACTTCATGTAATCTAATTGAAAGTGGTGCGTGACATAATTAATTCTCATGTATTCCAATAATATATATATATTCTAACATGCCATTACCAATTCAAAGGTATAAATAATTACTGATAATTATAATGGCGAATGCACACAAGGATTGCACATAAATAATTACAGAATAATGCTTCAAATTCAAAGTCGGGTACAAACTTCAAGTTCCCAAGATGCTAAAGGGGCCAAAGATTAAGTTTTCAACACATTTGAAAATCTAGAAAGGCATCGGAAAAACTTCTAGTAATTTCCAAGCTTCTAAGGGATTTTAATGCATTTTTCATTCTTCCGGAAACAAGGGTGCCAAATTTAAATCCCCGAGTTGCAAAACATGCCAAAAATTCAAATCTCGGGTGATTCTATAAGAATCAAAGGGGTTTTCTGCAATTTTAGGGCAATTTCACAAATTCCGTGGCCCTTTGCAATTTCTTTTGAAAAATTTCAGCTCAATCTGGTCCTTTCGGTCCAGCGTACGACCTGCTGCTAGCAAGGCCGCACGTAGTCTTTTATGGGTTTGAAGACAAATAATTTTCGAAAGCCTAACGGGTGATTATGCAAGAATCGGCGGAATTTCTGTATTTTTTAGAATTTTTCCGAAGCCTATTTTCAATTTTCTAGGCCATCATGCAAAATTTGCCCAATTTCGACCCATCTTAGGCCTTTCGGCCCATGAACAGGAGCGTGGCGCCAGGCCGGCTCGGGCCAAACCGGCGGTAGGCCGACTCGGGCCAGGCCGGCTGGGCAGTCGGCGAGGCCTTGCGGGGTGCAGGGCAGGCCGGCGGGGCCAGACCGTTGGCCAGGCCGTCGGGGCCATGGGGGCTTAGTATCGACGGCTTTAACGCAAGCCGTTGAGACTATTGCTTGTCTCGAGGGCAACCCCCTTAAAGGGCATCAATGGTCTAACCTCTTTGTTTAAATTTTATAAATTTGAAAAACCTAATTTCAAAAGTTCAAACTATTCCATGTTGCGTTCTACTAGGAAATACACACCTGAAAAAAAAAATCAAAAATTTTAGAACTTCCTATGAGGTGACCCCTTTGAAAACAGAAGCTTTCCGCAGAAGTTCAACTAGAGTTTCATATTTCATGTGATCAAAGCAACGTCAAACATCCCATTTGAATTTAAATTTTGTTCCTTTGTAAATTTAAATTTATGTTTTACCCACTATTTATTAATCGATACACGCACGCCCACACCCAACTATTTTTTGAATTTTTGACTACTAAAATTAAAATTCTGATATTTAAACATTATTTAGTATTTTAATTAAAATGTTATATATGTTCAATATTCCTCAATTCAAACATTACAAAAGTACCTACCTAAAAAATTATTAAAATGCAACATCTCTAATTTTGATTTCAAAATCACAGCAATTTTGAACAAATATTGAAATAAAATTCAAAAAAAGGAATGGTAAAATTTTACACAGTATCGACGGCTTATTATGGACCGTCGATACTGTCTCCGCTTGTATCGACGGCTTAACGATTGGCCGTCGATAAACATAGACGGCGTCACGCCAGCCAACCTCTCCGTGTCCATTCCCCAAACAAACTCGACGGCTGTACTGTGGCCGTCGAGACTGACCCGTTGGCTAGCGTTGTATCGACGGCTTATTTATGGCCGTCGATACTATGTTGCATGTATCGACGATGGATGCTTGGCCGTCGATTTAGTATTTGGCAGTCGAGACGATTTTCGTTTCCTGTAGTGATAAGACCAAGTTCTATTTCCATTTTTCTGTGAGATCTCAATTATTTCCATTTCTTCGTCTAATTAAATTATGGGCTCTCGAAGGGATCGAAACGTCATATGTTAGTAGTCCTCATCTGAACACGATCACCTGATTCATTTCCTTGTGAGTATAGTATATACACGTGTCCATAGACAGTCCCTATGTTTAATTAAGCTGAGAAGCGTTTCCATTTGTCTCTCACACACCCTCCCTGTCCTGCGCGGGGGAAAACCCATCGGAGTCGGCCGGCCAGCCGGTTGCCGCCGCACGCCGGCCATCACCACGCCTCCGCCAATATTGTGCGCATGCCTGCGTACAAGTACAACGCACGCTCGCACGCACACGTAAACGAGCGCGCGCGAGCGGAATGTCTTCGTCCAGACGGTGCGAGCCGGCGTCCGGCGGCACGCACCCGCCGGCCAGATCGCCGCTCCCCGCGGCGGCGCTCTCCCCGGTGCGCCAGAGCGCCCGCCGCTCCGCCGTCTCCCGCCCCGACGTGTCGCACGGCGCCGCGTCCTTCGCCCGCGCCCTCTGGCCTTCCTCCTCTAATGCTGGCAGCCACAGGAAGGCGCCGCCGTCGTCGCCGTCGCCGTCGCCCTCGGTAGCCACCCTCGCCGACCACCTCACCAAGGATGCCCTCGAGCTGCCGCCTCTTTCCCGCCAGCGCAGTTGCACCGAGCTCCCGCGCTTCGCGGACGCGGATGCCGAGGCCAGGAAGATCGGTAAGGCGGCGCCGCCCGACAAGACCGGGCACGCGTTCGGCCGCTCCATGCGCTTCCTCCCGGCGACGAAGCCCGCCGGCGTGACGCTCACCCCGGGGCGCGTCGCGCCGTCGGAGCTCCGCAGGCTCGCCGCCGACGCCGACGCCGACGTGCGCAGCTCCGGATCCGAGTGCAGCGATGCCTCCAGGGGCTCCACCTCCACCCCTATGAAGGCGCCAAAGCCGCAGCCGCGCTCGCCGTCGTTGGCGGGCACGAGCTCGGCCCGGCTGCTCGGGTCGAGCAGCACGCAGTGGGCGCTCTCGCCGGGACGGCGCAGCGGCTCGCCGCTGAAGACGCTGCCGACGGTGCCGGAGGCTGCGACGAAAGGCAAGAAGAGCCTGATAAGCCTGGGCTGGAGCCATATATTCAACCGGAGAAAGGCGGCCGTGGAGGAGACGTCCATGGCGGCCGCGGCGGCGGCCACCGTGCTGTCCTGGCCGGCTTCTTCACGGACGTCCAGCACCGGAGGAGGGGAGGTCGGCCATAAGATGAGGATGGCGCATTGCCGGCTATCGCAGTGGCTCTTCGCGAACGGCATGGCCGACGCCGCCGGCAAGACCAAGCTAGCCATCGCCGAGGTATCTCTACATTCATGCATGGACAACGTACTCTCACGTAAATCTCCTTCAATTCGTCAATGCTTTATATGTATATATATGCATATCATGTGTGTCACATTTTGCTTATATATGCGTTAGGTTGAATCGATGGGTACATGGGCGAGGTTGGCAGAGCAGAGAGGGAAGGTTTCCAGGAAGAGAGTGCAGCTCGAGAAGGAGAGGCTGAACATGAAGCTGAATTCCGTGCTCTCTTCTCAGGTTCATCCATACGTGTCATATATGCCACCTCCCATCACAAATAATTGAAGTTTAGGATGCATGCCAGTCAAAAACTTTAAACTTTCGTTTGCTAAAAAAAAATTAAAACTTTATCTATCGATATCTTTTCAAATAATCAGATTGTGTAGATTAAAATTGTACGTGTAGATTCGTAACGGAAATTGTTTTAAAAATAATATAATATTACAAGTTCTTAAAATCGGTAATGCTCCTATTGTTTTAAAATAATAAAATTTTACAAGTTCTTAAAATAAATTATAATACTAATTAATGGCCATAGTTGTATTTCGAAAACTGTACAAAAATAAAAAAAAATCAAATATTTGTGACTGGAGAAGTACATCCATTTGATCCGACGCATCTCAATCTACAGATGATTGGTTTGGATGGCTGGGGGCAGCTGGAGAGCAAGCATGCCACTGCTCTGGCCTCTATGGTAGGTTGCGCCCAAGCAGCCGTTTGCCGGCTCCCTCTCACCAATGGCGCGAAGGTATGCTCTTTTTGATACAATGTTTGCGATTTCTATTTCTATTAAACAAGGAGTGGCCAACTTTTCCGTCTACAAAGAAATCTTTTAGGATTTTTTTATCTTGCAAGGCTATAAAGGATTCTTGAAATTCCTGAAATAGATTTCCTATGATTATGCCTACAAAACAGTTTTTTTTTTTGTCCAAGGGGCATCATACAGAGTCCTATGTATATGTATCAAAGTATGTTTCACCCCTCTATTGTGCATTAACATGTAGGTCTCCCAGCCATCAATGGCATCCATTCTACTGCAAGTGGTTGAGCTCGCAGTGATTACCAAGACAACGGTGCACTCATTTACTCACATGGTAAATTAAATAGACACCTGAAAAATAAGCTCAAGATTCATGCAGCCATTTCTAAAATGTTTTAACTGAATGAAAATTTGCCCGTACTACTAGGCTGAGGATAGCGCATTGCTTGTCTCGGAACTGGTGCGTGTGGCAAGCGAAGAGCAAGCTCTGTTACAAGAGTGTCTCGAGTTGCTTGGCTGTGTCTCCGCGCTGCAGGTAGCGTTGGTATTTCTTTCATAGAGATAATTATCTCCTGAATGCAATATCAGTTATTTTTTTTATTAGAACTGATTCTTGTGCACGTCTTCATTTGTTGCCGCTGAATCTGCAGGTTAAAGAGCAGAGCTTGCGTTGCCAAATGGTGCAGTCGTCGTCCCTGAATCTTGTGAGGAGCGTGGGCTGTTAGTTTGAGCATGGCCGGCTGATCGTGGCACGCGTACGGCCAAATTTCTCGCAGGACCAACTCGTAATGCGGTGTACTTTTTGTAGCTCCAGATGTAGAGGAACTAGAATCTTGATAATTTTATAAGAACCTGGAAAAGTATAAAAAATAGTTTAAAGACGAAGTCTTACAAAAAGAGAAAGAAATGGATATACGACCACTCTCCTAATATTAGCAACTCATTTATAGATCTTGAAAGTTTAAATAAACACATGTATTTCTATGGTGTTTAGCCGTACAAATAGATGATAATTCTAGTAGTAGAAGAATTGGATCTTTTTAACAGGACTATCCTCGTCTCACCAACTCGCTACTTCCTCCTCTCTTATACCTCTTTACCTTTTTCAAAAATCTTATGCCCCCATTCCCCATTTAGATTGTCGAACGGCTAGGCCCAACGAGAACTCCAAGTTCATAAGGATGCAACTTTGCTCCGACGCGGTAGTCCTAGTCTCTCTAATAGTTGCCGCTTCGCTCAGGCGTGGCCACCTTCTCACATGCTACGCCGTCATCTTAGTTGCCCTCTATCTCTAGGGGTGAAAACGGATTGAGTAATGTCCAATGGTATCCATACACGATATTCATTTTAACCAAAACAATAGCTATATTTTTATACCCGATGGATACAGATAAAGATATGGGTAGTATCCATTTTTTTCATCCCTTTTACGGGTAGGATCGGGAGGCAAATATCTAGTAATGCGGTGTACTCTTTTTGTAGCTCCAGATGTAGAGGAACTAGAATCTTGATAATTTTGTAAGAACCTGGCCAAGTATAAAAAAATAGTTTAAAGACGAGTTCTTACAAAAAGAGAAAGAAATGGATATATGACCACTCTCCTAATATTAGCAACTCATTTATATAGATCTTTAAAGTTTAAATAAACACATGTATTTCTATGGTGTTCTGCCGTACAAATAGATGATAATTCTCGTAGTAGAAGAATTGGATCTTTTTAACAGAACTATCCTCGTCTCACCAACTCGCTACTTCCTCCTCTCTTATACCTCTTTACCTTTTCCAAAAATCTTATGCCCCCATTCCCCATTTAGCTTGTCAAACGGCTAGGCCCAACGAGAACTCCAAGTTCATGTGGATGCAACTTTGCTCCGACGTGGTCGTCCTAGTCTCTCTAATGGTTGCCGCTTCGCTCAGGCGTGGCCACCTTCTCACATGCTACGCCATCATCTTAGTTGCCCTCTATCTCTAAGGGGTGAAAACGGATTGAGTAATGTCCAATGGGTATCCATACACGATATTCATTTTAACAAAAAAAATAGCTATATTTATATACCCGATGGATACAGATAAAAGTATGGGTAGTATCCATTTTTTCATCCCTTTTACGAGTAGGATCGGGAGGCAAATATCTGACAAATACCTATTAAATTAGATACGGGTACTCAATAATTAATTTGAAACGGGTACCTGGTTTCAACGGTCTATGTACACATGTTGTATTGAGTAAATGAGTCTACACCATGCATCCTTATATAATTACGACAATCACATAGGCTGACAGTTACATGCAAATACAAAATTATTTGCAGATTTGAACAAAACAAATGTAAAATTACAATAGTTGAAAAATATCCATCCCAAAAGCTACCACATTTTTTTCTTCATTTTTCATCAGTAGGTAACCTGGTGAGTGACCTATGATGTTATCAAATGAACACAAACATGTCAATACATATCAAGCCCTCTGAGAAGCAAAGATAAGACTATATACAAGAATTAGTTCAATTCGATAAATTACGTACGCAAAAATAAACCTGCCAAAATGAGAGCCAGAAGGGAATATGAGAATTGAACTAACCTACTTTTGGTTGCAGGAAAACATACAGAGATGAAACAGGATGCCATATGAGAATACATGTCTGACAAATTCAAATAAACATGCCTTTGGTGGCAGGAAAAATAGAGTGATCTAGGATTGACGCACAAAGTGGATTTTATGGCCCTTAAGTGCAGAGGAAATAAATAACCAAGGCAAAACCAGAAGAATGCTACACAAAACCTTCTAAAAAAATTTGCTAGTTGCCTTTCCTCAGATTTAATTATGATTATAATACACACACACACAGCAAAACATATCATTTTAAAAGGATCTCTTAACCTAGCCATCCTAATGGTAGTAAAAGCGGTGTAGGTTTCAACAAAATTTTTTATATGCATGCAACAATTTAGCGCACATAAATATTAATGATTAAGCCACATGGACATGTTTAAATAATTATAGTACCTACCCTTAAATTCTTAAGTACAAATTAAACAGATCATCGTACAAAGACTACACCGATCATCTATAATCAAGAGTACCATCGTATATGTGTTCTACTGGAAAAGCATCTCCAATCTAACACTATGCTTATTCAAAAGCACCTACCTGCCTGTTGAAGAAAGTCTGAGATGATCCAGTGCAAGGCAGAAGCTAAGAATGAGAATGTGTTCGTGTCATCACCAACTTTGAGCAGATGAGAATGCCAACAATACTTCAACACCATGTAGATCCTAAATCACATAAGATGGATATAGAACGGCCAATTTCAATATAATCATATACATCTACTCCATGGTCCCTAGTAGAGCCAGAAGCAAACTGATGGGAGCATTGAGAAAATTTAAATATCACTCAAAGTTTGTTTGAGAAGCAAACGTGCAGCAACAAATTAAATATTTAAGTTAAAATTGTCGATCAGCCTGCAAGCTGGCAAAGCACTGGAAGCAGAACAGTTATGTAGGCTGCCTTATGTTGATTAGCTTAATGTCAAAGATGAGACTACAGAGAGTAGAACCCTCACCATTTGCAAGGTCAATTTAGAGTAAGAAGTCTCTGCCGATCAAAGAACTGCAGATAAAACCATAGGAAAAAACAAGTATTACTATTTGGAGAAGTCGATATCAAACCATGTCAACATTTTGGTTTAAACTTACAGATAAAATAATGTCAATAATTTAGCAGTTTTCTGAAAATTGCAGATAAAACCACAGGAAAAAAAAGTATTACTTTTTGGAGAAGTGATAATGAATTCCAAAAATCATACTTCTCTTAATTCTCCTAATTTTGGATTTGCAGCTGCTTCTTTTAGGTAAAAGAAAGAATACTATAAGTAAAAAATAAAAGCGAAGACCTTAATTTTATTTTACTTTACACGAAATGTGTTTTTTTACTTCATTTTTTTGAGTTTGATAGTTTATTTGTTGGAGAAGAGTGGATCCTTCTCTTCTCATTTCAGGATTGCCTATCTCGAGTCCTCCGTTGAGGATAGAAATTCAATATTTTTTACACCATTTCAGCACCAAAAATACCATGACTTATAAAATAGAGAGACTAACAAACTACAAACCACAAAACAAAGTGAGAACTTCTGAGGCCACATTTTTTTGTTAGTAAACCATGGGCTGTTATTTTCTTTGTTCTGTAATCGTAGTTCCTATGCATATATTCTTTCAGGCAGGTATCAGCACAGGGCTAAAGCTATTGTCGGCAGCAGACTGTCACTGAATAGAATATCTCACAACAGAACAAATACTATGAGCACAATCATGCTTGCCCTTATTGTGCATATAAAAAAGAGAAAGAAGAGTATTTTGTAACCTGTGAGGAAATGTGGCATGCTATCTTGTACTGTGCATCACCAAAATAAGCACTTCATGCAGTAATGGGCCATGCACAAAAAAGAATTGGTACCCATGTTAAGCTCAATCAGCGAAATACCTAGAGGATATTCCCATATTCATTCTTTGTTCATAATTTTTTTGACATAAATAAATAATGGATAGATAATCTAAATTTGAAAGGTTTACATTTCTTCTTTCGTTCCCAATTGTCAGCAATTAAAGAACTTATTAATCTGCGTGGTCATGTTTGCACAATCCAGCGAACATTTGGATGAAAGAAGTAGTAGCCTAAGATTGAAATGAATGCAATATGATAAAATCCATAGCCCTGAAAACTAAGATGGAAATGAAAGCAATACTTTTCCTTGCTGATGGAGGAGGCCAACGACCAATTCAGTGATAACGTAACCATCATGCACACTTGTTTATAGCTTAGAAATACACAAAACTACCATATTTAGCGAGCAGCAAAACAGACATGTTATCCGTGCGTGCAAAATGCAGCGAAGGGGAGGGCGAAGGTGTGCAGACCAGAGGTAGCGGTAACCGAGCAGCGAAAATCCTCGGGCACGGCTGGACTGGAATTCCCAACATGACGTTGACCGGCAGCGAGACAGCAGGAGATGAAGCCGGGACGACGCCGCCATAGCCGGAGATGAAAAATGGGAGGCGCTGCTGTTGTAGAAAAGAGGGGCGGCGGCTAGGGTCAATGCCAACCCAGATACCCACCATCGATGGATCCACCGAGACCGAGGCCCGCTGCCACCGGATCTGGCCATCCCAGAGGCCGTTGTGACCGGACCCGGCCACCCCCAAGGTCGCCGTCATTGGATCCGGTGACTCCATAGCAGGACGGGTGGCACAACGTCGACCGGGGAGCCTTGGGTGGCGACGTGAGGGCGGATGGAAGGCGGCACCATGAGGAGTGGCGGAGCCCCCGCGCGGGACGGGGCTCGGCTGGGAGGAGGAGGAGGAGGAGGCGGCGACGACGATGCATCGAGGAGAGGAGAAGAGGAGGAGCAGTGGGGCTGAGCAATGGGGCGCGGGGGAGCAAGGGCAGAGACCTGGGCAGCGCCCAGGACCACGGCGGCGACGGGGGAGACAGAGACGGCGATTTGGTGGGGGAAGAGGAAGAGGGGACGAAGTGCAGGAGAGGAGAGGCGGCACCGCGGCGAGGCGCGGCCCTCGGGCCACAGGGGAGCTAGGGCACAGGAGATGGTCCATCGGGTTATATGCGATGGCATAGGCGGCTTATTTGTATATAGAACTCCAAGTGTACGTACAAGAGCAAAAAGGACTCAGTTGCAAGCGACGGAAAATCACAGGGGTGTGGGCGGAAATGTTTGGGGGAAAAGAAATAGAGGTGGCCAACGGTTCGGCCCGGTTCGGGCCCGTTCGGTTCGTTTACTGTGCGAGTAACCGAACCGAACCGGGCCTGCCCGGTTTTATATGGTTCGGTTTATTTTAATTAAAAAAATCTAAATAAATTAAGAAAAAACCACTATATTTTACAAAAATGCACTATAAATTGCGTAAATACACTATATATCATTAGAAATATATATAAATGAATATATTTAATTAAATAAACATGCTACAGTGACGAACCGAACGGGCCGAAACCGAACCGGGCCGACCCAACGGGCCGAGGCCTCGGCCCAGGATCGGTTCGATTAACCGAACCGTGTCGGCCCGGTTCGGTGAACAGTGCGGGCCGGCCCGGTTGGTCCCATTTGGCCCGGCCCGTTTGGCCAGCTCTAAAAAGAAACACTAAGCAGGAACCATTTGCGAACGCATGAGTACCTGCGCATAAAATCACAAAGTGCAGGGGGTTTTCTGCAAGTCTGTCCCCCGGGAGGGCCTAAATCGGGTGGCTGAGACGGGAGACACGCGACGCGATCAGACGGCCTAGGTTATTCGGGCGACGTGGCTATCCCGAGGGGACTAGCGCTACACGCTATATAGTAGTGCAGCAAATACCTACCTTTGTTTCAACCGGACATTAGCCAGATAGTATTATTATCAGGGAAAATCTTACCGGCGAAATTTCACCGAATTTCACCGAAATCCGGGCTTACCGAACCCCTCTGATAAATATGTGAACCGGCCAAAAAAATTCTTTTTTAGGTAAATTTCATCAAACACGCTACTGTATAATTATAATCCATGCCAAGCTATGCAAATGAAGGCCCATATAGCTTAGTGGTTGGATCTTTGTGTTAGGAATCCATAGGTCTTGGTTCAAGTCCCCCAATGCAGTATTTGTGAAACTTTTTTTTGTTTGAATTCAGAAAAAAAAAAATATTTTTTGCTTTTTTCGTCCGAAAATTTTCTTAAATTTCCGATTTTCGCGAATTTCGTCCTTACCAATTCTAAAATTTCCGATTTTCGTGAATTTCGTCCTTACCAATTCTGAAATTTCCAATTTTCACGAATTTCGTCCTTACCGGTGGGGTCCGATAAAAATTTTAAAACAAGAAATGTTTCCCTGATTATTATCATCTCACTTATCCGCTACTTCCTCTTCTCTTATCCCTCTTTACATTTCCCAAAATATTATGCCCCCCCCCCCCTCAATGTGTCAATGAAGGATGAGCCATGGATCAAAAATTAGATTATCGTCTGGGCCCAAACAAGAGCTCCAAGTTCATGGATGCAACTTTGCTTCGTGTACCCGTATTTGATTTAATAGGTATTTGCTAGGGCTAACAGTTGCCGCTTTGCGCAGGCGTGGGCAACTTTTCACATGCTATGCCACTTCATAATCGCCCTCTATCTCTAGCTGTGAAAAAGGATTTGGTAATGCCCAATGGGTATCCATACCTGATATTCATTTTAACCAAAACGGTAGCTATATTTTTATACCCGTTGGATATAGATACAGGCATGGGTAGTATCCATTTTCCCTGGTAGGACCGGTGAGACAAATATATAACAAATACCTATTAAATCAGATACGGGTAATAATTTATTTGAAACGGGTACCCGATTTCAAGAGTCCATGTACACATGTTTTATTGAGTAAACTAGTCTATACCATGCATCCTCGTATAATTATCCCTACCTTTGTTTTAACCGAACATTAGCGAGATGGTATTATTCTTAACTCACCCACTTGCTACTTCCTACTCTCTTATTGTTCTTTACCTTTCCCAAAATATTATCCGCTCTCCCCAATGTGCCAATGGAGAATGAGTCGTGGATCAAAGATTAGATCGTCGACCGGCTGGACCCAACAAGTGCTCCAAGTTTGCGGATGCAACTTTGCTTCGTCGCGGCCGTCTTGGCCTCCTTATTTCTTGTACTGCCCTCCCTATTCCCTAACAATTATTGCTTTACTCAGACATGGGCAACTTCTCGCATGCCATGCCACTTTCTGATCACCCTTTATCTCTAGAGGTGAAAGCGAATTATTACCCAGTGGGTATCTAGATTCGATATTCGATAAAAATGGATCAACTAATACCCGGCAGGTATCCGTACCTGATATCCATTTTCACCAAATTGGTAGACTTTTTTTTTGAACTGGCTTGACATCGGGCAACTAAAATTTATTTAATTCTTAGTCGATTTTATGGGTCGTAAATCAAACACTTTAATAGAACACATAAAAAAAATCCAACAAAATTATTAGATATGTGAAAAAGTTGACTGAGAGTTAAATAAGTGTGTCCCAAAAAATCTAACAAAAGTACGTAGGTTTGTGAAAAAATTGATTGAGAGTTAAAATAAGTCTTAATCATATGATGGTTAGCAAAAACGCATATTTTTATACCGACGGATATAGATATAGGTAGTACCTAAAATAAGTCTCAATCATATGATGATTAGCAAAAAAGCGTATTTTTATACCGACGGATATAGACATAGGTAGTACCTTCTTTTCTCGTGAATATGTCTAGATACGAGAAGGCAAAACACATACCTATCAATCAACGAAATAATTGGTTGAATAATATATATATAAATAGAAATTGGGAAAGTATGTCACAACGGTCGGGAATTGCCGGAATATACCCACTTTCCGCCGTCGGGGATGGCTAAAAGCCGCTTCCGCTGCACCGGATGGCTTCCGCCACCCCAGACGGCAAAAGCCAGTGGTTTGTGCCACCCCCGGTGGCGGAAACCATCACAGCGCGACACGCGTCCACCGGCACCTCGCCGCGCGCGGCTGGCCTCCTCGCCGCGCGGATTGTCTGACACGGCCCCGAAAAAAAATTAAATGCGCTGAAAACAAGATGGATTATATATTATTTTTGTTAGCTGCTTGATCACCTTATAATGTCCTATTATTTCATGTCTATCTTAATAGGAGGGCATAAGAGCATTGTATTTATTTTAATTATTTACGCGAAAATGTATTGATGGGACTGAAATTTTTTTGTAGAATTAAAAGTGACAGAAAAAATATGTATAAAATTAGAACAAGTTACGCACCATAGTGTTATCCAATTCTCTCAATTTTTTAAGGCATAAAATTAGAACAAGTTACGCGATAATGTCATAACGCTATCGTATTTGATAATGCCTTAAAAATTTGAGAGAATTGGACAACACTATGGTGCGTAACTTGTTCTAATTTTATACATATTTTTTCTGTCACTTTTAATTCTACAAAAAAATTTCAGTCCCATCAATACATTTTCGCGTAAATAATTAAAATAAATACAATGCTCTTATGCCCTCCTATTAAGATTGACATGAAATAATAGGACATTATAAGGTGATCAAGCAGCTAACAAAAATAATATATAATCCATCTCGTTTTCAGCGCATTTAATTTTTTTTCGGGGCCTTGTCAGACAATCCGCGCGGCGAGGAGACCGGCCGCGCGCGGCGAGGTGCCGGTGGACGCGTGCCGCGCTGTGATGGTTTCCGCCACCGGGGGTGGCACAAACCACTGGCTTTTGCCGTCTGGGGTGGCGGAAGCCATCCGGTGCGGCGGAAGCGGCTTTTAGCCATCCCCGACGGCGGAAAGTGGGTATATTCCGGCAATTCCCGACCGTTGT
>SPJY01025203.1:683779-785024 GCA_005191435.1 Raddia distichophylla | reverse complement strand
TTGTACACCCATAATCTCGCCGAGACCTGTTCGTCTCGTCGAGTTTCCACCTTGTAATCCTCTTTGATATAAAGAAAGGCTGGACGTAGGGCTATTATCTCTTCGAGAGGCCTGAACCAGGATAAAAACCCTGTGTCTCCCTGTTGCTCGTTGATTGCTGTTCGCCCTGCTCGGCAGGTCTTCTATCTCCCTTTTTCAAGAACCTTGGTTGACTTGAGATACCGACTAAGGTTCTTGAAAAAGGGAGATAGAAGACCTGCCGAGCAGGGCGAACAGCAATCAACGAGCAACGGGGAGACACAGGGTTTTTATCCTGGTTCAGGCCTCTCGAAGAGATAATAGCCCTACGTCCAGCCTTTCTTTATATCGAAGAGGATTACAAGGTGGAAACTCGACGAGACGAACAGGTCTCGGCGAGATTATGGGTGTACAGGGAAGCTATATGCAAGGACATCGTGCCCTCTACACGCCGTAGGGGCTCGGTTTATATAGTGTTGAATAACCGACCTACCGGGAGATAATCGGGTCGGGCTAACTACTAGATCGGAACGAACTCGTACCATGCCAAATACATCTCACGGCAGATAAGGTATACTCCAATTCTTGGGGATCACGACGTCCGCTCCAATCCGGGAAACCACGTCCGGGTCTTCACGTAGCCATGCAGAACTCTTGCTCGAGTCGGACTCGAATACGAAGTCTAAGCCATAGCGCACCGTGCCAGCCAGGAATGGGCCTGAAAGAACCTTCTAGGGAGCCGGGCCCTAGGAGGCTGTTCGACTGGGCCGTCAGGGAGTGGGCCAAGTCAATGGGCCGTAATTTTATCCCCGACACATACCTATCAATCAACAGCCCATATACACAAGCTATACTTACTAAATGAGTCTACTCTGTGCTTCCCATGTAACCATCCCTACCTTCGTTTTCACATGACATTAGCGAGGTGGTACTATTCGTAGCGCAATAGACTGCTCGTTCCCCCAAATTACATGTCACTCAACTAATGTGCACGGACCACATTGGCCCATAAATGAATCAACATACAGTTGCATGTGTCGGCTCGCACCAGCGTAAAGGCTAGTCCATCGCCATTAAAATAATTATAGACAATAGGAAGTAGCTCGGAAAAAATAACACAAATATTACTAAATTCATAAAAATTTATAAAACCCAAATATTTGTGGAGATAAACTATCCAATAGGTCTTATCTCGGCCTCAAATTCGTCTGAAGGCATCGAGAATCGACAAAACAATCAGGAGAATCAAATCTATTGCGTCACCATAGGATTATGTGTGGGGCTGAACGATCAAGATGTCGCATAGAGGGGGGAAATTTTCAACCCCTTTTAAATGCGGAAGCTACTGACTTTAGACAGTTCGGTCCTGAACCCCCGACAGTCCGAGGTGTACCGAAGTCTCCATCTAAAACACTAGATACGTACCCAAACATGTGTACAAAGGGAGGAATCTTGAGATCAATCTATATATCCGAGCTACCACCTACACCAAAACCAAATCCAAATCCACACTACACGAGCAAGTAATAGTGCATGAGGGTGCTAACCAACGACAAGTACAAACACAAATAAAAGAAAATCAAGCTAAATGTCATGTAAAGATGAAACTAAGAGCAAAATGGAGACTCGAAGATTTGTCCCTGAAGTTGGGATCCTTGAGGTGGTCTGACGGGGATAAGATGATGTAAGAAGCCCATTAGAGCTAGCCCAGTAGAGGCCCACAGTAAAACCAACTAAAGGAAGCCCAAAGGCGAAGAGTTGTAGCCTAGGTTGACTTAGTCAAAGCGACCAAGCAAAGCCAATGGGTTTGCTCTTAACCTTGCTCGGTTCGTGCTAGTAAAGCGGACACATGTCAGAGCGAGGCGAACTAGGTGTGACTTCCCCGGTGATGTCATGTGCCTGACAAGATCCATCTGACAAATGGAATGACCTTCCTTTATCAGGAGCTACAATTCTCAAGCAACAATAAAAATAATAGTGACGTAACAGAGGCTGGGGCAGCGCTGCGGTCACAACAGTTGGCCTAGGTTGGCCGACATGACAAATAACTACTTCGCACAGTGATACATGTCGGTTAAGGCCACGTACAAACCGTTGACGCAATGATGGGAGGAGTCCGCAGACGCATGCAACAGTAGGACCTCGGGTAAATATCTGAGAACACTATAAATACCCCCTTCTTTTGTACTAAGAGGAGAGACAGACGCACCAGAGCATAG
Organism: Raddia distichophylla; assembly: GCA_005191435.1. Lineage (NCBI taxonomy): Eukaryota > Viridiplantae > Streptophyta > Magnoliopsida > Poales > Poaceae > Raddia > Raddia distichophylla. The sequence continues at coordinate 782,787 of SPJY01025203.1, read as the reverse complement.
ACACACACCACTCACTCTGTAGCATAGGGGTTGGAGTTCTTTCCCAACCTTACCCTTGCAAGCCTTCATCACCGCAAATAAGAAACCAACTAGAGTAGGGTCATTACCTCACCGAAGGGGCCCAAACCAGCATAAACCTCTGTGTTTCGCGTTCTACATTTAGTCTACCCCCATAGAATCCATGTCGAAGATGAATCATGTAGGGTCCAGATGGCCCACTCACCCTCTCTATAAATCTTTGCGATCCACGCCTCGGGGCCTTGAGGTTCCAGGCATTGACAGGATCCTATGTCTCCATTGAGGTAGGCTCGGTCATACTTGAGCTTAGGTTTCTATCAACCCTTTGCCTCACTAAGGTCTCACCAAGACTCCTCAGCCCACTCCTTGATTCCTTCTCTTTCGGAGGTTGAATTGAGCCTTCACAAACTTTCTCGGCACACCACAAAAAGCTTAGGTGCCTCAGGTGACATCTAGCGATCTAGGAGTTCTCAACCTCCAAGAGTAACAAATCCGGCGATGAACAAACTTGATGACGAATTGAGTTGTTACAGGATGAAGCAAAGCTCACTAGGGCACTCGATCTCACTTCTCAAACCCTACCGAAAGCCATCATGGGATTTGTGGGTGGGAAGAAGATTTAATGCTAAAGGCCTTGCTAGAGGTGTGTATTGATGGGAGTGAAGTCCACTGCACGGCTGGGTAAGTGGGAAGGGAATTAATAGGAGAATTCAGCATTATTCCATGATCCCTATTTCAAAGCCTATCTTTTAAGGGAAAAATGAAAATAAAAGTAACCCCTCTTTTCCCACTCGCCTCCTATTGCATGGGTGGGAGAACTAAAATGGGATTCTGAAAAAAATTGACTTTCGAAATCAATTTTTATGTGTAGCGGGAAGGATTTGCTATTTTTTCTTATTCCTATAGAACATCTAATAACAAGAATATGAAATCGTAAATAGCGAAAAATTCTTGCCTTGCACTGTCTAAGGAAATACAAAAAATCCGCTTATACAATTTCATCTACATCGAATTTATATATCAGAATAGCGGATAGAGGCATGATTCAAGGAGTCAGGTCTACTTACTTTATCTCTCTTTCCAATTTTATGGTGGGTTTGATAAGAACCCTTTTTGCTTTATTAATAAATAATCGAAAAAAGAGTTTTTTCTTTTTTATATACCCCGTTTGTTTTATTATAACAAGTCCTGTATGGAAATGCCCGCCGAAGAGAAAATCTATCTGATAGTTTCTCAGCCAATATCGAATTTTAGAAAGAAAAAACAAGAATTTTCTTGTTTTTTTTATTAACATTAAGAAAAAAGAATAGAACTAAAATGGAGTTGGCAATATAATTTTTATGGACTTTTGAAAGAAAAAGGAAGGATTTTTTAGAATCGTTATTTCTTGCCTCTGTCATGTCGCGTAAACCTTTCGATTTGGAACAGGGAGAGATGGCTGAGTGGACTAAAGCGGCGGATTGCTAATCCGTTGTACAATTTTTTTGTACCGAGGGTTCGAATCCCTCTCTTTCCGCCCCCTCGGATCATTTGGGACTTTTGAATTAGAAGGAATTCTGACCCCCGGATTTTCTCATAGATAAATGTAATGTACGAAACAAATCCAATTTGTAAGAAAAAATTAAAAAAAAATTGGATTTTTACTCCTCACGCCCGGGATTACGTCCCGGGTCATTAGATAAGAATCCAAAGATAAAGAGGGAAACAAAGAATATCACTACTGTATAAACAAAAAGTTTGAGAGTAAGCATTACAGAATCTCCAAGATTTTTTTTAAGGAATAGATTACCCGTTTTTCCTTACCATACAGATCCATTAGGATGGGTTTTGTTTATTTTGACGCCTAAAAGCGCAAAAATCAATTCTTGAAGAAAATTGCAAGAATTGATTTCTAATAAGCACTCTTATCAATATAAGAAATTAGGTTAGGTATTGTGCGGGTACCTAAGGGTACTTGCTCAACGTAGGTGCAGGGAGTAGAAAAGCTGATCCAAATTTATTGCAGCAGTTATACATTCGATGTAGAAGAATTTGAATTTTAGAATCGAAGGTTCATAATATAAGACTTCTCGGCTTTTATCCATTTTTAGAATTTTTTTGGAATGAATACATCATTCCATTTGGCAGACAGAGTAGTAAAGATTTCATCGAAAACTTACAGCAGCTTGCCAAACAAAAGCTAATAGAAAAAAGAGTACAGGTATGACAGGCATAACATCCACGATTGGGTTGAAAATGGCATAAGCTTCGGGCAATTTGGCGAAGAAAAAACAGGTTGGATAAAGAACAGAATTAAAACAGATACAGGTTGAACTAAGTATATTAGGCATAACAAGCATTTCGTTCTTGTAGAGTAGATAATTGGATTTTGATTGAGTTATTTTTCGAAGGGAAAAAGGAAAAGGTGGATTCAAAATCCTTTTTTCTTCGGACTTTCCCAAACACAAAATACCTCCTTGTATTCGCACTCTCAAATGAGAATGGAAGAAATTCGACTTTCATATAATATCTTAATAGAATTCCATGCAATGATCAATGCATTTTTGAATTCTATATTATCTGTATGTCTAGAATCCTAACAAGGGAGTACCCCTCATTTTTTATGTAATTGAAGTGGGATTGGATTGACGAATAACAAATAAACATAATAATGTTTATTAGTGTCGCATAAAACCCGAAATGGGGCGTGGCCAAGTGGTAAGGCAGCGGGTTTTGGTCCCGTTACTCGGAGGTTCGAATCCTTCCGTCCCAGATTTTTTCTGATGAAACGAAAGATGAAATCGTATTGTACCCCGCACGAGACAAAAGAAAGTTTATTAGAGAGAATAATAATCTCTTATGAACTCTTAGATTAGATGCATTTCTAATCATTCATTTTCTTTCTCAGAAAACAGAACCAAGCGTCAAGTTCAGTCAAATTGAATATTTTTACGTAAAACACTCTATAAAAAAAAAGAGACCTACCCCCTTTATGATAGAGATAGATTTTTGTTGTATTATATTATTAGCAAAAAGGATCCTTCTTTGGTTAAGCGAAAACTATCTCGATCCGCGATTCGTTAAATATCCAGAATGATCCATTCTGGTAAGGATAAGATAAGAACTGTTCGTTGGATAGAATGAATTCCAAAAATCATACTTCTCTTAATTCTCCTAATTTTGGATTTGCAGCTGCTTCTTTTAGGTAAAAGAAAGAATACTATAAGTAAAAAGTAAAAGCGAAGACCTTAATTTTATTTTACTTTACACGAAATGTGTTTTTTTACTTCATTTTTTTGAGTTTGATAGTTTATTTGTTGGAGAAGAGTGGATCCTTCTCTTCTCATTTCAGGATTGCCCATCTCGAGTCCTCCGTTGAGGATAGAAATTCAATAATAAATAAGTCTTAAGTAAACTTGTTTATTCTTCTTTTTCGAACTATGTTTCCTTCATATGATAGAATATAGAATATGGATTTAAATAAATCGGATCTTTGCAGAGTCTTCCTCGAAAAATACTTATTTCTTTTATCCATATTTAAGCAAGTTTGAATTAGTATGCAAAAAGCTAAACTAAACCAATGAGTATTCATGATCCCATCCATATTGGATCAATTCCCTATACCACTTGCAATTAAATTAGAGGAATTTTTGTTATGGTGAAACTTCGTTTAAAACGATGTAGTAGAATGCAACGTGCGACTTTAAGGACATCGTCGATTGTGAATTTTGCTATCCATCGTTTTTCATAGTCATGAAAATGCTCTTTGATACCGACTATATCTGCCGACATAGCGCGCAATGCTTGCAGCCTATCCACCGCGTCTAGGCTAGGAACCTCGTCCTCGTGGCGACCTTCTTCGTCACGTTCACCTAGAACCTCCACCTCATTTTGTTCCTCCACCTCATCTTCTTCCGCGGTCTCCTCATCTGCGGATTCATCCTCTGATCATAAAGAGATTTGATCGACATCGACCTCACGTTCTTCCTCCTCAAATAGTTCTTCATCGAAATCATCCATGAGAATAGCACCATCGAAATGCTCCGTCTCAAATACTCCAACTGTTTCCACCTCCTGAGTCAAGTGCTCTGCAGGCTCTTTTTCCTCCTCAACTCTCTGCACGGCTTGTACGAGAGTTGCCAACGAGGTACCCGCACGACAAATGTCGACAACCACCTCCGAACAAGTAACATTAGAATTTTTCACAACCTCCTTATAATCACTCCAATCCGACTCCGATGTAATCTTCAAAATCACGTAGTGAGCTCTAGTCTTACCACAATCAAATCTGCCTTGCAAAAACAATTCGCCTTCACCAAGATCACATCTCATCATAGACCGACATCGTAAAACTAATTTTTCATAACTTGGGCTCCTATCAAACAACACAACATCTTCCTTCATATTCTCAAACTCTCCGTTTTCTCTAACGGTTCCACCATGAAACAGCCGCACTAAACGATCCATCTACAAATTTTGATAAAACAAATGCAATTTCATTAGCCCTATGATACAAAATCATCTATTCCTTCGAGATTGTCCTAGCAATATATATAAGTTTTAATCTATTCCATGCAAAGATTATGTAGGTGCTTAGAGGTTACAATCTTATCGAAGCATCTCCATAAACACCCATGTTTAGCTAGGTCTACTTCACCCCATCTAAGCACCCATATAAGTATTAGAGCAAAAAAGGGTTTTGCCCCTAAGACCCTATAACTAAGCATATGTATTGTATATGTTGGCCATCCTTCTTCCTGCTTTGCTCTAGCTTTTGCTTATGCTGGCTCCAATTGGTAATGACTAACAAAGAAGAGTAGTACACCATGCACGACTATATGCCCCTCTTATATAATTAGGCTATTTCGAGTGGTTTGATTCATATACATGTACGAGGTACGATCAGTTCGCTCATGATTAATGTCACGTGGACTATTGAATAATTCTCAAAAGCTTTATTTTATATTTGGCACATAGCCCACGAAACTACATACCATGTTCAAAGTGACATAGCTCAACATTTATGTAAATCTAAATTTAGAGGCCAAAACGATACATGCAACAAGTTCTACACGTTAATAATACGGACAGAAGCTCCATAGCGTATGCCACGACGCTCAGATCGAACTAAACAACCTAAAATCATGTCTAAATAGGCATTATCACCAAAACCCTAGTTTCCAAAAGAAGTCCCAAATGCGCTGGATCGAGTGAGCAAATGAGGGTTCAAGGAGGAGCATTACCTTGCTAGGAGGGTGAGGATCCCCTTCTTGGATGCGAGAGGGGCGGCGGGATGCGGCGGGCGGCGGCGGCGGCGGAGCGCTTGAGCGTGGAGGGAGAAATAAACCCGAGCACAAAGGCTCGGGTTGCTGCATCGCGCATATGTTTCTGACCTTGCCGCGCCATGAGGGGTGGCGCGGCAAGGGTGGCCCACTGTCAGCGCTCGGCCGCCAGCACATTCCACGGAGCCATCCTCGCCGTGCCAGCGCATGTGGCGCGGCAAGGTGGGGCCCGCAATTTCCACGCCAGCGCATGGCCGGCCGCCCCAGCCTACGTGGCGCCCTTTGCCGCGCCACATGCGTAGGCGCGACAGAGGCAATTAGCCGCGCCAGCTGCATTGGGGCGGCCAAAGGGGTCACATCTGCAAATAATTTTTGCTGAGGGTTAATTTTATATTATTTATTTTGAAAAGGTTAAAAAAATTTCAAAGAAATGGGACGCGAATACAAAAGAGCTAATGAATTTGGAAGCAGCCAATAGATTGCAGTCTATACAGGCTCACAGGTAACCCATTCTGGAACTAGCAGTGAAAACACAAAACACCGTCTCTTTTACTGTTGCCCAAGCCCCTTTCCCAGCATCAGCGAAAGCTTCATTAGCCCAGTCAGGCGGAGCCAATGTTTCGTTGCTGCCGTGTGCGTCACCCTAATGCCACCACTAGAAAAATATGCGCACGTTGCCGCGCTCTAATTACCCATAAAATATGTAAGTTATTTCACTATTAAATTCATTTTTGATTTGACCAATAAACTAAATCTTTGAATTATCGATTTATAGTATTATAATTTTTAATAGTTTAAATTGGTTGCAGGCTCATGTAAAACCAGCCCATTTGTTTTACTAAGTAACTTTTAATGTTTTATTACAACTATCTTGGTTGATCTAGGTCACACAAATATTTCAGCATATTATGTGCAATATTTCATTGCGCTTGTTTTAATATTTCAAGATGATTGATTTGTATATATTACACAATGATCCAATGCTTACTTTTAAATGTTGCAGCATCTACTTTTAATGTTTCGGTTCTTACTTTTTATGCTACAACACTTTGTTTATGATGCAATTTTCATGTAACTTTTAATTTTTTAATATATAATATTTAAGTTTATATAAAGCGAAAATTTATCTACCTTAATACAACATTCCATTGTTTGATTTTTTTTAAAGAAAATCGACGTCCAACACCTACTTATCATTGACGTGTTGGGGCCCACCTCTCCAATGTGCCATGAGTCTTTGGTCTAGGCTGGGCTTGGTTGCCGTACTTGAGGCTTTTATTTTTTATCACATGTTTTTTTGATTTTGATATTTCATCTTTTTGAATATTTATGTTTAGAACTTCCTTTATTGCTGCAGTATTCTTTCTATTTTTAAATGTATAACACTCATTTTCTTCTGCGTTTATATTTGTAATTCTTATTTTCTTATTGGTTTCATTGTCCCCGGTACTTTTAATTGTATGTTTTTTCAATCTCGCCATATCTTATATAAGCACATAATAAAATTGTCAGTAACATAATATGCAAAAAAAGAATATAAAAAATAAGATAAATAGAAACTAAATAGATTTGCAAATTAATAGTTAATGTAAGGTTTAATTAACACTAAATGGAATAAAACATATATGTTTTGAATTAACCGGAGCCTATATACTTTGACGCAATGTACCCATAAATATATACTGCCATTATGTAGTTTTACAGTGGTATTAATTTAGTTCATCATACCTTTGCATGCTTTGCCTCTGGAACTACCCTTCAGGGGAAAAAACCTGGTGCAAGAATCACTTTAAGTATTAGAATTCCTACTTGGTGCCATTTGTGATATAGTTTTTTCATTTAGTGAGAGAAAGAAAGAGGAGCATGGAAAAAGATACTATATAGATAGAGATAGAGATAAAGGTGGGTATAACAATTTAAAAAAGTTGATGAAAATGATCAGTGAAGGAACTTGAAACTAGCAAACCAAAAATACCAGTCAATAACAATTATTAGTGAAAGACCTTAAAAATTATAGATTGACCATTGAGCAAACGTAGCCTATCAATGCAATTTTTGAAAAACTGTATTCCTTCTGTTGTGTTGATGGCAAAATAGTCTAAGTTCCAGCTTAAAGATGCTATATAATGTTTTACTTTCTTATTATGCATTTTAATGTGTGAATAGTAATTTAAGGAAATGGTTGCATTGTGATTGGTTAAGGATCAGATAATAAGAACGATGGTTGGAAAGTTAAATATATAGACTAAAATTGGGCAAAAAAATCAGCGATAGAAGATAGTTCAACTTAAACTTGAGACTCAGTAAAAGGCACATAATAGAATCACATGGCCCAAATATAGACTACGTGCTACCTGTGATTCCTCTCGTGGACTTTTCAAATCAGCTTTGCAAAAGGGAAGCAAGTAGAAAGCGAAGAACTTAAGGAGAGCAATTTGGAACTCCAAGGGACACTTTGTAGTGAGCTGCAGAAATCCTGAGAGCACTCAGTCACAAGTGTGTGTGTGTGTGTTTTTTTCCATGGGGAGGGGGGCAACCTGGCAGCTTTTGTATTTGTATGGGCTATTGTATATTGTTCTGGGCTTAAAAGGGAACTTCAAGAGTCACTTTCGACTTAAAAGGAAACTTCAAGAGTCACTTTCTCCATCGATTTTTTTCCCATTCTGGCTGAGCCATGGACCACTCCAGATAGCTCCATCTCTCTCACTAGAATGTTGAATCCATATGGACCGTCAAAAATCAATCGTACGAGTGCTATGCATTTTGCTGACGTGGAAGCACTGAATCGCTGGAAAGGGACCGTGTTTCATTATATAAGATCCCAAGCTTCAACGACCTCCTCCCTCGCCAAAGTCGGCTGTCCTTCCATGTTAAAGCCGACACAACTGCTTCCTTCCTCATCATATTCGTCGACGCAGCACCCTCCTCTGTTTGAGCAGGTGACACCGTGTCCTTCCTCGGTCAAATCTATTGCTCAAACATCTCCACCACCTCGATTCTACCATCTCTAAGACCTATTCTTTTGCGCTGATCTACGTCTTGAGATAGACTCGAGATTCGAGATCCAGATCTATCTCGTTTGACTTGCTTTTTAAAGTGTTAGGACATACCTTCGAGACAACAAAAAAACAGACCCAAAAAACTGAAGTGTATGCTCTTTTTGCATGAAGATAAGCCATTGAACTGTTAAGCCGTTAAGCTATTAAACTCTGAAGAACTGTCCTTAAGTCTCCATCGCCTAGATCTATCGCCCGATGCAACACCCTCTCTTGTTTGAGTAGATGACACTACGTCCTTTCTTGGTCAAATATTTTGCTCAAACATCTCCACCACCTGGATCTACCGCCTCTAAGTCTTTATGGCCTAGATCCACCACCATTAAGGCTCACCGCCACCAGATGTAACCTACCTAAGCTTCGGCACCACCAGATCCTATGATCATCCGCAAGAATATCTCTTCGGGACAATTTTTCCTTTGCGAAAAAATTATAGCCCTTCGAGATGCTCCGATAGAATTTCTTCGTGGTTCTCTTCAGAAAAAATTTCTTTGTGCATTCAAAAAATTCTCTCACCGCTTTCTTCATAAATTCCTTCGAAAAGATGCTATTGGAAATGATAAAGAATGAAGGAAAATAATGTGTGAAAGAAAATGAGAAAAAAAAATGGAATGAAGGAAAAATGGTCTGAGATGGTCTAATAGCCCCGAGGTTGTCACCATGGTTCATGCTCCACCCACCCACGTTCTTTAGCCTGTTTGTGTGCGCCCTGATGCACACTGTTTGGGCATTGCTTAAAGAAAACAGCCACGGCAAGTGCTTTTCCCAGAGCAGGCTAGGCCACAACAGTATTTTTGCATGCCACGGGCCTAGATGTGCAGGCAACCAAGCACAAACACTTGAGCATGGCCGGCGTGAACATAGCAAAGCAAGCAAACAACCCCGAAGTACAGCATTTCTAACCACGCTAGGAAGAGAAAATATCGTCCCAAGTGGTGAAGCATTGCTAATTAGTCTAGCAAGTAACAGGAATCTGGACTTCTACTAACCATATACCTTTACAATCTATGCACACATATTCTCGCACATTTCCACAGACTGTAAAACGATTATATGCATCTTTAAACATAAACAGCAAATAAATATGATCGCTACACTACATACTGGTACTGTTACTGAAACCCTTCAGTCACATCGTGGCATATGGATTGCAGCGGTTTCTTCTACCGATGAACGCCAAAGGAAGGTTCTCCCAATTCTCTTCGATTTACAGAAGCTCCAGCCTGCAATGGGAAGCTTCGGTAATAATGGGCCACCAAAATGGAAACCAGCAGAATCTTTTCGTTGGACTTAGTACTTACGAGTAAATGAATAGCAGCGCACCGGTGTTATATGATGGAATGGACTATGGAACATACATGAGTACAGGACATGTACGGTTCATAAGAAGTATTTCATCCTGTTATCTCTTCTCATGGCACGATAGACAGCTTGGACCTGAAATACATATCCATGCGTCAACATGTACTATGTGCATGCAACAGAGATGTGAAGAAAAGGAGGCACTGTAGTTGACAACTCAGTGGCTCTTAATACCAAGGACAAACATGGGGTTACCTGCTCACTGGAAACCACACGTATTGGTCCGATTTTTACTGAAACATATTTTCCCCTAGAAGATAATTTCTGTGATACCTGGCCCTGTAAAAACCAAGTTGAGATCTACGTTAAGAAAATCAAGAGATAAGAAATAACAGGGAAAATTAGCGAAAAAAATGCTGAGATAAGCAAATCTTTGTAGTATGCAGCAGTAAGAATGTTTGAGAAAATCCAATGATGTCACACATTGCAATATTAAAAGTCCATATCTCCCATCATATGCTAATGGTTGTTTCTTCCATGTCATAAAGGGAAGGGTTCATCAAACTACCACCATGCTAATAACTATGCAAACAACAAACAAATATGCGCAATTTGCGGTCTACCATCCATGTCGTTGCATATTTTCTCACTTATTAATAACCATAGTTTGGGAAGAATGTTTGTGATAGAAAATGCAGAAACCAACCTTGGGAATGGGCTCTTGAAGAACTGATTCAACAGCAATTACCATTGACTGGACAAAATCATCACCTCCTGTACCAATTGCTGTAAATCCTCTGTCTGTGGGATATGAATTTACCTGCGCAAAGTGATGATTTTTTTTCATGAGCTCAGGTCTTTCAAGGTTCCTTTCAAAATTTCAATTCAAAACTAGGAGAATGGACCAAAGCATTTAAGAAATGTATGTATGTATGAACAGGTGTATAATTAGCATTACTAATATCATGCCATAAGCATATATAAAATGAAAATTTAACGTGGTTACCTCAAATACAATATTTTATGAAATCACGAGCGTACCAAAATACAAAAGCCTATATTGACATGAACACAACTATTGATGCAGTTGTGCAATATGACCGCCAATATTTCTAACTTCCAGAAGGATCTTTCACTTGACAAAATGTTGGCACAAAAAAACTTTCCATATATATAAAAAATTCTCAATGATGTCATTCAAACTCCAGGGGTTACTTGTCCCTTATAATGCTATTGTAGTTATGTCCCACACTGAAACTGCAACAGCAAATAGAACAAGATGGGTAGTAAGAGTACACCTTCTGATCCAAAACAAGCCATTCATCCCCAGAATCATCAGCCACAGTACCACCAAGGACCATATTTGTTGTGAGTGCGACCCTGCCTTTCGACATTGCTACCTCTGGTTTCAGCAAAAAGAGAACTCGGTTGAATTAAAACAAGGAGGACTTCCACATCTCTATACATATAAATTTGAGCTCAGTGCAAATCATTCCTTATGCCAAAGCAAACAAAAAGGGGGTAAAAATTAAATCTTCATGATCTTAGTATGCAATGTAAGATGTAACCATGCATTAGTCTATTCGGTAAACTGAGAACGTATCATTCATCGTTGGGACTGATCACTACAAGACAATCCCATCCAGACCTATCAAATTCATATTGGTGCCCCTATGGCCTTGTATAAGATGGCATGAGCAACATGATTTTCTTGATGCCTCATTTCGAATCAAGAAGTTATTGTTTTCGAAAGCGGAAGACACCACATGAGTGCGATAAAACATTATAATCCGATGTCTTCGGAATAAAAACAATCATACGAAAAATTCCAATGGATAACGACAAGAATAAACACGAGAAACTCTGGCCTTGTTCTTTTCAGCGTATCGTACCGTTGCGTACTACTGTAACAAATTTTATTATTTTTATATAGCCTATATGTTGTCATAATTTGCAACGATTTTTTTATGACTTTTAGTAGTCGTTCCAAAGATTCTAAAACTATTTTTTAAATTATTTTTTTTATAATCGTTAGAACTCATTTTGAGGGCTCTTAAATTTGCTACAATAATACACCAACGCAACGATACGCTGAAAAGAACAAGGCCTCTAACACGATTCTCCTGCATATACACCAACATTTGTATGAAATTCCACCAGGTAAGTATAAAGACCCGCTCAATTCTTGGTTTGCTCTCGAGAAAGTACTGTGTAGCATGTCAGACAAAGTGACTGACGCCAATCCTATTTTGTTCCAATTTCACCAAGAATAACCCAAGCGTCGCCTATTTCCATAAGCCCTAAACAATCCGACCATCGCAAACAGACCAATTTCATATCCACCCTGTCCAACTCCACGGAGCTGTGGCTCCTGCAGGCCGGAAGCACCGAGACATGAACCAACCACAAGGCAAGACACCACTTGCACAGCACAGCACAAGACAATAAGGAATGAAACAGGGGAGAGGCTTGGTGGTGGTGGTAGGGAGCTCCTCACTCGAGATGGCCTCCAGCACGGCCTCCTGCGGCGGCTGCCCCGGATCCCCGCCGCCGCCCGCGCCGAAGCAGCAGCGGAGTTGGCGGTGCCGTCGCGGAGGAGGCTGCGCAGCGGCCGGGGCGCGGAGGTTGAGGTGGTGGAGTGGGTCGGGGAGGAGCAGGGAGCTGAGCGCGAGGGCTCGGCACGAAGCCATGGCCGCCTGGGGCTCGACGAGCCTTCCCTCCTCCTTCCGGTCGCCGCGGCCGCCAGCAGCGCAGGAGAGCAGGCGATCCGCGGGATATTTTTCGCTTCTCCTGTTCGCGTGGAAGGCCGACGAACCGTTAATTTTTATTTTTTTTTGGCTTCTTCAATTCTTGTTATATAGATTTTCTTAGGTTTTCTGTGCGGGTACATCCAGCTATTAAGGCCAGCGTATTGTTGCGTTGTCGTATTACTGTAGCAAATTTAAGATCTATCGAAATAAGGTCTAAAGATTATAAAAAAAAATTAAAAAATAATTTTACAATCTTTGAAAGGAATACTAAAAGTCACGAAAAAATCGTTACAAATTATCACAACATACAGGCTACATAAAAATAACAAAATTTGCTACAGTAATACACAATGGTACAATACGCTGAAAAGAACAAGGCCTTAAGCCCAAATGCTTCGTCTCCACCGTCGGCACCAATTGTCAATGAACAACAAATCTGTTATGAAAATAAACCTCTATATAGTAATATCACACATCCAATTATACGGGTAGTTCTATGTTTATAATGTCTATAAACACTGCAAAATAAAATTACAGGAGCGATAACAAAAATGCTCTCGCTTTTATAGTAGGGACCAACATATTATAGGAAAGGGCATTGGTCCCCTCTAACTTTGCGCACGTCATCGGTCAAGCTGCAGGAGGGCCGCCGCCTTGGGTTGTTGGGATGGCATCAATGAGCCTTGACTCCCCTCACGAGCAATAGAGGTGATGGCTGATGGCATGTCTTCCTCTTGCCTTCCTCCACTTATGCCCCCCTTCACCGTTGCCCGCCAAGAATTCAAAGCATGCCCCACTAGGAGTAGAGGATCTTGGAAGACAATGAGGCACATATGAGACAGAAAGACGCAGGGAGAAGAAGTAGGGGATAATATGAAAGAGGACGCGGTGCTACGCTAGCCGAAAACAAAATTTTCTACCGCGACCACCCAGGAAGCAAGCGAGTCAAGGATCACAGATAATTACCCTTGCAGCACGTTAGCAGCGGAAGTAGAGTGGATGAAGCCTCCCCGCGTGCTGCAAAGCACTATACGTAGTCGAACTCGACGCGGTACAATTCCTCCTTGTCGCGGATGTAGCCGATCCTCTCGATCAGCGCCGGCGCAAGAGCGACGACGCCTCTACGGTATCCACACATTCGGGGTTGGAATGTTGCGTGTTGGTGTGCTAGCACCCGTGCGCGCGGCGGCTAGGGTTTAGAGGAGTGCGGCGTGGTGGAGGCCAGGGTTTCGTGGTGGGGAGATTCTCCCACCCCGCGCCCCCACCTCTCCATTTTATAGAGTGCTCTAACGAGCTTTCTACGAGAAGCCTATTATGACTCGCACTAATGGATCTTCTACAATAGAAACCCATTAGTGCGCAGTGGATCCAAATCCGTACAAACCCACTAATTGATCCAATCCATTAGTAATGTTTCAATCCGTTAAGTGTGTGACCCATTAGGCTCATGTACAAGTCGGCCGCGGTCCTGGAGAAATCTTTCTTCAGACCACAAGTCAATAGCGGTACCTAGCAGCACATAGTGACCCCCGAATGCACACGATGATCGAATCAGCTGAACCTCGATACACTCATATAGGATCCTTTTGCTACACGACATCAGTCAAGCTCAAGGCAAGAAGCGTGCTACCCTTGTGATAGTTCGACTCATTCACTCGTCAATGTAATTGATATAATTGTGATTAACTCTCTAATCACTTTGGCATGGCCATGCACTTTTCTTATCTATCCACACCGAGGGCCCCAGAGATATCTCTCCTGTTACCAAGGAGGGCAAATTCCATCTTGATCTCTTACACCTCACGTCATGTTTCATGGCATACCCACAAGCTATCTTTATAACTTTCCTGTTACGGTGAAACGTTTGATAGCCCCAAAGTATACGATTACGCATGCTGAGATATTTGTTCTCGGAGATTGCTTCTTTGTCTATGCATGTGTAGGGAATTGGAAGAGGATCAATGCCGACGGTGAGGCCATGTGAGTTGATCAAGACCATTCCAAACATGTGGTAGATGAGAAACGGTGAAGGGATGAATTTCTCTCAATTCCATATCTCTCAATGTCGTTGCACTTCCATGTTGTTAAATGAATTATCATTTTATGGATTGCATAGTTTTAGGGGGAGCCTTTTCATGATAGACTATATTTTAAAGCTCCTCCACATTTATGTGCTACTTAATGCTTATTGGTATCTTTATTTCTCTCGACTCCATTGGTATCTTTCATTGTTGGTTAATGATCAAATTCTAAATTCATTGTAAGTTCAAGAGTTTGCATGAATGTGTTTCAAGTGATGCCATACATGACTTCTCTAGAGAATCATTTAAATTGGCATCTAGTGATAATTTTTCCAATTGCCATACATCTTCTATTGGTTTAATCGATTTATGTCTTTCAAGTGGTATCCTCTAATCCTAAACTGCTTTGAAGTGTCATCTAACTTGCATTTGACTTAAGAATTAAAAGGTACATATGGATGGCACAATGAAGAGAGGTATGCCTTTAATAAGTTTATCAAACTTTTAATCATGAAAATGCACTTTATTTATAACTTTTTTCGTGATCTTGGATACATCTTGTGATCATATAAGCAATTCATTCATGATGTATCTTCTCTATATGATCTTGATTCTTAGGAATCGATTTCCTATATGGAACCATGTCTATTTGTCATGTTTGAGCTTCACTTCTATATTATTAATCATGACCACATTTAATTGGTATTATTGGATTCATCCTTTGCCTATATCTAGGTTTCTCTATAATTGGTATCAATGCTCTCAAATTGGTATCTTGTCATATTAGGTGATCTTACCATGCCATATACACTTTTACCATGTCACATATTTGGTATCATGTAATGCCTAGATGTAGGGGAGCTTAACATCATTGCTTTATCACTAGCTAGCTCCTTGATTTTATATTGTTCTCCCTAATATTTTTCATGAGTGTGCTATCAAAGGGGAGACAAGAATTTTCTTGATATTGAAGGTGAACCCACGAATGATTGATGACAAATAGACAGCTCAAACCCCAAATGGATAACAAAGATTTATTATGACCTTTTTGGGATTAATGACAAAAGGGGGAGAATTTATGGATTTATCAATTGCCCTCCATTTGGTTCACAAAAAGGAGAGAATTTGGGGACAATGTTTGTAAGTGTAATCTCTCCTTGTTTGTTTTCGTGCTAAATAGATTCATATTGTCATTCGTTGCAATTGTTAAAAGGTTTGTCATAAATCACCAAAAAGGGGGAGATTGTAAGTTCAAGGTACACTTTATGTGATTTTGGTGATTAATGACAAACACACTTAATGACAATGCTTTAATGTGGAATCGAAATGTATTCAAAACTGCACGATCAGATAGCAAACTAGCAATTAATTCTGATGTTGTTGTTCCGCGTCATAGCAAAGACTTTGGGTTAGAAGTTGGCTACAACACCAAATTAAGGCTCATTGTGTTACACATACATACTTTGTATAATCGTATCCTCAGGTGAATAACTGCTATGATCTTCCTCTTGTTCTCGTCTCGGACATTTTTTTTTGAAGCAGGGCAGGAGGACTGCCATGTATTCAAAAGCAGGAAGAAGTTACAGGGTGGGGGGAGATGGAGGCCCCTCCCCCACGGGCCTTACAGGAGGTTAGGTAATTACAATAGGTGCGCCCGCAGCCTTCCATAGGCGCAGGTCATCGAGAAGCTGATTGAAAAAAACCTGAGGTGGTCTTTCAGAACGCCGAAAAATCCGGCTATTGCGCTCTAGCCAGATGTTCCAGAGTAAAGCGCAGGCGGCGGAGAGTGCACTTCGGGAACCCGGGCCGTCTTGGAGGATGTCGGTGGACCACCAGCTGGTTACGCAGTCGTCATGTAACCACCCTGAAGGGTTGAGGCGTTGAGAGTTGAGCAGCACCGCCAATCTAGCCCAGGCCTGCCGCGAATAGGCACACTGTAGGAAGAGGTGCTCCTGTGTTTCGAGATTCCTGCTACAAAGGGGGCAGAAGTAGTCATTGGGAAGCTGGCGACGGAGCAGTGCATCGGCGGTGAAGACGCGGCGGTGTAACAGTGTCCAAAGGAAAAACTTGCATCTGGAAGGGGCCCACAGTTTCCAAGAGTGTTGGAGGGCCGGTCTAGGAACCCGGCCAACGAATTGAAGCAGGTAGGCCGATCGAACCGAGAATTTTTGATTGGTGGTGAAGCGCCATGGGAAAAGATCAGATTCTTCCGGGTTGAGGTGCAAGGTAGCCATCCGCGTTAGGAGCAAGGAGAGCTCGGGTAGAAGCTGGGGCGTGAGATTTCGACGGAGGTCCGCTATCCAGGCAAAGTTGAGAAGCGCACCGAGAACTGATCTGTTTTTCCTGGAGGAGGCCTTGTAAAGTCCTGGTGCAAGCGTCTTCGGTGCGAAACCGGAGAGCCATCGGTCATCCCAGAAGGAGGTAGAGTCCCCGCTCCCAAGGATGATGTCGGAGCCTGCTCGCAGGAGGTCGTTGTCTGGACCTGGGGCAGACAGAGGTATTGAGGCCCAGGTGGGCGCATGATGCTGTCGTGCCAACCAAAGCCACCTAATCCTCAAGGCTCTGGAGAAGCGGTGGAGGTCCAGGACCCCGAGGCCACCGAGGGAGGTAGGAGAGCAGACCACATTCCAGCTGATCCTGCCGGCGGTACGTTGGGAGTCAGCGCCCTTCCAGAGCCAGCCTCTGCGCAAAGCGTCGATTTTTGTAATGACTGAGTTGGGGGGTCGGATGACCGAGAGGATGAAGGTGGGGAGGGCGGTTAGCACCGCTTTCAGGAGTGTTAGGCGGCCGCCTTTGGACATGAAAGGGCCTCGCCAGCCAGCTAGACGGGACGCCACTTTGTCGATGATGGGCTGGAAGTGGACATGCCTTATCTTGCGGGTGGAAAGGGGCATCCCTAAGTACTTGATTGGGAAGGTGGTTTGCTCCGCTGGAAGGTCTTGCAGGATGGGTTCGAGGTGGAGGTTGGAGCAGCGAATTGGCACCACTTGACTTTTGGAGAAATTGGTGCGCAAGCCCGTTATGCTTCCAAAGGTTTGGAGAATCTGTGCTAGGGCGGAGACGTTGTCTGCGGAGGGGTGTAGGAAGATGGCTGCATCGTCGGCGAACAGGGAGATGTGGGCTTCTGGGAGCGGGCCCTCGAGCGGTTGGAGCACGGCCGAGGTGATGGCCTTATTGAGCAAATAGACCAGGGGCTCGATGGCTAGATTGAACAGGAACGGAGATAGCGAATCTCCTTGCCTCAGGCCTCGCCGGTGCTGTATGTGTGCTGTGGGGTGGTTGTTGAGGAGTACCCGAGAAGAGGAGGTGGCGAGGGACATGGCTATCCAGTCCCGCCAGCGAGTGCTGAAGCCCCTGGCCCTTAGGTTGTCAAGAAGGTAGGTCCAGCAAACTGAGTCGAAGGCCTTTTCTAGATCCAGCTTGAAAAGGAGGGCTGGTGTACCGGATTTTTGGAGGGCTACCGCTTGTTGTTGTACTAGAAGGAAGTTGTCCTGGATGTGGCGATGCTTCATAAAGGCACTTTGGTATGGCGAGATCAACTGATCCATGAAGGGAGCAAGGCGGGAGGCGAGGATTTTGGTGAAAAGTTTGCCCACACTGTGGATGAGGCTTATGGGCCGGTAGTCTGAAGGCGAGGTTGGGGAGTCTTTTTTAGGGATGAGGACAATGTGGGCTTTGTTTAGGTTGGCGAACCCGGTGGAGTCGAGGTTAAAGAGACACTGCAGCGCCTCGAGCAAGTCCGTGGAGATGAAGGACCAACAGGCCTTGAAGAAGCTCCAAGTGAAACCGTCGGGCCCAGGAGCCTTGTCATTTGGGAGAGAGAAGAGGACGTTTTTCAACTCATCAAGAGTGAGGGGAGCGTCGAGGGCGGAGAGGTCAGCTGTGGGTAGTGCGAGGAATTCCCAATTGAGGGAGCGACGCAGGTTGTTTGTGGTGGCGAGAGAGGATTCACCGAAAATTTTGCTGAAGTGCTGGTGGAGGACGGCAGCCTGATCATTGAATTCAGTGTGGAGGCCGCCATCCGTTTGGAGGGAGTGGATGTGGTTTCTGCGACGACGGCCATTTGCCCTGAGATGGAAGTACTTGGTGTTGGCATCGCCCAGCTTGAGCCAGGTTAGACGCGAGCGCTGCTTCCACTTGATTTTTTCGACGGAGCTTAGGCCAAGGACCCGGAGTTTTAACTGCTTACGGAGGGTTATCTCATCGTGGGATAGGTCGCGGGCCTCCATGGCTAAGTCGAGGAGCCTGATGACCTCCAAGGCCAAGGACAGCTGGAGCTTGACGTCGCCAACCTGGGAGCGACTCCAGTTGGTAAGGGCGGTCGCAGTACGGTCTAACTTGGACCGAAGGCGGAGGATTGGGTGGGTCGGCAGGGCCGAGATTTGTGCTGAGGGGCTTCCGTGGCCGCACCAGGCCTGCTCAGCAACTTGAAGGAAGCCTTCGATGGAGAGCCAGTAGTTTTCAAAGCGGAATCTGTGTGGTGGTCGAGGAAGGCTTTCAGCGGTGAGGAGCAGCGGGCAGTGGTCGGAAGCCGAAGAGGATAGCGGTATGAGGGAGCAGGACGGGAACAGGAGTTCCCAGGCACTGTTCGCGAAAGCCCTGTCGAGTCGCACCAGGGTGGGATGGAATTGCTCATTGCTCCAGGTGAAGCGCCTGCCGGAGAGGTGGATCTCGCGGAGGAGGCAAGCGTCCAGCGTATCGCGGAAGCGAGACATGAGCCGCCTGTTCAGGTTGAGGTTGTTCTTGTCGGAGGCCTTGTAGATGAGGTTGAAGTCCCCCAGGATGAGCCAGGGACCGCTGAAGTGAGAGGCGATAGCTCGCATCTCCTGCAGGAACAGCATCTTAGCCTGTTCGTCGGTGGGCCCGTAAACATTGGAAATGGTCCAGCTGCGCTGTCCGTCAACGGAGGTGACTTTGGCGGAGATGGAGTGGGGCAGGATCAGCGGGTCGGAGAGGACGACCAGGGATTCATCCCAGAAGAGCAGCAAACCCCCCTGGTTCCCACGGCGGGCGCACAGAGGACGCCACGAAGCCTGTAACCGCAAGAGTCCATGAGGATCTGGTGGGAAGGAGCGGCGAGTTTGGACTCTTGGACCGCGAGGATGGTGGGTTGATGCGATCTGACTAGCGAAGCAACGACGTCGCGCTTGGTGGCGGAGTTGAGACCCCGGACGTTCCAGCAAAGGATCTTCATTTGGGGAAACCGGCTAGCACACTAAGGGTGGATCTCTTACGAAGGGATCTAAGGATCCTCGAAAAGAGAGGGACAACAAAGAGACCACGCACGCGGGCCATTACAGGCCCACTTAGGGGCAACCCAGACACGCCGCGCGCAGGCGGGGAAACCAAACACACCCTGCACGCAGGCAGGGCCCACGAATGTGGAGAAGAGGACCAACGACAATCCCTGCACGCAGGCAGGGCCCACGACTGAGGACAAGGAGACGAACAACACAACCTGCACGCAGGCAGGGCCCACGACCGTGGGCAAGCTGTTCCTTAACAGAGATCTGGAAAGGTAATATTTAGCTTCCTTATATACCCTTGCTAGATCAATTCAATAACTTTATTAATCGACAGGTAAGTTTGGCTGGTTTAGTAGCTCCTGATTCTGAATCACAACATGGAGTACCTATTAATGATTTATTGACTACAAGCTAAGTAGAATATTTCAGACATATCAAATAAGTTTGCTGCTGGTTACCACATCATTTGATTTATGCCATAGTAGAATCTCTCAAAGATGTATCTTGATTTTACGGTTGAATTTTTTGATATGCACACTTGATTGTACTATAGTTTGCAAATGTCAGATGTATGCTGCTAAGAATTGATGTTTGTTAAAACTATAGTTTGCTCACAGATATATTCAGCCTTCTGTATATGTATTTGATTTCGGAATTGATGTTTATTAAAAGTATTGTGATTGCCAACTTCGTATACATATAAATCACAGGTCAAATGTTGTAGTAATTAATCAAACTATGGTTGTTTCACATGAAGCAATTAATCGCTAGTAGTAATTGATGTTTAGTCACAGATCAAATGTTATCTGATATAAATCATGGCTTGGTCAGATGAAGACCAAGACAAAGATTAATGGAGACCATGTAGACTTGAGTTGGTGGTTAATGGAGGGATTTCCCCTGGTCATTAGATACATCACACAAAGTTTCATCTCTGTTTTTTGTGCAAAAATGGTAGAGTTTGCTTTTTTGTCGCCCTACATATTTGTTATCAGGGATAAACAGCTTTACCACCCCTTGATGTTTTGATGTTTGAAAAGCAGGCTCTTTACATTCTTCTTTGTGATGCAGGGTTTCAAGCTCTCATTCAATATCAAATATGACAAGAAGTGTAGAAGCGTTTGGTGCTTTTCATGTAGTATTTATGGACCTCTCATTAGTATCCTAGTAATTTAACACTGAATCAGTGATTTGTCCAAGCGTTCTGCTCTTTTATGTATTAATTTGGTGAATGAAAACTGTACTGTCACTGTATCTTATTAGCAGTATTGATCAGCACATTGTATTTTTTTTCTGAATTTTTTAGTCCATTAGCTTTTAATTTTTTGTGATATATTATCCTGTATTGCTGGTGAATTTTTTGGTGATATCTTGCCTTGGCTTGCTGCTGCGCACATGTTCCCAGTAGCGTATAAGTAGTGCACAGGCCTTTGGCTGCCTAATCCCCATTGGGTGGAGGCGCAGGTCCATTTGGGTGCATAATCCCCGTGTGGATGAGGCACGTGGGGATTTTTCCCGAGGGTTCCATATGGACCAAAATTTCCCCTCGAGGGATATTTGTCCTAGGGGGTATCTACCCCACCTCCCAAATGAGCCCTAAACACCAAGCAACATCCCTTCCGCCCGCTTCCCCAAACTCCCCCGTCCGACTCCGACCTCTGCCCCGCCTCCCCCTTTCGCTGCCAGCTTCCGCCCCGCCTTCCCCTACCTTCCCTTCCACATCACCGGCGCCGTCGACCTACTGGAGAAGCCTAACCGTCTATGCGCTGAGAAGCACCACTACCGCGCTACGCCACCTCCCCGCTGCCGCTGCGCCCCCTCCCCGCCACCCTTAATTTGCTTCTCTGTTGTCGCCCCTCCTCGCACCGTCTCCTCTCCCTCTCCTTCCCATCTCTCTCTCCCCCTCTTCTTTCTTTCTCTCTCGATCTCACGCGAGGGTTGAGGGAGAGGGTGGCGGGGAAGGTGTGGCTGCGGGAGGGGTGGGGAAATATCTTTTGAACTCTTTAGGTGTCTTTTGAGGGGTCACAACTTTTCATATTAAATTTTTTTGTAACTTTCACCTCAAACAAACAAGGCCTTAAACTAGCACCGTCGAGTTCCTACCGGACACGATAGCCAGTTAGGATCAAGCTGGGTCCCCGACTGCAGCCAAGTTAGACCCAAGTCGACCCCTGTACCGACCTAACAACCTGATCCCACCACTGTTGGATCTTAATCTAACGAACACTAATGCAAATGCCACTCTTTCAGATTTACTCCAATCCCCAAATCCTAGCCTCCACTCCTGATCCACCAGGCCTCCTCCCTGTCAATGGCTCTGTCGACGTTTGTTAAACAAGCGGGTGTCGTCGGCAATGAATTATATGGGGTTATGCGCTGTATCCAAACTCGATGGTAACACAAGACAAGGGATTGTACAGGCATAGTCCTGTGTTCTTGTGATTATGATGATCTGATGATCAATATTAAGGGATGTGTATGGATGTAGATGTCTTTCGAACCAGGGTCCCCTGCCCACCTTATATAGTGGCGGAACAGGGTTACAAGGTAGAGTCCTGGCCGATTACGAGGTAGGATTCCTATCTATACCTTTTCTTGCCAGATAAGTAGTATCTTTACTTGTCGTACAAGGTTGGCTACCAGGCTAGGTGTCCCCATTGCGCGTGAGGCTGCTCGACCCACCCCTATTAGGTAGTCCTTGCATCCCACCATGGAGATACCCGTGGTCCATGTATTACATAGTAGCCCCCAAGTCCTTTACAGTCGAATTGTTGCCGTTCTGGTCGCACCCCAGCCGAGTCATGCTTCACGCCGAGTGCTTTTAGTTCTTGACATCGCTTCCCGACTGGTTTCTTATTCACGCCGAGCACTCCACTGCATGCAAGGAGACTGTGAAGGGATCAATAAAGCTCCCTTTTGAAATTCCCGAGTGTTACCCAGCCCGATTTATCGAAAAACTACCGGTCAGCCCATCATGGGGCATACCCTTGTTGGATGAAGTTTGGCTGAGTAGTACCTGTACCCGATTGTTGCGGTGTACAACAGTCGTCTCTCTTTAGAGCATATCCTCAAAACCCTTAATTTAGAATCAACTCATGATATCTGGCTTTCGACTTGTGCGATAACCAGTAGTCGGCCTAGCATGGGGCATATCACAAGAAGAAATTTATTGGTTTCATAGGTACCCAAGTTCCTTTTGATGCGGTGACCGGCAGTGGGAACATAATGGGGTGTACCATATCCAAAACAAGTTTTGGCCGGGTGGTACCTTTACCCGTCTGTCGTGGTATATACAGCTGGCGGCCCTTTTAAAGCGTACCAAGGGCATAGGCTTGTAGGTAAGCTATAATTGGTGCTCAGGGCACTGGGTTGCTCATGGCCGAAGGCGTTTGCTTGCAACTGTGCCGTAGTTTAGATTTGGTTTAGCCAAGCGATATTTGTACCCGTTTTGTCACGATGTACAACTGTCGACTCTTTTAGAGCATATCCTTGAAACTCTAATCCAAAATCATCTTGTGTTACTCGATTCCGACTTGCGTGGTAACCAGCTCTTGGCCCAAGCGTATCACAAGAAGTTTTAATCTAGTTGGCTTAGTAGGCACCCAAATCCTGTTTAGTACAGTGATTGGTAGTCGGCCCATCATTGGGCGTACCATATCTCAAGCTGGGTACCCAAATCCCGCCTGATACAGTGATTTGGCTATCGACCCATCATAGGCATACCACATCTTAGATTAGGTTTGCGCTCGTGGCGCAAGGTGGCTCGTGGCCAAGGGCGTAGGTAGCGCTCGTGACGCATGCCCTTCTTCGCTTGTAGACGAAGTCGTAGAAGGAACTTGATGAATGAGTAATCCATGAACTTCTGAGTTTTTTAGATTGTGGTATAACGGCCTCCATCACTTGTCATGACAGTGCTAGGAGCAGGATTCCCATCGAACGCGAGCCAGAGTCCCTGTAACATGTACATTTAGAATTTAGGCAGTATAATGAAAGCATTTAGATGGCTGTAAAATTTGAATGCTTTTTTAGATAATTTTTATACCTTTGCTCCTTTTACTTTTGACATTTAATTCTTTCAAATAATATTCCTTTTGTTGTGCACTCTGTCGGACTAGTCTAGCCCCGGACGTCGGGAATTGACTCATGGCTTAATTCCTATGCACGCGTATTGAGTGACTAGAGTTCGCCATTGGTGGGTCAGATTTTAACTACTCAGAATAGTACTCGGATTCCTTTGCAATCATTAAGATAAAACAACAAAAGTGCACGCAAGTGCACCTATTAGGTATAGCCCCCGACTTACTGCTTAGTTGAAAACCAACTAAATATCAAGTCAAGAAACAACTTAAATTTATATAAAAATACAAAGATGATCCAGGCGTAGACATGTGGCCGAGCCGCAGACTTGTGCGCATGGTACGCGGGCGTAGGCGCGTGGCCCAGTAGTAGACTTGGGCGCTTGGGCGAGCCATAGACACGAGCACTCGTGGCGCGGGCATAGGCGTGTAACCGAGCCGTAAACTTGGATGCTCGTGGCGTAGGCGTAGGCGTGTCGCCGAGCTAGATACTTAGGCGCCCGTGGCGTCGGCGTAGCCGTGTAGCCGAGCAGTAGACTTGGATGCTCGTGGCGTAGGCGTAGGCGTGTCGCCGAGCCGTAAACTTGGGCACTCGTGGTGTCGCCGTAGGCGTGTAGCAGAGCCATAGACTTGGGCGCTGCGGGCGTAGACGTGTCGCGGAGCTGTAGACTTGGTCATTCGGGGCGCCGGCTTAGGCGTGTCTCGGAGCCATAGACTTGGTCGCGCGGA
This sequence comes from Raddia distichophylla, assembly GCA_005191435.1. Classification (NCBI taxonomy): domain Eukaryota; kingdom Viridiplantae; phylum Streptophyta; class Magnoliopsida; order Poales; family Poaceae; genus Raddia; species Raddia distichophylla. The sequence continues at coordinate 758,328 of SPJY01025203.1, read as the reverse complement.
CGTTGAAAACGAATCAAAATTTTCCTACGGAAATCCAGGGGCATCCGATCTACACGTAGTCATACGGAAGTAGTCATTCATGTCCTGATCAACACCGAGTAACACGCGCCATGGTTGCGGAGGAAGAGCGCGTGCTCGCCGAGGTTTCGACCTTGTTCGACGAAGATGCGGCCGTAGTAGTAGACGATCTTAGCATGGTTTGCGGAGCTTTGTGAATGTTGGTGAAAGTCCTCGCTGGTTCTCAACGTCCCACGGCTGGCGCCGACGAGCTTTACTGACCTCAAATGGATGCCACGGTCGCATCGAAACTCGGATTTAGGCGTTTTTGGATTCGTTGGAAAGATAACGAGATAAGCTTTCTAACGCATCTTCTATCACACCAAAAATCCTTCTGAGTTAACGTGAAATAGTGACGCAAGTTCCGTCCAGATTCTGGACGAGAACAGATCTTATCTTCTTCTCGCGTTCGCCTCGCGGTTGATGAAGTCAGCACCGCACGGTGGGCGCCACAATCGTCAAGTCTGGATAAGTTGCTGCTGATGACGACCACCACCGAGTTAGGAATTAAGCCACCAGCACACTACTCGTCGGTAGGCGGCGGCGACGTTCCCCAACACGAACAGGAGTCCGAGTGAAGTGCTGTTAAATTCTCTCCCAGATCGGATCTAATTCGAGTCCGAAATAGTGGTTCTTGGAGTGCTGGTGGAGTCTCTACTAGATCGGATCTACTCTGAGTCCAAACGAGCAAGATTAGACCTCCGATGCATTACGTGTTGGTTGGCGGCGGCGTTCTCCAACCCGAAGAGGCGTCTAGGTCAGTTGTTGTTTTAGTCGCCCTTAGATCGGATCTGGTCCGAGTACAAGAGTGCGGGCTTTCTGAAGTTTGCCGGTGACGAAGTACAAGCTCCCGAAGTGGAAAAGATTTCCGGGTGCGAAGGCGATGATAACTCCGGCAATTGCTGCCATCGAGCTTAACGAGATTGATCTTAACATTGCCCCTACCTGGCGCGCCAATAGTCGGCGTTTGTTAAACTGGGTGTTGTCGTTGGCATTGAATTATATTTGGTTATGGGTTGTATCCATGTTCAATGGTAACACAGGATAAGGGATTATACAGATTCCCCGTGCGTCGGGCATACCCTGTGCACATGTAGCCAGCTCGGCCCACCCCTGTTGAGTAGTCCTCGCAGCTCGTCATGAAGATACCCGGGGTCCATATATTGCTCTCTCCTGATTCCCTCGGTCTCTTGCCGATCCCAGTCTCTCTTGCCTGATTCACTCATCGGGAATGTGCGGCGATCACCTCTTATAATAGTAAAAGGTATACTGTCTGTTCATTGCAAAAAGAAATACTCCATTTCGTAGGATATATAGTCATAAACTACTCAGAATAAGCATCTGAATCTGAATTCTGAAGGCCTTCCATGTGCTGAGGAAAAGCGGCGTCAATGTTCAGATGATCTCGCAGGGGGCATCGAAGGTATGCTACAGCTGCAGCCGCCATGGCAAACCTACTATGTAGGAGCGATCTTGTGCTGCCGCATGCATGTTTCTGTTCCAACATTTGCCATTGCCTCCATTTTTTCATCAGGCCAACATGTGGCCGATCGTTCATGACAGCGAGGCAATAGCAGTGTATAAAAGCCATTCACGAGGCGTACGTTCTTCGAGGATCGATGATGTCGACCTGACAGAGGTTATCGCAGATGGTTTGCACATGAGCTGATCAGTGCGTCCTTTAGGTTGGTATATATCCAATCCCTTTGACCTTCACAGAACGCTTGGCCCTCTTGCATGATCAAAGTGGTGCATGCTAGCTTCCCAGCGTGTGCCATCATCCATTAATGAGGTGATTTAAGACCTGGGTTTTGTTGTTAGCATGTCGCTGCTGTGTACTTTGCCACCATGGATTATAGTGAGCAACCATGTCCGTGGCACGTTTAAAAGTTGATTACTATATTTGTGGTGGTCATGTTAAGCTGTGATGTGATGCCATTGCCGATGACGCTGTTGCAACAGCTAGCCTCGACCATGGTGTATCTGGATGAACTCGAGAGAGGAGAAAATGGCCAGCGATAACACGTTAATTGCCCGTTGAAAATGACGCGCTTAGTACTGGTCGCTGGGAAGAGGCCGCCGTCAAAGATGTGCTGCCGCTTGTGGTGGTGCAGAATGATCCCAAGAGAGGAAAATTCGGTAACTCTTTTCTTAAAAGCAGTATAATTCTACTCGAGAAAAAAGACATGAAAATAAGCATCATAAATATATAGTATAGCATAGATAGTTCAATCGCATGCATCGCAGTCGCAGCAGACAGTGTGGCTCCATGTCCGACTTAAGCCGCATGCATGGGCCGGGCCCAGCTGGGCCCGGCAAGCTGTTCACTGTGTTCTTGTTTTTGTTTGGTCGAGGGAAATTACATAGCACGGGGGATTCACACAATCAAAATCAAGCGTGTTTTTCATGTACTCTGAAGGACCGGAATCGGTGACCAGATGAGGGTAAATAGGCGATAAGTACATTTTCTCTTTTCGATTACAATCACCCATAGGAGTATAGGACCTTCTTGTCGAAGCTACACGCCACCCGGCTGCCTCCCACACAGCGCCGCCTGCAGCCAGCGTTGGTCGCCGCACCAGCGCCAGATGCCGCTGCACCAAGCTGGAGCCCGAGCACCAGCAACTGCGCTAGTGTCGCCTCCTGGCCAGCCGACTACCGCCATGCCGCCCAGGGCCACCTGCCGTAGCCAGCACGGCCAGTTAGAGCTGTTGGGAAACCACCCGTGGGGGGAGCTCGGCCAGGCTCGGGCTGGCGCACGGCATGGTGAGGCTAGGGCCGACCGGCAGCTCCTCCACGGTGGGTCCCACATTGGATCTGGCCTAAACCCTAAGCAGTACTATAAAAGAAGAGGTGGAGCACCCATTGTATAACAGATCTGAGAATAATAAAGAGAAGCTCCACCCATACATCTCTGTGTCCTCTGTGTTTTGATCTTTCTCTATGATTGATTGTCCACGTTTGTACCTCGGACTACACTCAGTAGCGTGGTTCCTCAACAAGAACATCTCTAATGGGGACAGGTCAGCTAGCTACAAGGGTGCCACCATCAGCAAATTTCCTATGTGGCAGAGAGAGAAATAGGAAAGAGAGCGGAGCCGGCGCTACATGCAGCGCCGGTCTCGCTCAAAAAACGAGAACTGTAGCGATTGCTTGTAGACAGCCTGTAGATAGCACAGGCGCTAGTGCAGACCTGGTGCACCCTTTCCTTCTGCCTCGCGCGCGAAAGGGGAAAGTTTCCCTTCATCCCGCGCTCTCCTCCTCCCTCCGACGCGCGCTCCCCAAATCCACCCCCAGATCCACGCCAATCCTCCCAGATCCCTCTCAGCGTGTCTCCTCCATCAGGCCACCGCCACTGCGTCTCCTCCGTCAGGGCGGCGCCGCGCCATTCCGTCGGATCTGCGCCGCGCCTCGTCCCCTTTGTCGAGCAGCCGCCGCCCCACGTCGTCCCCTTCGTCGAGCAGCCGCCGCCGCGCCTCCTCAAGCAATACACACATAGAACTGGCGCTCAAGCAGGAGTAGGGCTATTACCTACCTCGGGGGCCCGAACCTGGGTACATCGCATGTGTTCATACTGTTCTTGGGAGCTCAAGGGCGGTTCAAGGCGCAGCAGTGCTACCCCCATTCCGAATCTTCTCGTCTAGCGGCAGAAAAATACGCTGACAGTGGCGCGCCAGGTAGGGGGTAGGTGTTGAATCCTCTCCCCTCGAGTTCATCCCCGAAATCAAGGTCAGAAGTTCAAGAATCAGTGGAAATCGGTGGTCAGAAGCATACAGATCGAGCGAGAAGTTGAAGCGTTCTGGGGGGAATCGGGAGCGGAAGCAAAGAAAGAGCAGACGGGAGTTCCCCTTTTTTCCAGATCTGAGGCGGCTGGGCAGTAGAGGCAAGTGGAGCGGTGGGCTGAGAAGGAGTGGCGGCGGGCTGCTCCCTCTGGCCTCCTCCCCAGCAGCAGTCCGCGCCGTGGCCTTCCTCCACAGCTCCTCCAGTGCCAGCGGCGGCGTGGGTGGCTAGCGGCAGCAGGCGGCGGCGGGAGCTCCACCAGCGCAGTGCGTGGCTCCTCCGGTCTCCTCCTTTCCAGCGTCTAGCGCCGCCCCTTCCTCAAGCAGCAGCATGGGGCGCCTTCCTCCTCCTCGGCGCCCGGCGGCTGTGGCCTGTGGAGCTGCCCGTGCGCTCCTCTCCAGGAGCGGAGCCGGCGGCGCCGTGGAGCTTCCCCCCGTGCTCCCTTTCCAGCGGCGCCGGGCGCGGGACGGCTCCACCCGGCCTCCTCCTCGGCGGCAGTGGCCGGCAGGGGCGTGCCAGGCCGCGGCGCGGGCTCCCCCAGGCGGCGCCGTGCCCGGCGGCAGCGTGGGCTGCTCCGGCCTCTCCAGCAGCAGCACGAGGCGGCTCCCTCCGGGTCCTCCTCTCCGCCAGCGCCGGCAGTGGCGTGGGCTGCAGCAGCAGCCGGCGGCGCGGGGTGGCTCCTCGGCGTCTTCTCCAGCAGCACGCCGGTGGCGTGGCAGCGGCCTTCCTCCGCGCCTCCTCCTTCCCAATGGCGGCGTGGGCCTCCTCCCCAGCGGCTTTTCCGACCTCTCCAGCGGCCCGGCGGCATGGGTGTTGCTCCCTCCACGGTTCTTCTCCAACAACCGGCGAGCAGCGCGCCCTGGAGCTCCTTCACGGCGGCCTTTTTTCCTCCAGCGAGCCCGGCGGCAGCGTGGCCTCATCCGGCCTTCTCCGACGGCCCGGCGGCTTGGAGTCCCTCCTCCACGGCTCCCTTCCCGTCCAGCAGCGCTCACGGCGTCTCCTCGCCAAGCAGCAGCCAGCGGCGGCTTGGGGGCTCCCCTATGGGTCCTCTCCAGCAACTCCAGCGGCCGGCGGCGCCAAGAGCCAACGGTGCTCCCCCCGTGCTGCTTCCTCTCCAGCGCAGGCCAGCAGCGGCATGGGAGCTCCCCCCGGCCTCCTCCGGTCTCCAGCGGAGGCGGCGGCTTGGGGGCTGCTCCCCCACGGCTCCTCGGTTCTCCTCCTTCCAACAGCAGAGCCGGCGTCGGCTTCGTCCTCCTCATGAGCAGCGGCGCGCGGGACGGCTTCCGTCCGGCCGCCTTCTCCTCCAGTGGCGCCGGCGGCGTGGAGCCCTCCTCCACGGCCGCTCCTCCTCTACAGCAAGCACCAGCGTCGGGAGCTCCTCCAGCCGCCGGCGGAGCCTGGCTCCCTCCACGTAGCGTCCGGCCCCCTCAGCTTCCAGCGGCCGACGGCACGGGGCAACTTCTCGACGCCTCCTCCAGCAGCGCCGGCGGCGGCCCCGCCCCCTCAAGCAACGCTGGCGGTGCGGGGCCTCCGGTCGGCCCCGTCTCCTCTTCTCCAGCGGCGCCGGGAGCGGGTCTCCCTCGACGGTTTCCCCTCCGTTCTCGGCGGTAGCAACGCTCGGTGGCGCTCTTCCCCTTACAGCAAGCGCCTGGCGGCGCTCTTCTCCGTCCAGCGGCGCTTTCCCAGTCCAGCAGCGCCCGGCGGCGCTCCTCTTCATCCAGCAGCAGCGGAGCAGCGTGGGGGCTGCTCCTTCAGCTTTCCTCCTCGTCCAGCGCCAAGATCTGACAGCCGCGCCCATAGCTCCATGGTGGTGCCCATGGCCATGGCGGCGCCGTGGTGGATGGTGTGCAAGATGATCACGCGGCATGACTCTGTGCACCGGTCGAGATGTGAAGTGCTCCTATGAAGCGCTCCTGTTCAGTTCTTGACGGCATCAAGTGCAGATATGAAGTCTGTCGCAGCCCCCGGCTCTGGTGGGGACGACGATGCAGCTGCCTCGGCCTCCGGTTCAGGGAGGGAGCAGCTTTGGTTATGCCACGGCCGGGGCCTTCGAGAGAGGGCTTCCGCGGCCGTCCGTCGCAGCCCCCGAGCTTGGTGGGGACGACGTCATTGCTACCTCGGCCTTCGGTTCAGGGAGGGAAGGTGGAACAACTGCTGAGTCGGTTAAGGCGGAAACGCTAGGCCAGGCGGAGTACATCGGCGAGCGCCGCGGCGCTTGCCACCCTTGGCCGGGAGGGTCTGCGGATGTCGGGTCCGAGCCATCCTGCGGGTCCAAGTGGTCCTCGACGACGATGCGTCAGCCGGGAGGTACGAGCGATAGGCCAAGCTCTACGTCTGAGATTCCTCTGAAGTGCATCGCTCGAGAAGAGGGGAGCAGCCGCTCTCTGATATCCTAGGAGGCACGAGCGGGAGCCGGTTTTGTTCGGCCAGCCTGCTGCCCTCCAGGATGCCCGTGAGTTGGTGGGGGTGCTAGGTGTGCCGAGGGCAAGTCAAGCGATCCCGACGACCAGCCCGGGCGCTGTAAAGCCACCTCGTCTGTCGCAGCCCCCGGCCCTGGTGGGGACGACGATGCGGTTGGCTCGGCCTCCGGTTCAGGGAGGGAACAGCTTCAGTTATGCTTCGGTCGGGGCTTTCGAAAGAAGGCTTCCGCGACCGTCCGTCGCAGCCCCCGGCTCTGGTGGGGACGACGATGTGCCTGCCTCGGCCTCCGGTTCAGGGAGGGAGCAGCTTCGCTTATGCTTCGGTCGGGGCCATCGAAAGAAGGCTTCCGCGACCGTCCGTCGCAGCCCCCGGCTCTGGTGGGGACGACGATGCGACTGTCTCGGCCTCCGATTCAGGGAGGTGGCAGCTCTACGATGCACGAAGCTATCTGCAGTATAAAGATAAGTTCTGTTTCCCTGTGAGCATATGCTTTTTCGCCTTAAAATCTGCCGCTAGACGAGAAGATTTAGAGATTCGGTATGGGGGTAGCACTGCTGCGCCTCGAACCACCCTCGAGCTCCCAAGAACAGCATGAACACGCGCGATGTACCCAGGTTCGGGCCCCCGAGGTGGGTAATAACCCTACTTCTGCTGAGCTCCAGCTCTATGTGTGTATTAGGTATGGAATGAGGTGGAATGAGCCAAGTCCCCCCTCCCCATGGTGGCTTGGTCCCTTATATAACATGGGAGAGCCCGAACCGACGGAGGGAGAGAAACAGAGGACGTCTAGCCTATTACATGATCACTGTACTGGCAGGTATACAATAAATGCCGTGCTGTCGTAGCCGCCTGCTACGCACATCCTGCTGCCTTGTCGCGTCCCATCGGTGGCAGGTGGGGCTCAGAGTCCCGCCGACCCTGCCAGCTGCTCACGTGGTCGCCGATACGGTGTGGGTCCGATCACCCGCCTGTCGATCTGCCACGTATCCTGGTCGCCGAGCTGCTACATGTCCTGCTCGCCCGGCATGCCGCGTGTCCTGGCCGTCCTCCCGGCATAGGGGCCGGGTCGCCCGCCTGCTCGCCAAGAGCGCTCGCCCGCGTGCAGGGGCCTGGTCGCCCGCCTGGCTCGCGGAGGGCTCGCCCGGGTGCTGGTGTCCGGTCGCTCGCCTGACACGTGGAGGGCTCGCCCGATCTCCCGGCGCAGGGGTCTGGCCGCCCTCGCCTGCCGAGAGACGCCTCGGGGCCCAGTTCCGAGTGATGGGGCCCGCATGCCCGCCAGTCCACTAGGAACCAGACCTGGTCTTCACGGTCCTTCTGGATGACTTCGTCTTCTAGCCCCCTTCTGGAGGAGGTGGAGAGGACACCTCGGTACCTTATGTACCGACAAGTAACACACTACAGGAGACTGCCACAGTCTCGCGCGACGACTTATTTTTGAAAATCGACCATCCAATTAGTCGTGGTGCATTCAAAAAAGCTGATTTTCAAACATAAGAAACAAATAGTAAACAAATTTAAAAAAATATGAAACTTGGTCACTGACAACGTTTCAGTAAGACGAACAAGATCAACAGTTCGGATCGGTTGTTAGGCGTCTCGAATTTCGAAAACCACTCGGGAGTACGGAGAGAGCCGTACTCCCGAGAGTACGCTAGCCTTCCTCTATACACACACGCGCGCGCGCGTACAAAGATGATGCTATTGCTTCTTGAGTAACACACACTACAGGAGACTGCCACAGTCTCGCGCGACGACTTGAGCCGTCGAGAAAACTAAGCAAACTGTTGATATTACTCAGTCTCAATAGCCAGTCGTCGAGACAGGACCGTCGAGGAAGCTTCGTCGAGAGAGAGGCGTAGTCTCGACGATCTGACCGTCGACGGAGATAGTCTCGACGGATACAGGTGCAGCTGTCGATATAGAGACCCCAGGCGCCGTTTGAGGTAAGGGTGGTGTATTCTCGACGGCGATCACTAGCCATCGAGACTACAACAAGTGGGTCCCACCTTGATAGGTTGCTGGTAACGTGGCCTAGGGAGACAGTCTTGACGGCTGTCTATAACCATCAAGAGTATGACAGGTGGTCCCATATCGGCCCGTGGGCAGTCTCGACGACCGCTATATGCCCATTGTCATAACAGAAAAATATTTTAAAAACCCAAAAAACCACAAATTTTCATGGCTGTCGTCACTACTCCTAGCAGCAACAGCCGCACCTACAAACCCAAAACTTCCGGCAATTCTACCACAATTCATCAAAAACACACAAATATGTACAAATGCACAAAATTAAACATATTTCCGTCGCCACACATAACACATCCAAGTCCAAGTTCATCACCACAATCACCTAAAGTCCAAGTTTCAAACTGAATGTAATGTTCTCGAAAGATAAACCTAGCAGGCTAGTGATCGAGATTGATTGGCCAGGGATCGCTTCATAGGGGATTGCACGGCTGGGTGAACATCGGCGAGGCGCCCGCGAAGAGGTCGGTGACCCAGGTGGCACCCTCTTGGCTCGCCGATGCGTCGCCCCCTTCCGCGTCGTGTTCAACTGGAGCCGCTATATACAAAACATATGTTTATTTTTTCGTCATTTTTAAACGGTTTGCAAAATGAATCAGCATGAGTTAATAACTTACCACCTCCATAACGTACGACAAGTCACCCTATGGGCGAGCTGGGCCCATGTAGTCACCTTGGTGGATCAATCTTGGCGTCGTATGTCATGTAGGGAGCCGGTTTCCCGTATCCACCGTGAAACGGTGGCGGACCCCCCGTAGAAGGCCGGACCATCAGCAATACCACTCGGGCCAGCCTAAAATGTCGGTGCGGAAGACGATGAGGGGTAGTGGAGGCTAGGGTAGCGTTCAGCGGCGGGGATAGTAGGCAACAGAGGGCGGTGGTGAGCAGCAGTTCGTGGCAGCAATGATGGTAGGGCAGCGGCTACATACCACAAGCAATGGGCGGCGGCTCTGGCGACGCGATGGCCAGCGGCGACAGTAAATGGTGGGCGGCAGCATATGGGAGGCGGCAATAGCGAGGTGGTGGGCGGCGGCACTGGGGCGAGACAATGTGATGGGGAGGTGATGGGGCGGCGGTGATGGGTTGGTGTAGCGCGACGTGGCGGGGTGGGGCGGCGTGACGGGGCGACTCGGCACGACTCGATGGCAAAGGGCTCAGGGACTTAGGCAAAAAAGGCAAGTCCCCAAACCCTTGCCCCAGATCTAAACCATGGCCGTCTCGGCTGCCAAGGAAAAACTTTAAGACAGCTCTAGTAATGGGCGAATCCGTTGTGGCAGTCTCGACGGCCTGCTTCCAGCCATTGATACCGCCCTTCTCCGGGTGTTGTGTCCACGGTTTTTTGCATGGCCATTGAGATTGTCGTTGAGGAAAGTTCTTTCGACAGCTACCGAGGAAGCCATCGAGACTGTCTCTCCCGAGGGTATCTGTTGACTACCGTCGAGGTAGAGACTTTATCTTAACGGCTTCTCCTGTGGCTGTCGAGAAAACTACTTGTCTCAAGGGCAGCACTCCCCTAAAGGGCATCAATGGTCAAACATATTTATTTTAAATTTAAAAATTTCAAAAAATTCATTTGAAATGTTCAAATCATTCCATGTTGTTTTCTACATAAATTACAAGCATGGAAAAAAATTTAAAAAAAATTGAGCTTCCGATGTGGTGACTCCTTTGTAAATTGAAGCTTTTCGGAGAATCTGAGGTGGATGTTTAATATTTCCTGTGTTCAAATACGAATGAGTGGAGATTTCTAAATCCATTGAGATTATGGTCAATCACCATCTTTGAATTTAAATTATATGCAATTATAAGTTTAAATTTATGTGTTGTTCAGTATAACACTAATCGATAACCTCATTCGACAAAAAAATATTAATGTTTTGAATTTTCAAAATTACAATTTGAAATTCAAACATTACTTTAGTACATTTAAAAACTATGTCGTATATTATTCAATTATAACATAACAAAAAACATAGCAAAAAAATATCATCAACACCACATTCGTAGTATTTAATTTAATATCATAGCAAACTCAAAGAAATTTGAAATGAAATTTAAACCACAATAAAATAAAAAACAATAGATATTAAAATGTTTTAATAATATGTAGTCTTAACGGCCATGGTGCGGCCGTCGACATAGGCATTCCCCGTGCAACCTTTGTTGATGGCCTAACGGCTGGCTGTCGAGAGAAGTAGATGTCGTCACGACTATGACGCCGCCGTGGGGTCTCCTCTAAGCAGCCTCGACGGCTATTAGATGGGCTGTCGAGAGTGGCCCCCTGATACTCATTCTGGACGGTCCTTTCATGGCCGTCGATACTAATGGATATGTATCGATGGATACATGTTGGCTGTCGAGACTTAAACTGGCAATCGAATCTATTTCGATTCCTGTAGTGACATGAACGAAGTAATGGAACATCTGCGTCTGTCCCTCTATCCTCGCACTCCATTTCACCATTAGTGGCTCTTTTTATCATTATCTCTAAATTTCTTTCGCAGTTACATTATCCTTTAAAAGATTCATTCATATACTACAGTATTTCGAAGTGACCGCTACGGACACTACCTCTGCCCATTCAATAAACTCCACTGTACATCTACCAGGCCATGTGATGAACACGATGAGCGATCATGAATGCTTGAGATCTTCTACCATCACTCGATCAAAATATACTTCTATATATATATACCACTGAGATTAACATACATGGTCTCGATTGTCATCTTTGTGCATGTGGTACGTGTGGGGCGCCCGCACTGCTTTTCTTGTCCTACACATGACACATATAATATATACAAATACACACGCGGGCGTGTAGGAATAGGAGGCAACAGGGAAAAAGTCATAGAAAATATGAAGCATATCATATCATCATCACTCCCGTATGCGCTCGACACGTGGACAGCGCTGCGCCTTTGCGCTCGACAGCGCTGCGCCTTTCCGCAGGGGAGCTGCTCGCCACGACGCGCAGCACGCTCGGGGCAAGCCAGCGCAGCGGCTTCCGTACAATAGAATGACGTGGTAGCACGTACTGCGGGCTAGTTTGGTTGGTGCCCTGCCAGGCAGCTGGCCGGCCAGGCAGCGATCCCAGCCCCAGGCGACCGAAATCGGACGCCTGGGAGCGCTGCCTGGGCCAGGCAGCTCCGGCGCGCTCCCATCCAAACAAGCCCTGCATGCATGCCGTGGCAGGCCAGGAGAAGAAGGTGGTCAACGCTTGGTCGTTGGACGACGTGCGCGGTCGAGGCGAGCGCATGCTTCTTGCATCCAGAATTATTACGGCGCGGCCCGATTCATTCCGATCCCGTCCCACGCATATATCGTACACACATACGCAGGGACGAATCTACCGTGTTGACACCGGGATGCCTGACCTCGATGTATTTCAGATAAACCCATCTTTTTTGTTGCTACTCTTTTAATATATGTACATATAAATTTATAGTTTAAAGTTTAAAAATAGTGATTTAGTATAAAAATGACTCCGACAATCCTAACTACTATTTTTTTCTATCCGCCCCTGCGTATACGGCATGCATGCATGCATACGGCTCATGTCACAGCCCAAACCGCCCCACAACTCACGAATATATACTTAGCTACTCATCTCTATACGTACAGTAGCGCATCATCAATAAATAGTACAAAACCGAGTAGGCGTCGCTTGCGGTCGACACGTGGCTACCTTCTCCGCGCGCTGCGCCTCGCGGCCGTCTGATCGTGGGCGACGATTAGATCTAACTGTCCGTTTGCTCTTTACATATAAACCGTTTTTTTCGCATAGCACTAGGCAACGCTGGTGCTTTGTCCGCTTGGCTAGCTGAGCTAGCTTCTACCTCGCAGAGCATGGTTCGAATCCTGCGTGCGCTGGTATTTTTTCCTCGCGCTGGACGCTGCCCCGAGGTAGCTAGCTTTCCTGCGCCCACGTTTTTTCCCCTCGCGCTGGAAGCCTGGCACGCCACCGAGCCAGCTTTCCCGCGCATTGTTTTGGCTCGCGCTGGACGCCGTCGAGCTAGCCCGCTCGCCCGTGCCGTTCACGCCGGACTCGCGCGCTAGGTGCGTGCGTACGCACCTAGTTTTTTTCAAAAACTGATGCAGCATATACTTTTTTAAAATTAAAAACTCCTCGTAATCCCGCTTTGGGGCTACCCGCAAATTCATCCACTGCGTGTTGCCTTTGGTAGGTCCAACTGTACGAGGTCCCGGTAAACCAGGCCTATAGGCCTTTATAAAAAAGAAAAAATTCACTTTATCACCTTCAATTATAATCAAAGTTTAATTTCGTCCCTTTAACTTTAAAACCGGACCACAAACCTTCCTATACTATCAATATCAAACAAAATGCCCCACTCACCTAAATCCACCGGTTTTGGATGGTTTGGCGTTCTAATCAACGTGGTTTCTAGAAAATAAATTCAAAAAAATCAAAAAAAAATATAGAAAACCATAGGAATCTTGATAAATAAATAAAAATATCTACAAAATCAGATAAATGTGTACATCATAATTATGCAAAAAATATGATATTATGTGTATGCTTTTATTGATGAAACAAAACATGTATTTAGGAAAAAAAATTGGCCCCCTCAAAAAAGACAAAAAAAAATATTTTATTTTATGGAATGATGGAGACATTAATAACAAAATGTAAGGATGCTATTTTGACGTTTGAATTTGAATAATTAAAAATACATTTGAAAGTCTAACTAACTTTAAATTTGAATTTAAAAATTCAAATTGGAAAAGGAAACTAACATCCTTATATTATTCTTAGTTTCCTCCAATTTTCCAAAAATCCAAACTATTTTCCCCTAAATACTTGATATACTAAATCAACAAAATCCATTCTAAGACATAAATATTTTTTCCATATAAGTATGCACACAAACATTATATTTTTGTTTTATATTTGGAATCTATATTTTTTTATAATTTTGTAGGTATTTTGTATTTTTTCAGCTTACTATGATCTTTTATAATTTATTAGCTTTTTAATAATTTATTTTGTAAAAAATCACGCTGACTAGGACGACACATCTTCTAAAACCGAGGTGGACTCGGGTTGGGGGGGGGGTATTTGTCAGGTAGTGATAGATAGGGAGGTTGGTCGTTCGGTTTTGGAATTAAGGGGATAAAACCAAACTTTCGTGATAATACACTATGCCTAGGCTAACTAGCTTGCACATCCTTAACATCAGCTATTCAGCTTTATTTGCATAAATTTGCGCTAGCATGTTTTAAAGAACAAATTACACCGTAACTCTTAAGCTCATACAAAATCTCATTTAACCTCTTAAACTTAATTTTTTTTAACCCATTGCCACCCTAGACCCAAACAAAGTTAGGCATTAACATTAATTATTGAGGTGGCATTAGTTTTTCGTTTGTTGTTTAGGTTGTTCCTGCATAGAAATTTTTTTTTTCTAAAGTTGTAATTTTTGATATTAAGTTTTCAAATTCTTTTTTTGAAAAAATTGGAAACTTCAAAACTAATTTTTTTGTCAATTCAAATTTGGATTTTGGAAAATTTTCAAGTTGAGGAGAGGGAAGTGGTGTGGATGTCATCTCATTAAAAGGTTGTGTGTGTCGAAACTATCGAAGTATTTAATGGAAAACTAATAGCACAAATGGCTACTTCATCATTGATTGATATCTCCGTGCATACGGATACAAGTTAAATGGCCTCAAAAATTAATTTTAAACTTTATGGGACTAAATGAGGAGGAGACACATGTGTAATTTTTTTTAATTTGAATTTCATGCTAGGGCTCGCATGTTATATTGACAAGGATATCATCCTATATCAATATATAGAATTAGGGCAATGTGTATTCGTTGATAATGTCTAGTAGATGTTAATATGGTAACATTTGATTTAAACCATCAAATTCATGGGTTACGGTTTAGATATAGAGAGATGGAAACCCTTTTTCACACTTATATACGTTTTCAAAAAACCGCCTCTGCCTCTCCATGTCTAAGTAATTTCATATAAATCTGATGACCAAATGTAATGTTAGCATATAATGAACATTAACATTAGATATGTTGCCTAAAAATAGTACCATCCCATACCCAATTTTCCTTTCTTGTTTCGGCACATCTCTCATGTTCAACGGAATCTATCGGGCCAGAATGAAAAATCGCAACAGAACCTACCAGGACAGAGCGAAAACTCGCAGCTGCATCTGCATGACTGTTTCACACATGACGGATTGTGGATTTGCGACGGTACAACACTGGACACTGAACACTGCACGCCTCGACTGTGCAAGGCGCCATGGCGCACGCTGGTAGCTCTTCGCGTCAGCCAAGGCAAGGGATGTTTGGGTGCACGCTTCCGGAGGTGTCACCTCGCACGTTGCGGCAGCGCGCGACGGTTTCTCGGCCGTCCGAGCCCGTGATCGACATGGACTTGACGTGGATCCCGGTGCAGCTGCCGCTCTTGCTGCAGTCGAACTCGACGGCCGTCGGCCGGCTCGAAGTCCCGCTCAGGTTGCTGTAAGTCACGTTCCTGACCGCCACTGCCCCCTGCAATGGTACAATGCAAGCCAATCCCATCAAAAAGAACAACATACGGCGATTTTTTTCCTTTTTTATCGCTCTTAAAATTGGTAGCTTATTTTTTTTATCATCCTCTCATTGAAACGTGGATCCATATAAATCCATCATGAGAGTGGATTAAAACAGTATAATGGTAAAATTGATCGCAGGGAGTAAAAAAATAAATAATTTTCTGCTTCTTCCTTTCTAAGAAAAAGTCTACTTCACCACCCCTGATATATTAAGCTAGCTAAACATAACCCTTGATTTAACAAAAAAGGTATTCTACCCTCTAAAAAATTCAAATCGGTGCAAATAACCATTGTGTGTGATATTGAGGGTGGTTTTACCACTTAGTCGTCCACATGGATAGTTTTTTCTAAGTAGCGAGTTGAAGTGGAACTAGTCATAAAAACAACTTCTTTTACATATTTTTATGTGGGTCCCGATTGTTGGTTCTTATATTTCTTCTTCTTCCATTTTCACTTTCTGGCCGGCGGTCGCCGTGTGTCCACGGCGCGCCGCCCCTTGGACGCCGACAACAAACAGGGAGGCCGACGACCTCCTCTCTCCTCCCGTGGATCTCTCTCTCTTGTCAGAAGCGTCATGTTGAGAGTTGCGGCAGCGCCTCTCCCTTCAACTTGGGTCTCAACATACTCATGGAAAATAAGCGGTTGCCACAATCAGTTAATTCTGCACAAGTTGTTGCAGCCATGCTTAAATTATTAAGCCATGGATTTTGGTTTTTTTGAATTTTATAGGATTTTTAAAATTTTGTTTTTGTATTTTCGTTAGATTTTTTAGATTTTTCCGTCCTAGTGACCGCCACGTAACCATTCACATGCGCACACATCAGCACCTAGCAGACACATAAACATCACCTTAGCATTTAATGGCATTTTAACGGAAACCAAATGGATTGGGGGCAACAGTGCAAACGGTTACAAGTTCAGGATGCCGACAATACAATTTACAATTATAGGGGGCTAAGTAAATTTTCGTATGAGTTTAGAGGGCAACAGTGCAATTCTCTCAATTGTTAAGACAAGTAGGATTTATGTAGCACACAAGAGCCTCATGCTTGTATGCGATTTCGTATGCAGGTCCTCCTCATCCGTCATGACGATGTTTAACTTCGATGTTGATTTAGCTTAGAAAAATCACAGAGGGTATAAATGGACAGTTATACTAAATTTGTGCAGCACCTGCAAGTAAGCTCAAATCAAGGGTTCCGATCCAGCCAGCTGACCTGGAAAATTGCAACTGACCTATCAGTAAGACATGTACATGATTAAACAGCAGACGATGAGTCTTGTGTAACAATGCCTGCATTGCATATTCGCATATGGAGGGCATAGGCTAGCTCTGTGCCACATATGGAATTATGGATGCGTATAGCACATGCAATGAGACATATATTAGTTTTTTCTTGCCGTTTGATCAAATATGGACGCATGAGATGATTTCGCATTGTAGGAATGGTATTGGTAATTAAAAGTAGCATCTAGTTTGCACTATCCGCCTGTACAAGGGCCAACGGCTAAAACGAGAGCACAAATGTACCAACGAACAATGTTACGTGTGCATAAAATGAAATCTTGCACATATATCGAATAACAAAAGAAATGCATGCATGCACGCACAAGTGTGTCGATTTGCATATTTGCAATCTCTCTTACTCCTATTGAATAATAGGAAAATGCATTACCTTTGTCAAGTTTGCAATCTGTCTTATCGAATAGTGAAAAAAACATGCATGCACTAACATGTCCGTTTGCAATCTCTCTAACTTATGGAAAAGCACAAAAATATACATCAACATGTTGATTTGCAACATCTCATATTCTTCTTTAAAACTACAGCAGGAGCACTGCTTATTCATTATAGTGAAAAGCAATCTCTCTAATGGAATAGCGGAAAAAAATGCATGCATGTATTAATTATTTTGTAATCTCTCTAGCTTATTGATAGTAGAAAAAACACATTATCGTGTGGTTTGCAATGCCCCTTACGGAGTGATAAAAAAGTGCATGCATGTGCTAGCATACGTATCGGTTTATCAGTTCGCAACCCCTCTTATTGAACAATGGCAAATGGCAAAAACATGTTGGTTTGCGATGGCGATCTCTCTTATCGAATAATGGCAAATTGCATAAGCATATCGGTTTGCGATCCCTCTTATTGAATAATGGAAAACTGCAAAAGCATGTTGATTTGCGATTGCGATCCATCCTATCGAATAACGGCAAATTGCATAAGCATGTCGGTTTGCGATCCCTCTTATCAAATAATGTCAAATTGCATAAGCATATCGGTTTGCAATTGTTCTCATCGAGTAATAACAAATTGCTTTAGCTCGTTAACTTATAATACCTCCTTATCAAACATCAATCAATTTCATAGCGTGTCCATTTGCAATATCTATTATCGAATAACAAAAAATTTGATGAACGATTGGGCGTAATCTCTCTTATCACAATAGACCACATTAGGCCATCTCCAATGCAGGTGCTTAAGTAGGTGCTTAGAGAAAAAAACCGGGCTTTTTTTGCCACATCAGCAAATATAGGTGCTTAGAGGAGAGAGAAGATGCCTAGGTTGGCATCGACCGCTGCCCAATGCTTGCGACCTTTTTTCTACAGCTGCTTGCCTCGATCTTCCTTCCCATCCCTATCGAGCAGCTCCACTGGCTAGGCACCGGCAATTGGAGATTAAAGCACCTGGTCTAGGTGCTAACAAGGTAGTTAAATTTATAAGCACCTCTGGAAGCTCTGATGCATTGAGAGGAAGAGTTTTTATACGAGCACTTAGTGATGTGGCAACTTAAGCACCTAGCTCTAAGCACCTTGCATTGAAGGTGGCTTTATCGTATACAATCTAAACAACAAATTAGATAAACATCTCGTCTCACAATCTCTCTTATTACAATAGACAGCATTAGTGTATAATCTCTCTTGCTGAATAAGCGTGTCGGTCTGCAATCTCTGTTATATAGGAGTATTGTACAACCACAAATTGCATGCAATGGCAGGTCAACTTGGAAATTAACACCCCCCTGCCAAATAACACAATTGTTTTAGCGTATAGACGCATATATAATTTCATCTTTTTAACTGTGCAAAAAAAAAAATTGCTTTAGCGCGTCAACTTGTAGTTTCTTTTTTCTTAACAGTAACATTGTCATGTCAAAAATAAGCCGGCGATCGGCAAGAACAACCGAATATTGCTCGCTCGCTTTACAAGAATTTGATCATGTGAGGTCGCTCGCTTTACAGGAACTTGATCATGTGAGCCCTGGCAGGCAGGGCAAACCTTTAAGTTTTCTCTTCAGTCTTCTCCATAATTTCATTTCCTTGCGTCGCATTCATCCGATGGCCTTTTGCTTCGTCGGCTCCGGCAGGGTCACAGGATGCATGAGAGAGCTTTTAATTGGAAATGGATGGAGCGAGGTAGGAATTCAATCATGTACACTCCCCTCGTTCTCAAACCGTGAACGGAATGATCGCTATCTTTCACCTCCTTGAGTTACGTACTCCTGGACGCCATGGACGACTCGGCGGCGGGGGCGGGGGAGGGGCAGGGGAAGCTGGACGAGCTCGCCGGAGGCGGGGGAGGCGGCGACTGGGCGTACCTCGGGTCGGAGGGTATGGCCGGCGGGTCCTTCCCGGCGTTCCCCTTCCCCCGGGACGTGCTCTCGACGCCGGCGTCCACCTCGCTGCTCCTCTCCATGGACCCCATGTTCGACATGCACGGGGCCTTCCCGTCCTCCTCCATGGGCGCGCCGGCGCTCTCCGTCTTCCCCGACTTCCAGTCCCCGAACCCCTTCGACGACTCGTCGGCGTTCGCGGCGGCGCCGGGGCTGAAAGGTGGCTTCTTGGCGCCTCCGATCTTCGGCGGCGGGATGGGGATGGGGTGGGACGACGAGGACGAGATTGAGCCGAGCGTGGACGCCTCCTCCATGGGAGCCTCCGCCTCTCTGGAGAATGCGGCGGTCGTGGCGGCGGCGGGGGGCGGTGGGAACGACAACGGCAATGTGGGCGGCAACGGCAGAGGGAAGAAGAAGGGGATGCCGGCTAAGAACCTCATGGCGGAGCGGCGGCGCAGGAAGAAGCTCAACGACCGCCTCTACATGCTGCGCTCAGTGGTGCCCAAGATCAGCAAGGTAACCAATTGTCAGCCATTTCTTTTTATAATTCATCTGCTTCCTCTACTCGGTTTACGTTTGTTTCTGTTCTTCAGTGATACGGACACCTCATATCATACGTGTATAGGAGTGTATTTATTGACATGTCACTGAAATGGGTGTGAATTTTGGTGATGAATTAATCTGTCACTCGACGTAGATCCCAAAGGCACCCCTTTTCGGTAGATCCATATTCCATATATATCACGCCGTCTGTTCTGCTGCTGCACCCCTATTTTATTAGTGATTTAGTGTAAGGATTTATCACCCTGATTCATTCTGAACAGCGTACGTACTGCTTTTGATTACTGCTTCGCGAAGAAATCCAGGCGCAAGTTAAAGGCTTCCCTTGTTCCTACTTGGGTTTGCCGCTCAAGCCCACCAAAATTACGAAGCAGGACGAAATGGCTATCATTGAGAGGATTAGGCGCAGGTTGGCAACTTGGAAAGCAAAGCTGCTATCCAAGGAAGGGCGTTTGGTCCAAGTTAATTCTGTCCTCACCTCAATGACAGTTTATCATATTATGGTTTTTCAGCTCAGTGGGTGGGCGATCAGGAAAATCGATAAAATTAGGAGAGCTTTCCTCTGGACCGGGGAGCAGGAATGCCATGGTGGGAAGTGCCTCGTAAATTGGGCAACGGTCTGCAGGCCGAAAGATTTTGGGGGGATCGGCGTAAAGGATATCACCAGGTTTGGTAGGGACTTGCGCCTACGTTGGCTTTGGCGTTTCTGGGATTCCCCGCCAAAGCCGTGGGTTGATTGCATGATTTCTTTCCCAAGCATCGACGTCATGCTGTTTCGAGTGCCCACAGAGCTCATTATCGGAGATGGTTGCAGGACCTCCTTTTGGACCTCGCCTTGGTTACAGGGTTCGGCGCCAAGCGAGGTGGCTCCAAACTGCTATAGGCTTGCCAGACGGGATCAAATCTCCCTTCAGCAGGCGCTGATTGATGGCCGCTGGATGAGGCCCTTGAAGCGAATCTCTTCTGCAGAGCAGGTTCGCGAGTTCATAGCTCTTTGGTCGGCTGTGAACCAGATCATCCTCCGCCCAGGCATCTCAGACTCCGTGCGTTGGAAATTCACCGCTTCTGGGTCCTACTCGGCGAGTTCGGCTTATTCCTTGCAATTCTTTGGTTCGTCGCAGGAACATGACTTTGCCCGCATCTGGAAAGCAAGGGTTCAGAGGAAGTGTCGCTTCTTTTTCTGGGTCTTGATCCGTCAGAGGTTGCACACCGCTGACCGTCTTCTTGCTAGAGGGTGGCCGTGCAACGTTTCTTGTGCTCTTTGTGGCGCTGGCGTCGAGAATCATAACCATCTGTTTTGGGAGTGTACCTTCGTTAGACAGATTTGGCATGCGATGTCGCCTTTTCTGTCGTACTCCAAGGTGGACAGCCCCTCAGTTATTTATGTGGGTTACTGGTGGGACAATCTCAAGGGGAGTGCGGGCGTCAGGCGCATCGAAGATGGTGTTATTATTACAATCTATTGGAACATCTGGAAAGAACGGAACGTGCGCATTTTTCGGCAGGAGGACTGTTGGCCTGATGATGTCGTCAACAAGATTAAAAGTGACTTAGCGGTTGCCTAGTTGCCTGTCGAGTTCCGGTGGTGGTGTTTGGAGTCAAGTGGGCTCCCCTTCTGTAATGACTGTACTCTGTACTTCCTTCTATTTTGAATGAATTGGCCATCTCGGCTATCTTCAAAAAAAAAAAAAGTGTGCATGTTCAGCTTTCGGCAGTTGTTTTATAGCATAAACTTCCTTTCCTCGCGATGATCAAGATGGTTTTGAACAATAAAGAACGACTTGAATTACAGTTCTTGGGCCATATGACAAGTCGCAGTCTAACAATTCAGCACCTTGTACGATATACCCTTGTTTCTTCACTGGCTGTGTCCAATTGTTCTTAATTCTTAATACCGGCGATGTTTGCATTGTTTCATGTTAACACGTGGTTGATTATGTAGCTCATCACCACTTGTGTTCGGCTGTTGCAGATGGACAGAGCTTCTATCCTTGGTGACGCAATCGACTACCTGAAGGAGCTCCTGCAGAGGATCAACGATCTCCACAACGAACTGGAATCTGCTCCTGGCTCTTCGTTTGCTGGACCAACACCAGCTAGCTTTTATCCAACAACCCCTACCATGCAGGCATTTCCTGGCCGCATCAAGGAGGAGCTGTGCCCAACCTCATTCCCTGGCCCTCCTGGTCAACAAGCCACGGTTAGTCCAATTCCAAGATTAATTCTTTCATATCTAGGCATGTTTTACTGATCAGCATTCATATATATATGCACCTGTACAATGGCATTAGCCGCAGCTATTGATTTCACTGTTGAAATGCACATTCTCTGCACAAGTGCTTGATCCATGGGTCATGTCAAGAACAGCATACTGGCATGAACGTGCATTCATGTGATTGCAACAAACATTTCCCCTTAATCTCATGGAGACAGATTCACCTCTCTTGGCTTGCACAGGTTGAAGTTAGGATGAGAGAAGGGCAGATTGTCAACATACACATGTTCTGCGCGCGTAGGCCAGGCATTCTGCTGTCCACCATGAGGGCCCTTGACGGCCTTGGCCTTGACATTGAGCAGGCGGTCATAAGCTGCTTCAATGGCTTCGCAATGGATGTTTTCCGTGCTGAGGTTTGCAATTCTCGCTTCCCTAGCATCTTCTTTGATCGGCAACTGTACAAGTTCTTGAGATGCAGACTACGCAATACGTTCTTGATAAAAAATCCTACCGTTGTTCACCTCCCTTTTCCGTGTGCACTGTACTCCTGTGTTCCAGCAATGCAGCAATGGTCCTGGGCTCATGCCTGATGACATTAAGGCCGTGCTCCTGCACTCTGCCGGCCTCCAGAATGCAATGTAGGAGAAGAGCTCCCGGGATAAGACCACCGGGAATCGATCAGTGATTATAAGCATCGAGTGGTCTAGTTTAATTAAGATTTCTTGGATATTCATAGAGATGAGACGAGGCTCGCCATCTGGAGACATGGGAGATAGTGATGATGATGAAGTAAAATTGAGTTTCTTAGAAGTTTTGTCGATTTTATCTTTGTGTTGTGTCGTGATATAATAGTATCTTCTCTATTCCACTGAACTTATCTTCATAATGGTGAGATTATGAACTCAAAGAGCCTTCCTTTTTGCATTCCATAGTGATGCATAGTACAGAGATACATGATGATGCACAGGGATTCAGAGTTTCAGACTCTTCTGAATCGCTTGTCGATATGATTGCCACTGGCAGACAAGCTGGATGGGGGTAGCCATGGCATGCATAGGCTGGTCCTTGAGCCATTGGGAATTGAATTCTAGCTCTGGCATCTTGGTGTTTATGTAAACTGTTGTTTTGCAGTTAGTGAAGCCCTGCCTAGTGCCTACCATCTGAATCATATCCCATGTGCATGGCTGAAGTGATAGATGAATACCTTGGCTAATACATACATAAATGAAGAATTAGTTGGAGACTGGATTGGTTGGTTACCTGAGCTTGGTCAGTCATATCTGCATTCCAATCTGGCAGAGATGCAGTTCTTGTCTTCCCTTCTTTCCCTCTCCGACTATAGATTTGCGACGCAACAGCATCCATCATAAAGGGGTAATAAATCAGAAAAAATGGCTCCATAGCACTGTAAATATTGTGGTTTTTGCTGTCTAGCACTAAAATTTGAGATTGTGCTAGACATCATTTTAAATTTAAGGTATGTGGATATAACACTTTCATATATTGTAACCAATTAATATGCAAAAAAAAGAACTATTCATAAAAATTCTGAAAAAATTATGAGATGTAAAATATATGAGTATGCGACTCCTCAAATTGTGAAATTCACAATTTAGCTTTTGAAATGCTTGATATGCTAAAATCGAATGATTTTAAAATATAATCGTGAATAATGGAAAACAAGTCATTAAAATTTAGAAACAAATGTTTGAGGTGCCAAATACCATTGTATTCAATTCTAATCTCTACATTTTAACATTTGAAATTCTCAAATACAGAAAAACAAGTTTTTAATTCAGTATTAAAATTCTGAATCATTTGATTTACAATTTTTTGCACCAAAAACAATTTCTTTTGGCACATAATTTTTTTAAAAAATTATGTGATATATGTTATACTTTTTGAGTTATTTTGAACTTTTGAATTTAAACGTTAAATTATGAATTTTACAAATTTGAATTGACAAGTACTTTAGATCGTTTCTGATTTGTGTTCTATGTGTTTTGTAAATTTTAATCGTGACAGTACATGAAAGTGCATGTTGGCGTATAAAATGCTCAGGGAAGTGAGAACTCAGTGCTTTATCATCTTATCTTAAATATACAATGCTCGGTTCTGGCCTTCCTCCCTCGCCACGTGGCATTTTTTTTTGCCCTCGCGCTGGCCACGTCGCCCAGAAACAAGACATCCGTCCGTCGCTCATCCAATGGTCCCAGGGAGGCGGTGGCTCCCGTGGCTTTCGTTTGGCCACGTCGCTCTTCCCCCGTCTTCTTGGTTTGCCTGGCTCGACGGGGCCTCCGCAGCCACGCCTCCTCCCCACATCGCCCGCTCTCATCCCGTCCTCGGCTGCTTCGCACAGGCTCAGGCCCGCCGGCCAGGGGCGGATCCAGCACGGGTGCACCGTGTGCCGGGCACCCCCTAAAATTTGGAAACACGAAGACCCCCCCATATAGTATTGGGCCAAATTCGGCCTCTTCTCTCAGTCTCTCATTCACACTCAGCCCAAGCCCAGCGCCCCAGCGGCCCAGCCAGCCTCCCTCCTCCTCAGCCCATGCCCGTCAGCCACTCCCTCCTCCTCAGCCCGTCAGCGCCGGCTAGGGTTAGGCCTCTCCCTCTCCCTCTCGATCTCCCTCTCTCCCTCTCCCTCTCGATCTCCCACTCTCCCTCTCCCTCCCTCACTGCTCTTTGCGGCCAGACGGGCACGCCGCGGCGCCGCCACGCCGCCGACGCCACGAGGGGTCGCGCGACGACGCGAGGCTGTCGGCAGGGAGAAGTGCGGCGGCGCGCCGGCGCCCCGGCGGCGCAGCGGGCCCGTGCGCGGCTACGCGCGGCGGGCGGTCCTGGGAGCGGTGGCGGGCTCGGGCGCTCGGCTCTTGCGGTCTGCCTCTTCCTCTTCCTCAGTCCTCACTCCTGTCCTGTGACTGTGAATCAGTGAATGTGATATTGTGATTTGTGATTTTGTGTTTGTGACCTGTGAAGTGTGAATGCTGAAGCTAAATGTGAGATAGACATGTCAATTTATGATCTGTGAAATGTGATTTGTGTTGTATTTTGTAAATTGGACAGGACATCCAACATTATGAAGAGGAATAGGGATATTTATTCCTATTTTGGTGGTTCCGCAAAGCCGAAGACCGTTGATCCTTCTCAAGGTACAATTTCGATGTTCACCGCACTTTATATTATATTATGTCATGTTACTATTGTGGAACTTAGAAACTAGCTATGCATTTGACTATTTGTGTCAATTCTATATTTTTACGTTGATTTGTGCTATATGTGTCTATTGCCAAGTGCGCAAAAAAAAAATTATACTCTAAGCCGTGCACCCCTAGTTTTGAAATCCTGGATCCGCCACTGGGCGCTCTACAATACATGTACATGTATATAAAAAATAACAAAAACATAATTTTCATGTGTATCAAAAATAATAGAAACGTGATTGGCAACAAACATAGTGCATTGATACAAAGGAAGAACGTTTTTATTATCAAGTTATAATATCCAGTAAATTCTCTTTGCATGCTCTACCAACGCCATATGCCCATATTGAAGTATGCTCTAACAGCGTCATAGCATGACAGTACAGCAAGAGATATGAAACCATATACATATAGAAAGGGACAATATTACTGCATACTCCATCTACATGGTCCGTGCAGCTTATGAGGTTCTGTCTCAATAATTTACACACAAAATCCAAAATTTATCACTTCCAATCAGTGTAACCGGTAATTTAGGATACTGGACCAAATAAACATACAAAGTGCTAAAGCATGTAAACAGGTACCACATTAGTTTGCAACCAGGGTTTTTGTCTAGATATTCACTTAGTTAAGACAACATCAGGTCCCTTCTGAGCCAATTGCTTGGTAGCAAGTGATCATGGCAGGTGATGGCACAGATACAAATGTGTTGAAGCCGTGATTTGAAGATGTCGAGCTATACATGCCAAACCGTTGGAGGACAAAGAACCGCAAGATTAAGAGCTCAATAGTCTACCTGCTGAATCTTTACAGTTACATACATTTTCACTGTGCACAAGTGTACTATCTTAATATATCGGCTTCATTATGCACATCGTCGGTTGTACATTTCTAGTTTTCACTCTCTGGATGAGCAATCTGGGAACATCAGAAACTTTGATGCTTAGAAATCAGACTATCATTGTGTGCCTAACAAACAAAATGGACCAGGAGGATGTAAAGTCACTATGGAGGTAAAGTCACAAGAGAAACATATTTTCTCTACATAACAACAGAGCTTGCAAAGAAAATTCTAAATAAATTATGGAGGGATCACCAAAGACTTAA
Organism: Raddia distichophylla; assembly: GCA_005191435.1. Taxonomy (NCBI): domain Eukaryota; kingdom Viridiplantae; phylum Streptophyta; class Magnoliopsida; order Poales; family Poaceae; genus Raddia; species Raddia distichophylla. The sequence goes on along the minus strand of SPJY01025203.1, from coordinate 732,764 downwards.
ATACTTGGAAATCATAGGAGTATACCTCCATCATATTGTTGCAGTTAACACTAATCATCTGACAATGGAAACATGCAACGCCAAGAGATTCAGCAATATGAATTAGAGTAAGAAGCGCTATGAGGCTCAAATACTAAATGCCATAGATTTTCAAATAGTGTAACATCGATAATAAGATTTAGTGTAATATTGCCTAGAAAATGGAATAACTTCTTGTAGTATAATACTAAGTGATTCCATGAACACACTGCAGTACTGCACGATCACCTATTGTTTCGTAGGAGCTATCGGTCCACATGAGCTAAACCAAACCCTGGACTTCGACTTCAGGTCAAGAAAGAACAAAAGAAAATAATTTTGTCCATGTAATGTCCTTATAATATATGGAAACAGCTCAATGTTTAAACAATTATAAATTGGCGCTTTCAGCAAAGCGTTCCAGAAATCAGAGTAAGCATGAGGAAAGAAAATTAATCGCTAAAGGGGAACTGTCATAGCACGAAGCATCACATTACACACATGGTTGTATCAGCCAAGCTGAAACTTAATGAGAATTCAGACTCACACTAACTCAGCCGGATTTATTAGATGTGAAGTGGTATAGACAGAACATAGTTAAGAAATGCACATGGTCAGGTTAAGCATACAAAGTCCTACAGGTTCAGATCATAGTAAATGCCATGAGATAGAAACACAACGACGATAGCTAGTATGAAGGGGGTGAAAGGGAATGGGAAAGCGCCTTAGCATATTTATTTGATCTCTGCAATCTTCATCGTGCACTCTAGGTTCTTCTTCTTGGACAGCCCTCCCTCCTTTTGTACATCCTGTTGATCGCCATTGTTGGCCTCTTTGTGGCATCCATGGCATTCACATCTCTCTTCTCCGATCCAGACAGAGAATATCAGAACCACAATTTAGGCTCAAAAACACTTTTTTAATCCTAATATAGATACCCCCACCGAGCCTAGACTGGCACATTCCATGTGTTTTCCATGTCTAGTGAGCCTGGAAAATCATGGGCTACCACCCACTAAAACCATAGTATGCAGCACCGAACTACTCCATCCATTGATTAGCATTATGATTACTAAAAGACAACGACAACATCGTAGCGATTCCACACATTCTTTGCCTGGCTTGTACCATTGTTAGGGAAGATCAAACATTTTGATCTGACAATATCTCACAACATGAAGAACAAATAAATAAAATATTTTTTGTTTTTGTTTATTATAGATATATTTTTTGTTTTTGTTTATTATAGATTTATTTTTGTCTTTTGTTTTTTGTAGGTAACTTGTTGTGTATTGTTTATTATAGATATTTTTATTTTTTGTTTATTAATATAGATATTTTTTGTTTTTGTTTATTATAGATATATTTTTTGTTTTTTTATTATAGATTTATTTTTGTCTTTTGTTTTTTGTAGGTAATTGGTTGTGTATTGTTTATTATAGATTTATTTATTTTTCCCGTAGATTTATTTTGTTTTTATTTCATTTTATTTTTTTATCAATTATATACATGTACATACGGTTTGCATGCATATGCATGTAGCGCCGATGTATGTTGATTAGAGATGTTAATTAGAATGCAATTAGCGGCAGCAAATGTGATCTCTAATTAGCATGCGATTAGCGGCAGCAAATGCGACGACGTACCACAGCGCGACGTGGGGGCAGCGGCGCGCGCCTACAAACGAAAGACTGGAAAAAAAAGATCGAGCGCCTGCAAAATGCCGATTCTTGCAGGCGCCTGCACAAAACGCAAAAGTGCAGGCGCCTACAAACCAGCCACAGACGGCTTTACTGCTCTTGCACAGCAGCCATTCGATGGACCATCGTCTATGTGTTGCTTTGTGCGCGTGTCCGGCTTTTCGTCGATTGGTTTAGTGGTCTCGATCATCGAGAGAATTTTGTCATTTCGCTTCTACTGATTCCTTTTTTTGGTTATGAATCAACGTGTTCGCTGTTACTGCTATGGATAATGGTATGCAGTTTTTAGTGGTTTATTTCAATCATGGGTTCATGTGCGCAGTTGCAAGTATGGGATTGTTTTTGGGCTGCACTGAATTGATGAGTCTTTTTTTCTGCTCTCGATTTATGGGTTTGCGGTGGTCTGTTGGCTTATGTTCTTGATGTTTCCTGTAGGTTGTCTAGATAATGCAGGGTACAGGGCCTGCTATCTTGGTGCCAGTGCATTTTTCTTTCCATACGAATTGGCTGGTGTGCTACGTTTCGTGATGGATGTCTGTGTTATCCTTTTATGTGGCCGGAATGCTATATCTATCGCGCCATGATCTGCTTTGTAAACAAAACCTTGGGTAAGGGCTTGCCATTGTTTATGTTGTTGCATCGGTTTCGTCGGAAGACGACATTTATGTTCACATCGGAGGTCATTGGTTAGTGGATGAAAATTTTCAGAGTTCCCCGCGTTACCCACGATTCTTGATCAGCAACTACTGCTACACCACCTGACAAGGCATGTTTTTTTTTTCCCCGTAGTGGTTTTAACTTATCTCAATTAACATGTTGCTTACTATATTACGGTGAACAATCACGTGCAGCAAAACAGTCCTGCCATAGGTCTTGATGATCAAGCAGGGCTCTCCAAACAAAGTGTTCCTTCCTCCATGTGAGTTCCATAGCGCGACATCATCAAACATGATTACTACTCTTTATTTCAGGCATACCTAAACCGATTTGTTTGATCACACAGGAAAGATGGTACGACAACCAGTAGTACATCGCTGCCGGTCAAGAGAAAGCTGTATTAGTAACCATACCTCCTATGCTGCTCTACGCACGGCCAATGCTAGCCCTCAAGAGCTTCTTTGTTCCATATCTTCCTGGTTGCGCCATTCGCCCGTTGATATTACTTTTGGTGTGAGGTTTCCAGCAGACTTATCTATCGTATGCATGTAAAAAACAAGGATGAAACAACCAGGCCGTCTTCCCTCAACTGGTTTGCTAAGTTCTTATTGACATGCGCAATCTTGGACACTTAATGTTGAATGATGTAACAACACGGCACGACCAAGGGACAGTTTACAAATTTCGGTGATAATGAATAGCTGTTTTAATCGGTTAAGTTGACGAAAGAAAGAATAAGCCCATCCACCAATCAGATTAGAAGACACACTCCAATCGGTTAAGTTGATCCATATAATCCCTGCGGTATTTCTTCTCGGCGCGCCGCAGGCGCGCGAGCACACCTAGTAGTATATTAAACACGCTAGCGTTTGTGTTCTCTGGTTGCCACGCGTCGTCGTCCGGTTCGCTGGCTCTCCGCCGTCCGATCGCCAGGCCCACCGAGAACCGGACGCATCCAGCGCCTCGCGCGTAGTTTTTGCATAAAAACCCTCCCTCTCGCCGGTAATAAACCCGCCGTCCACACAGCGAGTGAGGCTACACTCAAACGAGCCTGCAGACAAACCCCTCAGGTTTGTTTGTTTTGCAAATAGCTCCTTCTACGACTCCACACTCGGCCAGGTGCAGAGCCCCATACCCCCACGGCCTCGCCTCTCTTCCTACCGCCACCGTTGCTCTTCCCCTTCCTCATCCCGCTGCGACGCTCCTCGGCTCCTCCGCCGCTCCGCGCCATCTCCTCCCAAAGCCGCCTCCTCCTCCCACAGGCGCCGCCCTCTTCGTCGCCGGCGGTTCCCAGAGCCATGTCCTCCTCGCGCACGCCCAGGTCGATTTGTAGGGTTTGTGCCTAGTGGAAGGGCCGAGAGGACCGAGTTTACGAGGGTAAGGCGCCCCGCTTTGGAAAGCAGGCGGCCCTTCCAAGACGGAAGCCTGGCACGAATCTTATGAAGAAGGGAGAGAAAGTGGGTCTTACTAAGCCTCTTGAAGTGGAGAGGGAGACCCAGGTACTTGCAAGGAAATGAACCCCTGATGCCAGGGAAGGGGCCAAGAATGGGATCGAGGACGGCTGCATCACAGTGAAGCGGGGTGATAGAACACTTGCTGAGGTTGATGTTGAGGCCGGAAGTCGAACCAAAGGCGGAGAGGAGATCTAGGACTGCACGGAGTTCATTCTGATAAATGTCTTTCCTTAGAGCATGATCAATAGGGATCTAATTTAAATAGTCCTAATACTATAGCAAATAAAATAGAAATATAACAAATAAAATAAAAAATATAGAAATTAGATGAATAAAAACCGAATAGTGTTGGGTCAATCTAAGCTAGGTTTAGCGTGATGATGTCCTTGAATTTACTTTGTTCTCTATGGCTTATCTCCTTATCTTTGATTTCAAAAAAATGCAATTTTTTTTCTTACTCAATTCTACGGGTCTCTTTTGCTTTCGCATCGTCCATTAGTAAGCCAGCACAAAAATCTGCTCAAAGGTTGGTCCTATCAAAAACTTTGCACCCAGAAGCTCCCTCCCGACGCCGCCTCCCGACGCCGCGACGCCGCGACGCCCGTCGCCTACTTATACCTCCCACCTTAGAAACACCACTCTATCCGAGGCTCTTCGGCGGAAAACTTCGAGGCTCTTCTACCCCAGCTTAGGCGACGGTAGAACAAGAGCTTGCAAACCTGATTGTGAGCGCGATTTCCTGATTGCGCAGCACAAGTGAGCGATCCTGTGAGCAAATCTGGAGAAAGAAAACAAGGCTCTTCCTTCTCCTTTCCCGCAAGCAACGATTCGGGGCGAAAAAGGGGTGAATCTGATTTCACTGCCCGCCCTTGATTGCTCTTGTAAGGGAAGGCGAGGGGAGAGACTGGTGGCGACCAAAATGAAGAAGGGGAACAAGAAGTTAGCAATGTCAGCTCAGGAGCATCTATCCAGTTGTGAGAAGGAAGCTTTGAGGGGATTCGAGGAGACAACGAAAGAAGAGGAGGAGTTGGTCTCAGGTCTGTTTGGCAAACTCAACCTTACAGCAAAAGAAACACGAGCTGTGGTCCTGGAAGATGATGGGGAGGAAGATTCGGAAGGATTTCGGTTTGCACTAATAGGTAAAGTCCTGTCGCCAAACCCACTTCACCACCAAACTGTTCTAGGGGCTGTGAGGCCGGCGTGGGGAAATCCAAAAGGATTGGAGGTGAGACCAGCGGGAGACAATTTTATCTTTGAATTTGAGTCGGAATGGGATATGCAGAGAGTCTTAAAAGGATCCCCATGGTCTTTGGGACGATATGCAGTAGGCAAACAAGTGGTTGTTTTGCAAGAGTTCAATAAGGACCTAAAGCCATCTGAGGTGAGATTTGATAAACTATCTATTTGGATTCAGATTCTTAATCTACCTTTTGGGCTGAGAACAGAAAGATGGGGGAGAGAAATAGCTGGATCCATAGGGGAGGTAGAGGATGTTTTTGTTGATAACAGAGGAAGAGCCTTGGGGAAGGAATTGAGAGTAAGAGTTAAAATAGCTCTCGAGGAACCTCTGAGTAGAGGTGTCACAATCTATTCATCCAGAAGGGACAAAAAGGAGTGGTTTGATGTGGTGTATGAAAAACTTCCATATTTCTGTTTTTCATGTGGCATTATTGGACATTCTCTGTTGGAATGCAAGACCCCTGCAATCAGGGATGAAAATGGGCCACTCCCTTATAGTGACAAGTTGAGAGCTGTGGAGGAGAGAAGGAAATCTTACTCAGGCGAACAGTTTAGCCAAGGGGAGAATTCAAGCAAAAGATCCACAAGTTCTGAGAGGGGAACCCGTTCTCCTAATAATCATAGATCAGACAGTAGGTCAAAAAATAATTCTAATGATTATGTGGATCAAGAAGGGGATAAGGAAGAAGTTACATCACCAATAAAAGGAAGAAGCAACATGGAGATAGTGAAGGCAGTGTCACAGGTAGCAAAAAATCTATTCACTGAAAAAGATGATCACAACCCCCAAGGGTCAAAAAAAAGAAAACAAGAAGGATGGCAGAAGGGAGGAGGAAGCAAAAGCAGTAACATCCTTTTGCTAACAGGTACCTATGAAGGCGATATTGTGGAAGCAGAGGTTGAGAAGTATGGGAGGGGTGAACTCCTGTTATACAGTGAGGAGGAGACAGTGGAAGGGACAAAGAAGCAAAAATCCTTGAACGCGGGACTGCCGGGACAGTCCCGCGGGAATAAATGAGGCTTTTGAGTTGGAACTGCCGGGGGCTTGGGAACCGGTCGGCAGTTCGAGGGCTTCTGGATCTCCAGAAGAAAGAAGATCCTGATATTTTGTTTCTCTGTGAGACTAAAATGCCTGTTAATAAAATGGAAAAATTCAAATATCTGCTCAGAATGTTCCATATGGTGGGCAAAGACAGTGATGGGAAAAGCGGAGGGTTGGCCTTATTCTGGAAAAGGGAAGTTAATCTAAATGTTTGCAGTTTTTCTAAAAGACATATTGATGCAGAGGTCACAGAAGAGGATGGTTCGGTCCGGAGAGTGACAGGAATATATGGAGAGCCAAACAAGGAGAAGAGGGATATCACTTGGAAACTCATGAGATACTTAAACAATTGCTCTAATCTTCCCTGTATTTGCATGGGTGATTTCAACGAAATCCTATATCAGCATGAGAAAATAGGAGGTGCTCCAAGAGAGCAACGATATATGGATAAATTTCAGGAAAGTCTCCAATATTGTGACCTTTCAGAAGTAGATTTCAAGGGAGACATGTTCACGTGGAGCAACAAAAATCATGTGGTAGGAAATTTCATAAAGGAAAGATTGGACAGAGTTGTGGCAAATACTAGGTGGCACACCAACTTTCCCAATGCGAAGGTGAGACACGAACATTTCTACCACTCAGACCACAGACCTCTTATTGTGCATACATGTAAGAAGCCCCATGCAAATGTTAGAAAATCGAAAAAAGCTAGGTTTTTCTTTGAAGCAAGCTGGTTGGAGGAAGAAGATTGCTTTGATATAGTAAAACGGGCTTGGGAAGGAAGTAATAATGGAGGTTCGTCAAATCTGGTGAATAGGAAAATCAAGGATGTGACTAACAAATTAATAAATTGGCGGAAAAATCGAAAAGGGGACTATTCAAAGGAGATCAAGTATCTTCGTCAAGAGCTAGAGGAATGCAGGAAGGAACCTCTGAATCAAGTCAACTTGGATAAACAAATCAGCTTGGAAAGAAAGATTTTTTAAGCTGAATAGCAGAGGGATACTTACTGGAGACAGAGATGCCATATTATGTGGCTTAAGAATGGAGATAAGAACACTAAATATTTTCATGCCTATGCATCCCAGAGGAAGAGGAACAATCACATTGACAAGCTTAGAGATGAGAAAGGAGGATGGATTGAAGGTGATAAAGATCTGAAGTTTCTTATACAGAATTATTATAAAAACTTATTCAGGAAAGAAGATCATGGGAGGTCTAAACAGTTTAATTATGTAGTCCAACCAAAGGTTACATCTCAGATGAATGAACTGCTTCTGAAGGACTACACAGATGAAGAGATAAAAAATGCAGTTTGGCAAATGGGAGATCTGAAAGCACCAGGACCAGATGGCCTGCCTGTCATCTTTTTTAAGAAATTTTGGGATTTGATTGGGGTGGATGTCATGGGAGAGATTAGGAAAGTGCTAGCAGGGGACAAAATGCCTGAGGGGTGGAATGACACTCTAATTGTTTTAATCCCAAAAACGAAGCACCCCACAAATCTAAAAGATCTGAGGCCGATTAGCCTTTGTAATGTCAGATACAAAATAATTGCAAAGGTCATTGCGAATAGATTAAAGACCATTCTTCCTGAAGTGGTCTCAAATACCCAGAGTGCTTTTGTTCCAGGGAGATTAATATCTGACAACATTTTAATTGCGTCAGAAGCTTTAAACCATTTACAAAAGAGGAAAAAAGGAAAAGCTTGCCTTGCAGCCATTAAGTTGGATATTTCTAAAGCTTATGATAGGATGCAGTGGGGTTTTTTGCAAAGCATGATGACAAAGCTGGGCTTTGACAAGAAATGGATTGATTTGATAATGGAATGCATTACCTCTGTCAAGTACAAGGTCAAAGTGAACAGCAGCTATAGTGACACCATAATCCCTGAGAGAGGTTTAAGACAGGGAGACCCCTTGTCTCCCTACTTATTTGTTCTATGTGCTGAAGCAATATCTTGTGCTATGCAACAAAGTAAAAATCTTGGGAAACTCAAGGGTTTTTCAATGAACAGACATGCTCCAGTGCTTACACATCTGTTATTTGCCGATGATTCACTTCTCTTGGTGGATGCTACTCTGAAGGAAGCCATGGAAGTTAAGGAAATTTTAGACAATTATGAACAATGCTCAGGCCAAGCAATCAATAGAGAGAAATCTGCTATTGTCTTTAGCCCAAATACAGAGCCAGCACAAAAGAGTCATTATGGATACTCTTGGCATAAAATCAGAAGTTCAGAATGGAAGGTATCTAGGCTTGCCTATCTATATTGATAGAGCTAGAGCTGGGACTTTCCATTATCTAAAAGAGAGGGTGTGGAGTAAAATGCAGGGATGGAAGGAGAAGCTTCTCTCAAAAGCTGGAAAGGAGTTACTTATTAAATCTGTGGCCCAAGCTATACCAACATATGCCATGTCCTGTTATGACCTCACTAAAGGCCTGTGCGATGAGTTAACTTCCATGAACATAAGATACTGGTGGGCTCAACAGGTAAATGAGAAAAAGATCCATTGGTTGAGTAGAGAAAAACTAATAAAACCAAACAATCAAGGAGGGCTGGGGTTCAGGGAGCTCTATGCAACAAATATGGCTCTTCTTGCAAAGCAAGCATGGAGAATAATTGATAAACCAGATTCCCTTTGTGCTCAAACCTTAAAAGCTTTGTATTTCCCACAAACAGATTTGTTTCATGCAAAGCTGAAACCTGGAGCTTCTTTTTCCTGGAAGAGTATTCTTAAAGGGATTCAATTACTGAAAAAAGGTATTATTTGGCGAGTAGGAAATGGAAACTCCATTAATATCTGGGTAGATCCTTGGATTCCAAGAGAACAAAACAGATTTGTGAGATCTGCTAGAGGTAGCTGTCTTTTAACAAAAGTTAATGAACTCATAGACCCAATTGTTGGGGACTGGGATCATGAATTGTTAAACCAATCTTTTTCCCAGGAGGAAGCCCAATTAATAAAGGGTATTCCTATTCAGGAGCAGATGGAAGATTTTGTTGCCTGGCATCCGGAAAAGAGAGGTATTTTCTCTGTCAAATCAGCATACAAACTCTTCATGAATTCAATTAATGTTGAAAAGGGTCAGCAGGAAAGCTCCTCTAGATCTGGTTCAACATTCAATTGGAAAAAACTTTGGAAAATGAATATCCCAAATAAAGTTAAAATGTTCCTGTGGAGATTTGTGCATAATAGTCTGCCTCTAAAATCTAACATTAAAAGGAGAGGAATTGATGTTGACACAATTTGCTACTTGTGTAATAGATTGGATGAAGATGGGGGACATTTATTTCTGAAATGCAGAAGGGTCAAAGTTTTATGGAGACTAATGGGCTGTGAAAGTGTGAGAGATCAAATGTGTGTGTGCCAAGGGCCAACACAGATCATGGAATTCATATGGGACCAAGAAGAAGAACTGCAGCTCAAAATTATTGCAACCTTATGGATTTGGTGGTTCCAGAGAAACAAAATCTCTCAAGGGGAAAATGGGATTTCATTACATGCTGTAATGCAAAAAGTAAGTATAGCTACACAGGAATGGCTTGACTTGAAGAAGGTGGTGCCAGATAGAACTAATCCTGGTAGTTATCCTAAATGGAAACTCCCTGAACAGGGCTTTATCAAGTTTAACACTGATGGATCTTTCTTACCTCTTCGAAGTTCTGGTGGTTGGGGAGTAGTAGCTAGAGATGAAGAAGGTGATATTGTAGGAATGGCTGCTGGTAGAATGGAGTCTTGCTTAAACGCTGAACATGCTGAAGCTTTTGCCTGTCTTCAGGCCATCAAGATGGCTCAAGGTTTGGGCTGTGCAAAAATTATTTTGGAAATGGATGCTCTTCAGTTGCCTTATCAATTAAAAGACAATGATGCTTCAAGAAGTTGTGCGGCTACCATTGTTAATGAAGCCAGAACCTTGTTGTTAGATTTTGATCAGTTTCAATTGTTGTACTGTAATCGTTGCTGTAATTCAGTAGCTGATGAACTTGCTAAACTGGGAGCAAACTCTCTACCAGATCAGCAGGTCTGGTTTGATAATTTCCTAGAAAAGTTCTGTATTCTGGCTGCTGGAGACCTAACCCAGCCTATTTAGTGATGTGCTGGTTATTTATCAAAAAAAAAAAAGGTTCGTAGCACCTCCGCAACTTTGATGCACCTGCGCCGCAAGATCGACGGCCTCCGCCTCATGCTCCACGACTGTGCTAGGTTTACCTTGCTGCCCGACCAGGATAGGCACTCTGCTTCTTGGAGCGTGCCGCGGAACTGCAGGTGATTCCAGATTGATTCTTTCCATATAGCTTAATAAGTTGCTTGCGTCTTGGTGAATCTGTTCATGTTACGGTCTCTTTGCAGCCTGGAGAAACTGGAGCAGGGGCAGTGGCAAGGGAGGAGAATCACTTGCTACAAGGTGGCTCCGTTTTATCAAGTGATTAGATGACGGCTGGCAAAGTGGCAAGGCATTCAAGTGAGTAAAAAACTTGCTTTTACGGCTTATGAATATGTAGTTATCTGTTCCTCAGTCGCCGACCTACTATGTCGGCCTGGATTTTCCGGTATCTTAATTCCTCTCCAAAATGTAGGAAGGCGGCGAAGACATTCATATACGGTTCATGCAAACAAAATAAGAACAAACAAAACTGTACAAAAAATACTAATTGGATTAATATTCCTCCTTTTTTTGGAGTTACTGTCTAAATATTTCGTTGGTGGGAGTTCAGGAAAATACCATCAGAAATCTTCCCTTTTTTTTTTGATAAAGGAAGCTTTATTGAAAATAAGATCAAAGATCAGAAATCTTCCTAATTGTCCCAAATCCACAGCCGTTGGATGGATGTTGTATGGCCGTTTCTTCCCCTCTTCCCTGTAGGTTTGGTTTCTGCATATTGGAATTTCATTTCACGCTCTACAACTTTGTCCAAATAAGGTCAAAGCCAACTAACGGGAACCAGATTGGTGGCCTGCAGGCTTTAATGTGGTTAATAGTTTAACAAAAAACATTGAATTGTTAGCCTGTTTTCCTTTCGTTAGAAACAAATCTACATACAGATGTTTCGTTCTATTTCTTTCTGAAGCTTTGATTTTGTCATGTGCTATACTAGCTACTGCAGTTTTTCCAGACCTCAGTCCATTTACATGACCTCACAAGGAACTAATCTGTTATAGCTCATCTTCTTAGTTTGTAATCGTACAAAGGGCTAATCCCCTTCTATAGTCTATCCACATTTTAAAAATTGCCTCCAAAGCTGAATGTGTTTGTTGCTTCCATTAAATTATTTGCTTTATGTCCTTCTCAGGTTCATAGTCCATGCCTAACCCTTCTGTTTGGATGGTATCTGATTTGGTTGGATTTTGTGTAATGTTTGACAGGAATGATGGACCTACAGGCATCAAGTTATTGCTAATTTAGCTACTGATGGGCTGCTTCAGCTTGGGTGGATATAGCTATCTACGCAATGTTTATTTACCATGCAACTATAGAAGAAAACTCATTTCGTTGTGGATTTATTTATATATTTGAATTTACCAATCTGCAAGATTGCAGTCTTTTTTGTGAATCTCAGAAGTAAGCTTGCTTTATTGCAAACCTGTGATGGTAACATTGCTTGGATGTGTGCGTTCCCTAATTCTTAGTTCTTACCATGCTTTTGTCAGTCATTTGGGATCAACTGATGATTGTTTTCCATATATATATGATGCTATCGATTTTACATCTAATCTTTTTAAAAGGACTGCCTTACTTCTCTTTAACATGATGACCAACGGATCAAATGCTATAGTGTACTACTACACTCATGACTCATGTCAAAATGATTATTATTTTTTTACCTTGGCTGGGTAAAAATGGTAAAAGGCTTGCTAAATTTACAAAGGTCAGTATCCTTCATGTCTTCAACAATATTTGTTGCAAATAATAAATGCTTTTGCTTTTGCGCATGTGCTTAATTTTGCTTTTGCGAGGCACCCACAGGCTAAGATCATTTATGTCTAGCATCATACGTGAAGTTAAAAAACAACGGTCTGCACGGGACAGAGCTGGATATGCAAATCGCGTCACACTTATGCATGTTCTGCGTTAATCTTTTGCTCAGTTTGCTAGATATTTGGCAATTAAAGTCAATATTTTTGCTGCCAGGATGCTGAGAAGGTTACTTCTAGCGATTATAATCTAGCAATCATGTTCCCCTCGTGATAATTAACACCCCTCGTGGTAATTAACACGGTTAACACGAGAGCAGCTATATACATGAGGTTAGCATGTTCCGGTATGATCTGCGGCATTAGAGCACATAGCTCGTCTAGTCATTGCAAGCATTGTTTGAAGTTTTCTAATCATATCAAGCTGCAGTATTGCAAAACATGCTAGCAATATCCCTTTGCAAGATTTAACGGGAGGCCACGTTATTGCTATGCGAGCAAAGAAATCGCAAGAGTTATGGGAAGGCATAACACTGAGCTCTGTTGCTTCGAGGCATCGACCTCTTCCCATTAGACTTGATGATGACCTGGGTGCTTGCAATGGCTGCATGGCATGCTTCGTGCTTGGCCATCGACCTCCTGCGTCCAAGCAAACTCGGGCCAGTCCAATTCTCTGAGCTCGACGACGGCACTTCGGACATCCTATTACATTCATCAGGCAAAACACCGAGCACTTGTAAAAGATGATGGTGACCAAAAAGGTACCAAAGCTAATGGTGGATTAGCACTACTTCAATATGCTGATGTCACCATTGTGTGTTTGCAAGATAATCTGGAGTCTGCTAGAATACTAAAGCTAATCTTATACATTTATGAATGCATGTTTGGGTTAAAAATCAACTTTCATAAAAGTGAGGTGTATGCTTTAAATGGGGATTCCTTGATTGAAAACAAATACTCTGAGCTATTCAATTGTGTGGTGGGGAATCTCCCATTCTATACCTTGGGATACCTGTGTGGGGAAATTGTCTTAGGACTAAACATTGGGAGAGTGGTGGAGAAAGTGGAGAAAAAATTGGAAGGATGGAGAGGGAGCTCTCTATCCTATGGTGGGAGACTAACTCTAATCAATGCTTGTCTTTCCAACATTCCTATGTATAGTATGGCCTTGTTTAGGTTACCTGCCACAATAATTCAAAAGATTGATAGGATAAGAAGGAATTTCTTTTGGGAAGGAAGTAACAATAAAAAGAAATACCATCTGTTGAAATGGAGTAAACTTACTAGACCCAAGAAGTTGGGTGGACTGGGCATTCTTAACTTGAGGGACATGAACATCAGTCTATTGTGTAAGTGGCTGTGGAAACTTGATAGTGGCAGAGGGTTGTGGCAAACTATTGTGCAGAAGAAATACTTGCAAAAAGAGCCCATAACTAGCATAAAAGCTAGGATGGGCGACTCACCTGGATGGAAAGATATCCTTAAGAGAAAGAATTGTTATGTTAAGCACAGGTGTTATTGTGCAGTGTGGAGGATGGGAAGAAAATTGACTTTTGGAAGGATAGATCGATAGATGATAGGCCCCTGGAGGAGGTGTTCCCCAGCATATATTCTGTTTGTCAAAAACAAAATTTGACTGTGGCTCAAGCTGCTAGGCAGAATTGGGTTTTACCTTTTAGGAGGTGGATGGATAACTGGAATAATTCAAAGTGGGAGGTGCGGATAGGGGAGATGAAGAATTTAGGTGTGAAAAGTACTCCTGATGCAGCTTGGTGGAAACTTGAGAAGTCTAAAGTTTTTACTGTTAGCTATAATCTTGTTGCATAATAAAATGGTGTGCATGTATCTAGTTTAATCAGTAGCATGCATCAGTGAGTATACATGTACGCGTGTGTGCTAGTAGTGCATGGCATGGTTATCTAGTATGCACGGCATGCATTTAATTAATTAATGGCTTGCCAGGTCATTAGGATTAGTAGTTAATTAGTCACCGGCTAGTTCACTAGGATTGGTAGCTAGTTAGTTGTTGCATGCATGCATAAGTGGCAGCGTTTCTCCAGGAAGAAGCTAGCGAGCTGGCTGAGTCGTGCATGCTTGGAAGCAGATCGTGCAAGCAGGCAGTGCGGCGCACGAAAGTTGTGGCCGGAGGAACGTGGGTGCACGTCGTGGCCACCAGGAAGGAGCACGTCCATTCTGCGCGGCATGCGCACGTACGTTGGTCTATATATATTCGTGTACTGCTTGTTAGCTCGGGTTGAGAGCAGTAGTGTGCTGCAGGTGAGAATAGCCAGGAGCATAGAAGATAGGCATAGCTCAAGTCCGTTGTAATCTTGAGTAGGGAGTGCCTCCAAGTGTATGTTCTTTGTATTCTCGTTGAGCCAAGTGTATAGGCATAGCTCAAGTGTGTTTGTTTTGGTGTACTTTTTGTTTGTCTTCCACAAGTTCGCGTTTGGGATTTCCAACATTTACTGTTAAATCTATGTATAATTCTCTGCAAGGAGGTAATAAGAATAATATGCTCCTTAGGATTTGGGGGTCCAAAATTCCTCTGAAAATAAAAATCTTTACGTGGTTTCTGCACCAAGACGTACTGTTGACTAAGAATATTTTGAGAAAAAGAAATTGGCCAGGGGACCCTAGATGTGAATTTTGCAATGACATCGAAACAAATACGCATCTCATCTTCTCCTGTTCCACTGCTGGTACTATTTGGGGTATCATTGCTGCCAGTTACAAGATTAATTCAAAACCTCAAAATCTGAGTAGCTATTACTCGTGGATTAAAAGTAAGTGGCATGTAAGTAATAGAATAAATTCTTTTTGCCTAGCTGCGCTCTGTTGGAGCATATGGATATTTCGAAACCAATCTGTGTTTAGTCCATCTCTTAAGGCCTTGTTCTTTTCAACGTATCGTTACGTTGGCGTAATACTGTAGCAAATTTAAGAGCCTCGAAAAGAGGTCTGAATATTATAAAAAAAATAATTTAAAAATAGTTTTAGAATCTTTGGAAGGACTATTAAAAACCACGAAAAAATCATTACGAATTATCACAACATATAGGCTATATAAAAATAACAAAATTTGATACAATAATACGCAACGGTACGATACGCTGAAAAGAACAAGGAGTAGTCTGGTTACCTTTTCCCGTCAAACGTTATTTTGGGTGGTTATGTTGTACTCACTATGTTTCCGTTGTCTGTTATGGTAATGGAAATCGGGGCTTTCAACCCCTTGTGGAAAAAAAAAGGTACCAAAGCATTCGAATGCAAGCTTCAGGTGTGGTTCAATAATTGAAACGCCAAGCCGTGATGATACTTATCTTGGCGTTGAATCCTTGTGTTCTGGCCTCGACTCCGGCGGCGGAATGACCTCGGCGTGGGCGGCGGCGGCGTCAAGGCTTGACGGGACGCCGGAGCACGAGAACCATGACCGGCACTCCTCGGTCTGATGATTGTGGTGCGGCGAAATCCCTCGAGCGCGTGCGTGAGCTCGATGCCGGCGGCGGCGTTGTTTTCTACTTCCTCGGGATGCCGGTGTCTTGCTGCGGTGGAGAAATCGGGTGCCGGCGACGGAGGGCCTCGGCTCCAGCGGCGGAATGCTTCAGCGTGGGGGCGGAGATATCCCTCGACGTGGCAGCAGGGGGCAGGGGGCTCAGCGGAGGAGGAGCTCCCTCGGTCGCGCGGTGGCCTTTTGTGGCGGTGCCCAGTCCTGGGGACGACAGGCGTGCTCTGCTCTAGAGCGCTGGTGCCGTGCTTCGGGTGCAGAGGCTTCGGACGATGTGGTCCGCCCGAGGGAGGTATTGCGGCAGCGACGGCTTCGGCGTCGAGGACGGCTTGGGCGAGGGCGGAGGCGCCATGGCCTCGGCGTCGGAGTTCTTCGGGCGGCGCCGGCGGAGATGGCCTCGGACGGCGGCTCACCTTCGTCGGCGGTGGAGCTTCGGCTCGGTGGCGCGTTCCCGTGAGCGCGGCGGGTTGGCCTCGGAAGGCAGAAGTCTGGCGGCGGCGGAGGCGCTGTGGTCTCGGCGGCGCGGGAGTTGGCGGCTTCGTGCGGCGGCGTCACCGCCGTGACCTCAGCGGCGGCGCAGCTTCGGGATGCGGGCAACAGCGGGCAGAGGCGGCGGCGCAGAGACCTCGGCATCGCGGCCCTATGCACCCCGGCGGCGTGGACTGGTGGGCTTCGGCAGAGGACGCCCCGGGCTCTCCCCTGCAGGCGTTGTGGTGGAGGTAGTGCTGATGGCAGGAGGGGGCACGCCGTGGCAGCGTTCCGGGCGACGGCGGCCGAATTTGGCCCCTGGAGGTGCGACAGCGACGTTGAGGGGCCTCGTGGCCCCGAGGCATGGCGGCGACAGTGAAGGGCCTCGACCCCCCGAAGGGCGGGTAAAGGCCGGCACGGCGGCTAGGTAGAGCTTCGACGGAGGTGGCCGGGGCGTTGTCGGCTTCGGATCTTGAGTTAGTTGGCGGCGTACTTGCACCGGAAGCAGATAAGGTGGCCCGCCGCCGCGTCGCCGAGGGTACCGCTGCCGGTGGCGGTGCTTGGAGGAACCTTGGAAGCATATCCCTGACTTTCTTCCCTGCATTTTTGTGTCATTGACATGTGGGCCCCACGACAGCATGGCCCACATGTTAGTGACACAAAGTCAGAGAATTGAAAGTCAGGGGATCCGCGTCCACCTTGGAGACCGGCGTGCCGGCGATGTCCGAGGGCGGCGGCTTCGGCCTCGATCGGTTCCTTCGGCGTGGGCGTGGGCGGCGGCTTCGGCCTCGGATCGCCGAGGCAAGGTGGAGCTTTGGGGGCTCCGAGGCCAGGTGGCGGCAGGTGAGGTGGCGGCGCCTCACGGGCCGCGACAACGACAGGTGCAGCGGCTCCCCTCGGACAGCCCGTGGTAGTGAGTGGGTGGCTGGGCTGGGCTGCTTCGGGCTGAGGGAGGTGTGGTGGCCTCGTAGGCCGAGGGTGGGATTTTGCTTGCGGGCTGCAGGCCGATGGTGGGATTTTGCGAGGTGATAGCCTCGTGGGCCGAAGGTGGACGTCTGGGCCTCGTGGACCCGGAGGAGTAGGGTGGCGGGTTTCGTCCCGAAGGTTTCCTGCTCTCTCTCTCTCTCTTCCTTTTTCTGTGGGGAAATGAGAATGGTGACTAATCTGTTTCGATCCCCACGGACGGCGCCAATGTTGAAGTTTGTATCCCATGGGTATCACAAGCATGCAACTAAGTGAGGGAGAGAGAGCATGTGAGGAATATATAATTTATTCCATAATATTCAGCCATGTACAAGCTCTCAAGAGGTCCTTATATAGGCGCACATTGGACATTCCTACCCTTTAACCCTAACTAGGCGCAGGGGTATACATGTTATTTCGCATGTACAATACAACACAACCCATATATCTTTTATGTAATTACAACTAGGTCCTTGCTAGTTATAAATGAGCCCTTTTCAGCCCCCTCAGATGCAAACCGAAGCCAAATCAAGGGCAAATCGAGACCCTCTCGGGAGAGAGGGCAGGTGGCAGCAACAACTTGCAGGTTCTTCATCATCTCCTCGTCTTTGGCTTCGTACTTCTTGTTGACATAACCTGCTATCAACTTGGAGTCCGTTTTGATTAAAACACATTTGACCCCTAGTGCCTTTGTTGTACGGAGCCCCAACATTTGGGCTTCGTACTCCATAATATTGTTTGTGCCCTTGAACAGCAGCCTTGCGGCGTAGCTTGTCTCACCCCCCTTCGAATCTTGGATCATCGCTCCGGCTCCTGCGCCCGAAGCCTCGAAAGCTCCGTCAGTCCAGATGATCCCTTTTGGTGATGCCTCGGGAGTATCGTCAGGTGGCGATGTCCATTCGAGGATAAAGTCCGCCAATGCTTGCGACTTGATCGCTGTCCGGGGCTTGAACTTCACGTCAAAGGCTGACACTTCGATCCCCTATTTTGCTATTCGTCCTGTGGATTCCCTGTTTTCAAACGTCTCCAATGAAAAAGTAGTCAAGATAGTAATTGAATGCGATTGGAAATAGTATCTTAGCTTCCTCGAGGCCACCAGAATAGCGCAGGCAAGCTTCTCCATCTGTGTGTAGTTTCTTTTGGAGTCGCGGAGGGCCTCCGATACGAAGTAGATTGGAGTTTGATCATCCTCCTTGGTGAGCACAGCGCTCACTGCCCGTTCGTTGGCGGCGATGTAGAGGCACAACACTTCGGCCTCCTTGAGCTTTTTAGTAGTGGGAGATGTTCGAGGTACGCTTTCAACTCGTTGAAGGCCTCGTCGCATTGCGAGGTCCACCGGAAGTTATCCGCGCCATGAAGCACCTGAAAGAAGGTCGCACATTTGTCAGCGGACTTCGACAAGAATCTGCTAAGTGCCACGAGGTGCCCCGTGAGCCTTTGCACTTGTTTGATTGTCCGAGGTGGCTCCATTGCTTCTATGGCGGTGATCTTTTCTGGGTTTACTTTGATTCCCCGTTGAGATACCATAAATCCCAACAACTTGCCAGCTTTGACCCCAAAGACACACTTCAATGGGTTGAGCTTTACTCCGGCTTCCCGGAGGCTCTGGAACGTTTCCGGAAGGTCCTTGTGTTGCTCCGATGCCTCTTTGATTTTACGACTATATCATAAACGTAAGCCTCCACATTATGGCCTAACTGCTTTTCTAGAATCTTTGCTATGAGTCTTGCGAACATTGCACCTGCGTTCCTGAGGCCGAAGGGCATCCTGTTGAAGCAGTAAGTGCCTTTGTATGTGATGAAGGCCATCTCTATCCTGGTCCTCCCTTCTCATGTAGACCTGATGGTAACCAGAGTATGCGTCTAGGAAGCTTAGGGCTTCGCACCCTAGTATGGAATCTACAATCTGATCTATCCGAGGTAGCGGGTAATTATCTTTTAGACATGCTTTGTTGAGGTCCTTGATACCAACATACATCCTCCACTTGCCATTGGATTTCTTGACCAGTACGACATTCGCGAGCCACTGTGTGCTGGGCTTCGCGTATCACTTTGGCTTCGAGCAGCTTGTGGACCTCTAGCTTCATGGCTTGCTGCCTTTCGATTGACATTTGTCGAAGTTTTTCTTTTCTTGGTAGGGCCTCCAGTTTGACTCCCAATGAGTGTTCAATGATGTTCGGAGATACTCCTTTCGCATCTTCTGGCCTCCACGCGAAGACATCGATGTTTTCTCTGAGTACTTCAACCACTGATTGCTCTACCTCTTGGCCGAGGCTTGCTTCGATCATGACTTCCATATCTTGTCCGATGGTTACCTTCTTGGTTGCTCCCTCGAGACACGCTTTCAGAGGTTTCAGCCTATTCTCAGGCTTCTCCATGTTGTGAACATGACGGACCCCTTGGTTCTCCTTCATTTCTGCCTGGAGTCCGCATGCTTGGTCCCCTCGGACCGTCACGACTCCTTCCACCGGTATCTTCATGCATAGATAGCCGTGGTGAATAATTGCCCCGAAGCTTGTGATTGTGCCTCGGCCCAAGATAGCATTATACGGGTATGGCATGTCCACAACGTCAAACACGATTTGCCTGCTGGAGCCTGCTTGCTCATCACTGAAGGTCACCGTTAGTGTGATTTGACCCAATGCGATGACTGGTCGGCCAACGAAGCCTACTAATGGCATGACGGGCTTTGCGAGCCTGTCGAGGAGGATGTGCATTTTGTTTAGGGTTTCTAGGAACAGTATATCCCCTGAACTTCCTCCATCCACCAGGATTCTCCGAACCTTGTACCCGGCGATACCTGCTGTGATCAATAGCGGATCTTGATAAGGGAAATGGATGCTCTTGGCGTCTTCTGACGTGAAGGTTATGTTTGGTCCTAGGTACGAAGGTCTTGCGGTGCTCGAGGACACATGCATGACCAGTCTCGCATACACTTTCCTCTGCCTTTTTGACTCTAGATGCAGAGATGAGCCCCCAGTGATTGTATTGATGACCCTCGGTTCGTCCGGGGCTGCTTCGATGTGAAGCTGCCCCTGGGGGACTGCCTCGATGGCCTAGCCCTTCGATTTGTCATCCTTGGATAAGTTTTACTTGAGCTCCACAATATTCCTGCACTCTTCCGAGGTGTGGTTGCACTGGTCGGGCCAATCGCAGGGTTTCCACGGCCCGAGGTTCCCTTGCTGTAAGTCCTAGGTGTTTTGGCATTTGGTGCCACGTCAAGCAACTAAGGACTTTATTTGCTTAGCACTTCTCTTCATGTCTTTTGGTTGCGTGCGTGTCAGAGGCTCGAGCACGTCAGGTGCGAGTCACAGTCTCTGGCAGGTCGGTCCCATTGAGCACTCGAGTTGTTGTCTCCGGTTCCGAGTCAAGGTGAGTCTAGAACCTTCGAGAGCGATCGAGAGAGTGCCAGGTGTCCGAGGGGGTAGTTGGCTTAGAGTCGAAGTCACCGGAATGGCCCGGAAGCATCCGAGGAGCCATGTGACATGTCGAGGTCGTTTTCGTAGCCACTGTAACATCCTCATTTTCAAAATCTAAAATTCATATGCATTGCGTGGTATGAAATTATTTAAAATTTAAAACTTTTGAAAATGATTATGTTACTTGCAAAATAAAAACAATTTTAAGTTTATTTTGGGTCAAATATAAAAAAAATACTATTTCAAATAAAAGTGCATGACAATTTAATTTCGGCAAAAACAAAATGATATATGGATTTTGTTTTATTATCTTGGATTCCAAATATATATTTTAGCGCCTTCTATTTTTGGTCTTATTCCTAAATTGTTTTCTTTATTAATCATTTCATATTTCTTTTAGGGACCCACTTATTATTCTCTTTCCTTTCTCTCTCTCTCTCTTCCCTCGCCCTTGCATGCGCTCTAGTCTCTCTCTCTTCATGGCCGTTGAAGCCAATTGATCCCAAAAACATCACCAAGAGCTTTGATTCTTCATCAATTCGTGATGCCTACAGTTTTTACTGGCATTATGGTCACTAATGCCCACTTAATCGCGTTAGTTTCATCCTTTAATCCCCTATTTCACCCCTTTGCACCCTTGCGAAACCCGAGCTTCCTTTCCACCTGATGTTCTATAGGCTGTTTGGTTGCCTTCTCTCACGAGCCTGGCCCGTTCGACTCAGCCAGGCTGGTGAGATACGGGATGTGCAGATGCGGAGACAGTGTTTGGTTGAGTGTTTAGTAGGCGGATATTTTGAAATATAATTATTTTGAAATATATATAGCGAGTGTGGTCTAGTTCTGTTAGAAAAAATGTCAGAAATTCATTTTTGGAATCGGTTCGGTAATCGGATACGCTAATAAAAAGATACAAATAAAAAAGGAAAAAAAATAAAAACTTACCTGCCACGTTAGCAGTCCATGCATGGCTTGATATGGTGACTGACTGTGGCCCCATGCACAGAACACGAGGCTGGCATGCGTTGCATCCAGAGAAACGCTAATTTTTTGTGTTTCTCCAGAGCCAGGCTGCATGGAGAATCTTGCATTCACAGAGCCAGGCTCAAAACCAGATGCAGGCAACCAAACACAAAAAAGCAAGATTCTGCATCTGTAGATGCAAATCTCTGTAAATGCAGCCAACCAAACAGCCTACTAGCCTCTGTTCCGGTGCGGGTAAGTCTCCTCTCGCAATTTCCTCCGAGGACGTCCTTCGCCTTCTCGTTCCTGAGATCTTTCCTTTTGTCAAGTGCAAGAGAAGACCATCGGAGAGCTGCAAGTTGGTCGCTGAAGCCGCCGGAGATCCTCGCCGGAGTCGCGTTCGTCTTCCTCGTCGACCGTCGCCGTTTCGCTGTTCCTCTTCCTCGCCGGGTAAACAACCATTCTCCTCTGACTCCTTGTTGTCCCTGGTAGCGGCAGTAGTCGTCGGAGGCTAGTTATCACTAGAGTTGAGCCGTGGTCGAGCCACCCATCGTGGTCACCATCCCCACCGTCGCCGGTATCGTCGCGCTGCCTCCTCGCTCTCTCCCCGGCCGAGCCAAGGGCACCGACTCGTTCCTCAGGCCCACGCGCATCTCCCTGAGCTATCTCCCCGCCGGCCCCGTCGCCGCCGTGCCGTCCCGTCGTGTGCCTCCGCCCGCCGCCGCCGCGTGCCGTCGCGCCGCTCCTGTGAGCCGCTGTCGGCAAAGCTGCCGGCACCCCTGACACAGCCTTGTTCCCTGCTCTCCTTTCCCCACATTTTCCCCTCCCTTCCATCATTGGAGCATTGCCGGAGAAGGAGCAGCCGAGCCACCGTGCGCCCTACTCGGCTCTGCAGCCATGCAGCTAGAGGTTGAAGATGCAGTTCATCTAGTTTTCAACAGTACCATGTGGTGATAATGATCACCGCGTCTTGGGCCATACCAGCCACAGCTTAATACTAGATTTTCTGTGATGGTTTTCCTGCCCTTCTATTCTTAATAGAATAGATTTTCCTCGAAAAAATTAAGAGCACCCCTTTTCCAACAGCTACACCCATTAAGGTCTTGTACGGTAATTGGTAGTTTCAGCATACAGCAGGGTGCCATTAATTTCCTTGATCAATGGGGTGAAGTCGGACTTCATTGCATAGTGTTGGTTTTACTTGACGAAGCTATCAAAACGGTTTTGGGCTTCGGGGCAGGCGTGTTGGTGCTGTGCATTGGCGTATGCCACCCAACAAACAAGAGTCACATACGATGTGATTGGCAAGGGGTTGCCTACCTATGTCACTTAGTTCTAGGAGTCGCCTCCGCGCACTAGATCTTTGACCGACTATGGATCTTGTCCTATCAAGGTGAATGTCACCGAATATGCAGATATCAATCTAATCCGAGTGAATGTCACTGGATGGTAAGAAACATTCTAAGATACTTATGAAGTATAGTGAATGTGTTCTTTGAAGGTGAGGAAATGTGGCATGTAAAGGTTACATCGCGCACTAGTTTTCAAACCGACACTTAATGGAGGTTCAGAAGCTGAAAAGGTTTCAGCCTAGACAAATATTACCATAACCTTTATGAAAGGCGCACATGAGTATCGGATATTGGATATCCGGTTGATAAGCTCTGGTGCACGTGGATAAAATATAAGTGATAAGCTGATTAGGCAGTTTTGAAGATGACTGTATCACTTCTATGTTTATGATGGATAATTGTTATCCTAGTTCCTTGAGTAACATCATCGGTATCGATCAACAAGTAAGACTTGTTCGCGGAACTCTTTTACTATATGATGTTATTCTAAAGGGGTCCCTGATCTTATATCATAACTTGAACAATTATGATTCAAAGATCAGCACATGTATTGATTGATGATCATGTTCCCGAATCATAGATATGGAGATATCAAATCAATAATGTGGACACATGTTGGAGAACATGGGTGGTTGGACAGACCCGCAATGAGATGCTGCAAGATTTGTTTTAGTCTTTGGTGTCATCAGTTGAATTCTCATATAGTGACTGTGGGATCCTTTGACCTGAGATCGCCATTGAGTCCCAACATGCGTAGTTGTATACTTTGGGGCTATCAAACGCTCTCCGTAACAGGGGGTTATAAAGGTAGCTTTCGGGTATGCCATGAAACATGGACCATGTGAGACATGGGCCATGGACCGGGTTAGGGCCTCTAGTGTAGAGGGTCCACGGTGGGACTATATAAAGGAGGCGGTGGAGAGACTTGAGAATGCCTTGAGGAAATTAGTTTTTCCCTCATCACCAAACCCAGCCGTCATCTCTCTCGCCAGCGCACGGCGCTAGCACGCTGCCGTGGGCGGATTTCGATCATCATATGTGTGTATTCCTGTAGAGGCGCAACACTTGAGGCGCTGGCTTGATCGACCGCAAGATGAACCGATGAAGACGACGTGATCTGCTCGTGTCCAGAATCTGTTCGCGTCCTTGTTTCGCGAATTCCCGTTGATCCAGAAGGAATTTCGTGATGGGGCAGGATGCATTGGAAAGCTATCGTCGAGGGCTTGTCCGTAGCGTCCAAGATCATCGAAAACGGACTTCGGACGAGGCCGGGGGCGTCCGTTTGAAGACAGGCTACGTGGGGAGGTCGCGAATCTCGGCGAGCACGCGGAGCTCGTCAACGACCTCCACGGCATGGGGATCGGCCACGGTGCACCTCGTGGCTTGTTGCTGACCAGCGAGGAGGAGGCGATGGGATCGCAGTGAACGACTACTTCCGTACAACTACGCGCAGATTGATTGAACCGGCTTCATCGACTCATCATCAGCTGCACTGCGCGTCGTAAGGTAACTCGATCTGTGGTCAATTACTTGCAGGGGTCCTGGGTCTCGGGGGTAGAATTTGATTCTGTGCTAGCGTAGCGCCCGCGTTTCCCTTCAACAAGGCCCATCAAGACCTACGAGGGCCCATCAAGCATAGGGGAGGCCCACGGAAGAATGTCCACTCCAAGCTAGTCTAGGTAACAAGGGTATTACCGTCACTTCAATGTAATAGGGTATAGGGGCAACGAACGTGTGCCATGGATGTAAAATCTAACGCTTAGGAGGGGAGGGGCATAAGGGTCATTTCGCATGTACATGTAAACCCTAGCCCCTACCCCATCTATAATACTGAAGGCCTCCCTTAATGGAGGCAAGGTGGAGCATTTCATTTCAACCATTTCGCTCTTCCAGATCCAGATCCCAATTCCCTCGGGTGTCCCTCCCAGCAGCACGGGAGACACTACCCTAAAATCTATCGATAGCGACGTACCCTTCCCCGACAAGCTCTTCCCACGAATCGATTTAATTCTCAGGTAATCCAGTTAGCCAGGTTTGAGCTGCTGTCGTCAATGCTATGGGGAGATAATTGGTCATGACCTTGTGTTTGCCACCTGCTGCACTGACCGCCAGTTCATAAGCCTGCAACCAGTTGAATGGGTCGCGATTGCCATCATACTTCTCAACAACCTTAAGATTGAAGCCGTCTGGCCATTGCACTCGGCGAAAGCCTTCCGTATAGGCCGTTATCCTAAAGAGCGGTGTAGGCTCCGGCTCGTGGCCGTTACCGTGCCAATTCTGTTGGGATGGTCGTCTACTAGCGGAACTTTCTGCCACCTCAGCCCGCCGCCTGTTGTCCCTCCTGCTATCTTGACCCCTCCGCTGTTCGAGATCCCTTCGTTGATCATTGATTGTTGGCGCTGATCCCAATCTCGGGGTGGTGCATCAGCAGCACGACCTAGAGGGGCTTTATTATTTTGGGAAGCACTCAAAACTGGAATTGGTCGTCCTTGCCTGCCATCTGTTGCATGAGCTGAGTGGTTTTGAGGGCGATGAGAGCTCTGAGACTTGCTGCGATTGGATGGGTCCAAACCTGGCATCTGGGATGATTGTGCACAATGATTTGGTATGAGCGTAGCCGCCTATGCAAGGATCGTTGCCCTACGCAGGTTTGGCAATAAGGGGTTGTCTTCTTGGAGAGTAGGAATTAATTGATCCAAGGTCTCTTTGACTGCAGCCATGTTTGCGGATGTAGTTGGATAAACCAAATGATCGTCCAATCTGACCCGCTGGATGGCTTATTGCACTTGGGCGCCACGATGACACATCTGATTGAGATTCTGCTCTTCTTCCTGCTGGCGCCTTTGTGCATCTTGCTCATCTTGATGGCGTTGCCGATCTTGTTCCTCCTGAAGCCGTCAAAGCTCATCAGCTTTTCAAGCGTCCGAAGGGTCTGGATTATTGTTGTTGATGTTGAGCTCGCCCGTGTTGGCCATGAAAACCTCTCGGTAATTGTAAACTTCGTTACCGCCATCGGATTCACTATCGAGTGTGAAAAACTAACTTGCTCAGATTGTCCGAGTGGTAAGCCACTTGAAATGACTACAACCAGGATGGTGGTAGAAGATTGAACTTCTTCAATGCTTCCCTCCGTGGTCTCAGCCGCCTGGTCACCTACGTGGACAAGTTGCAGAACGAGCTGTGAGGAAACAACAGATGCGTTCCTGAGTCTCAACAGAGATCCTAGCATCTGAGAGGTTATCTCCTCAGATTGGATATTGCCCATGTCCAAGGAGCAATTGCCGACTGGCCTTTCTTGCCCACTGTCATGTCCTAATCCGGTTGTGAGCCCTTGGTTCATTGCCTTAGCAAAGGTAGCTGCGGAATTCAACATGCTGAGTGGATACGAGGGTGCAGAAGCCTTGTTTTCCTCTTCAGATTGGATCTTAGTCGAATCCGAGAGGTGAAGGTTGCCAACGCCGTCTGCCACGAAGTCGAGAGACCCAAAACGGAAACACTGACCTGGGGCGTAAATAGCATCCGGCGATATTTAAGAACCCATCAAAATTTCAAGACGATCTTGATGCTTCCCCTACCTAGCACGCCAACTGTCGACGATGTAACCTTGGGGTACTTATCGGCAATGAATAAGAATGGGGCGCACAAGACGAAGATTCAATCGTATGCAAGAGAGTATGGGACAGGTTTATCCAGGTTCAGGCCCTCAACTCGAGGTAATACCCTACTTCCTGCTGGGATGTATTATTATGTGGAGATCTCGATTATAGGGGGTCCTATATCGAGATGGATGTGTGATTAGATGCTGGATTCGATGATTGATGCTCGATCTTCTGCCAAACTATGGAGCCTGACCCTCCTTTATATAGTGGAGGGGGTAGGCTTATATGGTAAGATCTCTTATTCGGGAAAGAGTCCTATTCTAGTAAGACCCGAGTCGTATAGGGGCCGGCTTGTACAATTATGGATAGCCTTCTAGATTGGGGGTGTCCTACCTCGTGGTGTTGGTGCCTTGCCGCCCAAGTCTTCCATCGTAGCCGCTCGATACTCGTGCCTTCTCTCCTCGCCTTGGGCCGTCCCCTGTTGGGTGCTTCTTGGGCCTTCGTCAAGATACCCGAGGCCCATGCTTACCACACCAACCTTCCTAGAAACCACTTAGAAGTAGATGGGAACTACTTGCTCAAGAGGAATGGGCAAAGTAGGATTGAGGCTAGATTTGTGGGATTGTCATCCCAAAACGACCACATAACAAGAGTATGGATTAGGAGAGATTTGCTTGATTCCTTTCGTGTTCCTAAGACTAACCCTCGGGGACCCATTAAATGGGTTCCTGAGTCTTCCAAATGACTCTCTTGTGTGGTGGTGAGTGCAGGTGAACTGCAGGACCGGAGGCCGTCATTGGATCATGGACAGTGGGTGTACTCAACACATGACGGGCAACGCGCGGTTGTTCACCTCACTCGTGGAAGATGGGAGCTTCCCGAAGAAGGTCACGTTTGGAGACAGGAGCCGGAGTCAAGTAATTGGTACAGGGGAGGTATACATTTCTCTAGAGCTTTCGATTCAAAATGTCCTCCTTGTGAAGCCTTTGCATTATAACTTGATCTCCGTTGCTCAGTTGATTGACCTGGGCTTCCATTTAATCCATTGTCACATCTCACCAACAGAAATGAGATTTTTGGATCAAAATGATAAATTGGTTTTCAAAGCTTTTCGATTTCAAAATCTCTTTCTTGCAAAGTTTGAGTTGCCTCCCACGTCGGACTCGGTTTGCCTACTCGCCAAAGTCAAACTTGGATGGCTTTGGCATAGTCACCTTGAGCACGTGGGAATGGCAAATCTTAATAAGTTGGTGAAAAATAATTTCATTCGGGGAGTCAAGGATGTCACCTTTGAGAAGTCGAGGTTGTGTAGTGCATGCCATGCAGGGAAACAAGTTGCTAGCCCACATCCAGCAAAGAGTGTCATGTCCACCTCACGTCCTTTAGAGTTGTTGCACATGGATCTCTTTGGTCCTACCACTTAAGTGAGCCTAGGCGGGAACTTGCATTGCTTAGTGGTTGTAGATGACTTCTCCCATTACACTTGGGTCTTCTTTTTGCCAGACAAAAGCCTCGTTGGGGATGTTTTCAAAAGATTTGCAACTAGAGCCCAAAATGAATTTGAATGTCCAATAAAACAGGTGAGAAGTGACAATGGAATGGAGTTCCTAAACACTAACGTGCAAGATTTCTATGATAAGCTAGGAATTGGACACCAGTTCTCCGCCACATATACACCAGAGCAGAATGGCATTATATAGCGGAAGAACAGGACTCCAATTGAGATGGCACGGACAATGTTGGATGAGTACAAGATGCCAGATGAGTTCTAGGTTGAGGCAATCAACACAACTTACCACTGCATTAACAGACTGTACCTGCATCAGTTGCTCCAGAAGACTGCCTATGAGCTCTTGATTGGAAGAAAGCCAATTGTCAGCTACTTTAGGGTCTTTGGCTGCAAGGTGTACATCTACAAGAAGCGCCAGCACTTAGGAAAGTTCCAGAGTAGTGTTGAACAGGACATGGCTAGTTGAGGAGAGCTGTGACGTCAAGTTTGATGAGTCAACAGGATCTCAGGGGCAGTTTGACAAATTAGAAGATGTGGGTGACGAGCGGTTGACCAGGGCAGTACAGCAGATGCCAGTGGGAGATGTCAGACCTGTGGAGGCCGAGCCTGAGGATGAGCCAGCACCAGTTCCTCCACCGACACCTGACAGGGATGTTGACTCAGGGGGAGCTTCACCTCAGCACAGCAGTTCTACCTCTGAGTCAGCTCTAGCTTTAGCACTGGACAACATAGCTACGGGGTCAGCACCAGATGCAGCTTCAGAGCAGGAGGAGTCAGCAGCACCACAGCACCTGAGACAGCACCACACCATTGACCGTGATCACCCAGCCGGGCAGGTGATTGGTGATCCGACATTCCGACACGTGGAGTTCAGACCAGGTCTAGGACAGCGAACTTTTGTGAGTTTCAGGTATTTGTCTCTGAGCTTGAGCCAAAGAAGGTCGAGGAGGCGCTTGCAGATGCCGGCTAGATCAACATAATGCATGAGGAGTTCAACAATTTCAATTTTGAGAGGAACGAGGTCTAGACACTTGTGGAGCGACCTAGGGACTGCAACATGATCGACACCAAGTGGGTGTTCAAGAACAAGCAGGATGAGTTTGGATCAGTGGTCAGGAACAAGGCTAGGCTTGTGGCACAGGGCTACTCATAGATTAAGGGTGTTGACTGTGGAGACCCCTACGCTCCAGTGGCATGTTTGGATGCCATCAGGCTGCTTATGGCATATGCAACATGTCACAACATTGTGGTCAAGCAGATGGACGTCAAGAGTGCATTCCTGAACGGCTACATTGGGGAGTTGGTGTACGTTGAGCAGCCTCCAGGCTTTGTGTGAATACACCACGGCGACCCAGAGGGGGGGGCGGTGAATGGGAGCCAAATTTTTCCTTGCGGATTTTTTGCACTTGGCAAGATGTGCTCTCACCCCAACAAGCCTCGGTACACCTAAGAGCAGGACCAGACACCAAACGGCTCAACCAAATTCTACCAAATTTGGACAGCGACTAGATGATAGAACCATCTAACTACCCTCCGAAAATCGTCCAAAGATTCAACCAAAGTCTTGACCTTTTTCAGTCTCAAACAGCAGCGGGAAAGAACCGAACCAAAACCCAAAAAATCGCTATCTTGTGCAAATCAAAGGTGGTCTGTCCAGGGGCTCTTGAGGGGATGATTCTTGGTCATTTGTGAC
The DNA here is from genome assembly GCA_005191435.1 of Raddia distichophylla. NCBI lineage: Eukaryota > Viridiplantae > Streptophyta > Magnoliopsida > Poales > Poaceae > Raddia > Raddia distichophylla. Next base: position 703,265 of record SPJY01025203.1, on the reverse strand, counting down.
CCTATTCCATACCTCAAAGTGGCTTAAGAACGCAGTACAAGGTTCAGCTCAAAAACGGTGCAAGAACGGTCAAGAACGAGTCCAAATCGCGTCCAAACGAGGAGCAGCAAGAGGGCTGTGTTTGGGGGTTTCAAGAGGGTGATTCTAGGATCCCAAGGGACCCAAATCCAAGTGGGAAACAGCCCCAAAACACAGCTCAAACCAGATGCACGAACTGGGCAAGAACTTGGCCAAATCGGGTCCAAAACGGGAAAACCGGGGAAGAACTTGGCCAAATCGGGTCCAAAACGGGAAAATATAAGGGCTGGATGTTTGGGAACCTTTTGGGAGGTTGATTTTGAGATCCTAGGATCTCTAATCCATGATTCTTTGATTCCCAAAACAGCAGCAATAAAGACCTACGAATTTCTCCAATAAAACCGATCTAGTTCATCCTCTAGGTAAGAGAAAGGGATGGAAAGAGAGGAGTCACGAAATTGAAACAAAAACCAACTCAAACCGTTCTCAAAACATATCAAATTCGTGGGAGTGCAAGGCTAGCAGTTTGGGGAACCCTTGGGGGTTGATTTTGGAACACTAGGGGTCCCTAATCCATGATTCTTTGGCCCCCAAAACTGCAGCAGAGAAGAGTCACGAATTTGTTCAAGAATCAATCTCCAAACTGGGTCAAGTTCATCTCCAAGAAAGAGAAAGGGATGAGGAGAGAAGGAGAACGAAAATCAAGCAAAAGGGCAGCTCAAAACCATATAGGTATGCAGCAAAACACACTCAAATCATCCATCACAAACACGGGAAGAACTTTTAAAACTACCGGCTTTATTTCTTTCTCAAAGAAATACAACCCGGGCAACTTCTCTCAAACTTGAGAGCACACACACTTGGCTGAGAAGGGACACTCCCCAAGCACCCCTTGGGGTCCCTTATATAGCCACACAAGCCCACACTTGGGCCTAAACCTTGGGCCACCCGTCAAGCCCAATTAACACGCGGGTTATAACTCACGCACGAATCTCCAAGCGTTGCGAACCGCCTCCAACGATTCCTTCGCCTCGAAGCATCCATGCGTATGTGGTTGCCGTGAAGCCACGTGCCCGACGCGATAATCTTCCTCACCACGAACTCCGCACCCGGCCTCCAACCGGGCCGCGAGCCCGCCTGACCGAAGGCTTATCCGCGCCGCATGCCACATGTCCTTCACCTGCATCCACAAACACGCAAACATATCCAAAACGTCCGTAGCGAAGCCACGAACCCAACGCAACAAACCGATCCTCGATCGGGGTTCGTATGAGTGAGAAACGACAAAAACCGTAATCAAACCGAGTTGAAACGCCCTGTTTCAAATACAGCAGCAACCTTCTTGAATTTTTATCATTTTTTCTGTTGCTCAAATTAAAAAGTTGTCAACACAAAAAATATGCGCAATGAAATTCTGAACAACTTTCATGTAGAACACTTTTTAATCCGAGCACGGAAAGGACCTCAAAAATACGAAAAACTGAAGTGCTGAAAAAACTTAAAATAGATGATTTTGCGCCAAATGACAAACCGGTCAACATGCTCATCACAATGGAATCCACACTTTGAGGACCCACAGCACCTTGATCATGCGTACAAGTTTTGAAAGTCATTGTATGGACTGAAACAGTCTCCATGGACATGTTATGAGAGGATGAAAGAGTTCCTTACACAGCAGGGCTTCAAGGTTGGACGGGTCGACTCGACCTTGTTCACCAAGGTGACAGACGGGGATCTCTTCCTCTGCCAGGTCTACGTGGATGACATTATCTTTGGCAGCACCAACGAAGCACTGTGCACAGAGTTCAACGAGTTGATGGACAGAGAGTTTGAGATGTCGATGATGGGGGAGCTCAGTTTCTTTCTCAGGTTTCAAATCAAGCAGCTCCGCACGGGCACTTTCATCTCTCAGGAGAAGTACATCAATGACTTTCTCAAGCGATTCAAGTTGCAGGATTGTAAGCCCATTCAGATTCCCATGGCAACTAATGGGCATCTCGATCTTGACACTCAAGGTACTCCTATTGACCCTAAGCTCTACCATTCAATGATTGGTGTTTTGCTGTACTTGGCTGCTTCTAGGCCTGATATAATGTTTAGCGTGTGCATGTGAGCTAGGTTTTAGGCATCCCCTAGGGAAATGCATCTAAAAGCTATTAAACGCATATTTCGATACTGGAAGCATACACCTAGCATAGGAATATGGTTCCTGAAGAGTGCACGGTTTGAGCTCCTCGGTTACTCCAATTCGAACTACGCGGGATGCAAAATTGACCGTAAAAGCACTTCGGGGACATGTCACTTCCTAAGTAGATGCTTAGTATCTTGTGCTTCAAAGAAACAAACCTCCGTGGCGCTATCAACGGCCGAGACTGAATACATAGCGGTAGGGAGTAGCTGTGCACAATTGCTCTTTCTTACACAGTCTCTCTATGATTATGACATAAGACTTGACCACATTCCCTTGCTATGTGATAATGAGAGAGCTGTGAAGATAGCTTGCAATCCGGTCCAGCACTCACGTACTAAGCACATTGACATTAGACACCACTTTCTCCGATACCACGTTTCAAAGGGTGACATTGTGCTTGAGCACATGCGTATGGATGACCAGCTTGCAGATATATTCACAAAACCACTAGACGAGGCTAGGTTTTACAAGCTGAGAAATGAATTGAATGTGCTAGATAAGTCAAATGTAGTTTGACACATAGACTGGACTACGGGAGAGGTCCCATTATAATACCTTGTCGGTACATAAAGTACCTAGGTGCAAAGGATCCGAAGACATCAAAGGAACGTGGCTGGGGCGAGCTGTCCACGAGTCCGGCGGGCGAGCAGGCCCCGGCACGCGGGCGAACCTTCCACGTGTCTGGCGGGCGAGCAGGCCTCGGCGGGCGAGCAGGCCCCGGTGCGCGGGGTCTGGCGGGCGAGCAGGCCCCAGCGCGCGGGCGAGCCTTCCGCTTGTCCGGCGGGCGAGCAGGCCCGGCACGTGGGCAAACCTTCCATGTGTCCGGTGGGCGAGCAGGCTCAGGAACGCAGATGAGCTTTCCACGTGTCTGACGGGTGAGCAGGCCCCGGTGCGCGGGCGAGCCCTTCCCTGACAATTGGGCCCCACACCCCTGACAGAATAAAGGGAGACTCCTTCTCGACGAAGGTTCATCCCACTGAGGCGCGACAGGAGCATTAAATACAACATCGTGATGGGGGAGCCCGAGGAGTGATGATTACTGTCACAGTAGCTCTGACTGAGGCAGCGTAGACGGCTTTTCTCTGCAAGGTCTATGTCAGCTCTGTCAGGCGGAGGAGACGGGTGTCCCATCCATTTCTCCGGCGTGCAGTGGTTGGTCACAGCAGGATAGCCTCAAGTGGGTGTGAGCAGTGGAGGGGCACCGCCTCAGCCTCCTTTTCTCCCCTTCTGTCACATCGGTTGTAATAAATGGTCTCTCTCTCAGAACCGACTCCGGGTGCTATAAAAGGTAGAACCGAGAGAGAGGGAAGGGGGCTGCTATTTTCTGTAAGAATTTCCCACTAGAAAGGCATACAAGAGCGAGGCTCAAGCAGGAGTAGGACTATTACCCGCCCTGGGGGTCCGAACCTAGGTAATCCTGGTGTCTCTCTTGTTGTTCTTCTTCGCTCATCGGGATAGATCCTGCTGATCGGCTAGCTTAGCCCACAAGAATAGTCTAGCGATAGTTCACGAGGCAGATCCGGTGAAAAATACGCTGACAGTGGCGCACCAGGTAGGGGGCGCTAGCATCAGTTAGGTTCTCCGATCTTGGTAGCGCCGGACTCGCCCGTGGCACCATGGTTGGCAAATCTGGCGTGGTATGTGGACGCAGTTGCGGCTGTGGTGCAGGTGTCAGGGGATGCGGGCGCGGTCACTTCTGGGTCGTCCCTCTCCCCAACGTCGTCGCGTCCTCCTCATTGTCCTCTCGGCAGGTCGGAAAGGGGGCGGGAGGAGGGGAGCAAGGCCACTCCGTGGAGGGCGCAACAGCCGACAAGATCTCCAGTCGCATCTGGAGGACCGTCACCGGCAGCGTGGTGAAGACCTTCACGGCAAACTGCAGCGACGTCACGCTCGGGAACATGACCGCGCGGTGGCTGAAGATCGAAGAGTGCAAGAGGGTCGCGTCCGCGAGGGTCATGCAGACCCTGATGACGATGACTTCGGCTACGGCTCCCGCCTAATCGAGGGTGCCTCTTCCTCGACACCTTCGTGGAGGCAGAGCCGAGGAGCCGGGGGTTCGGTGGAAGCCCAGGAACCCCAGGGCGTGGGCTGCCGTGCCATTACCAGGGAGCTGCGTCACGTTCAGTGGCCTGAGAAGTTTTGCCCGGCTCCCATCGAGAAGTATGACGGTACTGCTAACCCCGATGAATTCCTGTAGATCTATACGACCATGATGCAGGCAGCAGGAGGCTCGGAGAAGGTCCTAGCTAATTATTTCCCCACAGTCCTCACCGGTGGAGCCCGCTCATGGCTCATGAATCTACCCAGGGAGTCCGTCGGTTCTTGGGGTGAGCTCCATCAGCTGTTCGTCACCAACTTTCAGGGCTCTTTTGAGCAGTCGGGCGTGGAGGACGACCTCCACGGCGACGAGCAGCAGAAGGGGAACTGTTGTGGACTTCATCCGATGCTTCAGTCAAGTCGGCAACATCATCCCCGACATCTTCCCCGATGCCATCATCATCGCCTTTCGGAGGGGCGTCCGCAACCACAAGATGAAGGAGAAGATAGCCACCAGCAAGATCAAGATGACGGAGGAGCTGTTTCGCTTGGCGCACAAATGCGCCTTGCAAGCGGAGGCCCGCACTCGCCCATCAGGACGGGCAGGTGCCACAGCAGGAGGTGAGGCCGGGACCTCTAAAGGTTCCGGTGGCAAGGATAAGAAGAAGCGCAAGGCAGGTGAGACCGAACAGATCTTGGCCACCGAGCGTGGTCAAGTAGGTGACAGCTCGCGACGCGACAGGTGTCGTGGGCGGAAAAATGACGGCGGAGACAGCCGCGGCAACCGGGATGGCCCGCTGGTGGGGTGTCCGGGTGGACGTGACGACCGCCGGGTGCAAGACGCCGGGCGAGATGACCGCCGCGGTAAATGGGATGGAAGGGTTTATTGCCCCATCCACCGGACCAACGCTCATGACTTGACTGATTGCCAGGTCGTGAGCAGGATTTGTGGAGCAACGCGTGTAGGAGAGGCAGCCGTCGCAAGATGACGAGGGCAAGGACCCCGCCCCGCTTGGTTTTCAGTGCTCGGAGCGGGAGGTGGCCTTCATTCATGGAAGTTCCGCCACATATCCCTCAAACACTAGCTTCAAGCGGATGATGCGGGAAGTTTGCGCCGCTGTTCCTAGCGTGGGGTCAGCAATGTAGCTGGTGTGGTTGGATCGACCGATCACATTCAGTCAGGCCGACCACCCCATATTCACTGCCGGCCTAGGACATCTCCTGATTGTGGTTGCGCCCACGATCCGGAATGTTAAGCTTGGGCGGGTGCTGGTAGACAAAGGGAGCTCCATCAACCTTCTATCCACCCGGGTTTCCCAGGCGTTGCAGATCCAGGAGCGAGAGTTGCGCCCAGCACTCCCTTTGTTTGGCGTCACCCCGGGGGCTGAGTCTTTCCCCCTGGGTTGCGTCAGCCTCCCCGTGACATTCGGGGATGTCAACAACTTCCGCACGGAGATGCTTGAGTTCGAGGTCGCAAACTTCGATCTCCTGTACAATGCAACCCTCGGCCGACCAGCCCTAACCAAGTTCATGGCGGTGACCCACTATGCTTACATGGTGGTGAAGATTCCGGGTTCGACTGGTCCCATCATCGTCAAAGTTGATCGTCCCGAGGCGCTCAGGTGCGACAAGAGCGCCCTTGATTTGGCTAGCGCCGTCTGCGCGCAGAAGGCGGAGGCCTTGACACTGGGGGCTCCTCCGGCGAAGACCCGTGCCTCTCCTGGCTCGTCCATAGAGCGCGAAGTGTGCTGGAGCACTTCAGTTTTTGGCGCGTGTTTAGCGCTAGAACTAGATTAAGCATGTATCGAGTGCGAGGTGTGCCGGAGCACTTTGTCTTGAGCGCGTCTTCGGTGCGAGGTGTGCCGGAGCACTTTGTCTTGAGGGCGTCTTCGGCGTGAGGTGTGCCGGAGCACTTCGTCTTGATCGCGTATTCGGCGCGAGGTGTCCCGGAGCACTTCATCTTGAGCGCGTATTCGGGGCGCGGTTTGCCGGAGCACTTCGTCTTGAGCGCGTATTCAGCGCTAGGTGTTGACGCTTCCTGGCGTCTCAGGTTTTTCAGAGTTCTTGAGCTCTGACGGCGATTTTAGAGGCGATCGAGCCAGGGCAAAGGGTGTAGTGGCGATCTTTTAGACGATCGAGCCATGCGAAGGGATGCTGACCCGTCTGTCCAACGGGTATCCGCGCAAGCCCCTTGGTTTTTTTATAATCTTTACACGATCAAGCCCAGGTTTATCAGAGTTCTTGAGCTCTGGCGGCGAAGTTATAGTCGATCGAGCCGGCACGAAGGGTGTATCGGCGATCTTCGAGACGATCAAGCCTACCCTGGGGTTTCTGTCGTACCCATGTCATGGTTGTGGCAGCCCCTTAGTTCTTCGTAATTTGTGTTGTTTTCCTGGACACCGGACCTTTTGGAGTCTTTGGATTTTTCTTGCAAATTGGAATTGTTCATTACATGCCTATTGGCATTTTTCCGGTCGCAACCGGTTGTGAATTGAAAATATAATTTGCTGCTTGGCTAGGCCTCGTTAAAAACTTTGCCAATAAAACCCAATGGGCAAAACCGGGTCAAAGAAAAGAGTGCCCGCCTTACATTTGCAGCTTTTTAGGGGTAGTACTTCTTGAGGGTCTTCGCGTTCCAAGTGTGTGGAACCTCTTTTCCATCCTCGGTGACGAGCCTGTATGAGCCGTCTCTTGACCTTGTCTTGATGATATATGGTCCTTCCCAAATGGATTGTATCTTGGAGGGTCTTTGGGGCTTCTTTTTGAGCACCAAGTCTCCCTCTTTGAGCTCCCTTGGTCTTACTCTTTTGTTGTAGGACTTTGCCATTAGCTCATTCTGCTTGTTCAGGTTTTCTTTTGCAATTAACCTTTGCTCCTCGGTGAAGTCGATTGCTGGGGCGTCTTCGGGATTGCCTCCGCCTGTTATCACCCGAAGGGACATTGCTTGCATTTCCACCGGCGTGACAGCCTCTTTGTTGTACACCAGGCGGAAGAGGGAGAACCCTGTTGTTTTTGTTGGCGAAGTCATGATCGCCCAAAGTGCGCTTTGCAGCTCTTCGGGCCATCTGCCCTTCGCTTGCTCCACCAGTCTTTTATTGAGGCCCTGCATGATAATTTGGCTGGCTCTTTCGACTGCTCCATTTGCCTGGGGGTATCCCACCGAAGCATAGCAAATCTTGACACCTAGATCTACGCAAAAATTCTTAAACTTAGATGACATGAATTGAGCACCATTGTCAGCTACCACTTCGCATGGCACGCCGAAGCGGAATATTACATTTTTCTAGAAAAAAGTTGAGCCTTCGCTGTGGTGATGGAGGTTAATGGCTCTGCCTCCACCCACTTTGTGAAGTAGTCTATTGCCACGATTTACCCATTTGAAGCCCCCTTGGGTGACTGCTAGGTCACCGACAATGTCGATCCCCCATCATGCGAACGGCCACACAGGTACCGAAGGTTGTAGGCGTTGGCGGTGTTGTCTTTGGGCTCTCCATCCATTGGCACCCTTGGCACTTTTTCACCAATTCTTCAGAATCTTTGTTTGTCGTTGGCCAGTACAGCCTCATTCTGAATACCTTTCCTGGTAGGCTTCTTGCTCCTTGGTGTGATCCGCAAAGCCCGGAGTGTGCTTCTTGCAAGGCTGCCTTACCTTCAGTTTTTGATATGCACTTCATCCATGCGGCTAAGACTCCTGACTTGTACAGCATGCCATCCATCATCCTGTACGTTCTTGCCCTTTGATGTACTGCATGCGCTTCCTTCTTGTCTTCGGGTAATATGTCGTCCCAAAGGTACTTCACGATTGGTGTGCGCCAGTCCTCTTCGGGTGCGTTAGTTATATGGAGCACTTCGGGGCAAATTGACGGTCTTTGGGTTGCCTCAAAAAATACCCCTTCGGGTACTTGTTGGTTGTAGGCCGCTTCTTTCACCAATTCATCGGCCCTTTGGTTCTCCAGCTTGGGTATTGATGCTACTGATATCCCGAAGAACTGTTTTTCCATCTCTCTGACTGTTTCCAGATACTTCGCCATTTTTGTATCTTTTGCTTGGAACTCCATTGATATGTGCCCTTGTATCAGCTTGGAGTCTGTGCTCACTCTTCCTCCTAATGCTTTTGCTTTTCGAAGTCCCAACATTGGCACTTCATACTCTGATGCATTGTTCATTGTTGGGAAATTAAGCCATATTGCATACTCCGTTGTTTGGCCTTTGGGATCTATCAGTATTTTTGCGGCTCCTGCTTCTTCGGATGTCCATGACCCGTCGCATTTCATCTTTCATAAAGGTGACAGTTCAGGGTTTTCCGCGGGTTCCATCACCCATTCTATGAGGAAGTCCGCCATTGCTTGGGATTTCATTGCTGTTCTCCCAATAAAGGTTATACCGAAGGGTGCCAATTCGGTGGCCCACTTTGATATACTTGTTGATGCCTATTTGTTCTCGAACATTGATCTTAGTGGGAATGCTGTTGGCACTATGATCTTATACTCTTGGAAGTAGTGTCTTTGTTTTCTTGACGCCATGAGTAGGGCGTAGGCGACCTTTTCCAGCTCCACATAGTTCTTTTTTTATGCCTGAAGTGCTTCTGACACATAGTATACTGGCATTTGACCCCCTTCGAGCTCCTTGACTAGAACTGCACGTACTGCATAATAACTTGCTGAGAGGTATAGCATTAAGTGGGTTGCACCCCTCGGGCTTGCTAGCTTGGGGAGCTGGTGTAAGTGTTCCTTTAGCTCTTTGAATGCCTTGGTACACTTGGGTCCCAGTTGAATGGTGCTATACCCCGAAGTGTCACAAAAAAATGCTTGTGCTTTTCTGCGGCCTTCGGCAGGAATCTCCCAAGTGTCGCCAGTTTTCCCAATAGGCTTTGTACCTCTTTCTTGTTCTTTGGTGGGATTATTTTGCATATGGCTTCGATCTTTTCTCCGTTTGCTTCGTTACCTCGGTTGGATATGAGGAATCCTAGCAGTTTTCCTGTGGATATGCCAAAAGCACATTTAGCAGGATTTAACTTTATACCTTCGGCTCGTAGGCTTTGTATGGTCTCCAGGAGGTATTCGGGGTGTTCTTCCTGGAGCTTTCTTTTGACAACGATATCATCGACGTATGCCTCAATGTTCCTTCCCGTCTGCATTGCCAGCACTTTGGCTATTAGCCTTGCGAAGGTAGCCTCGGCGTTTTTTAGCCCGAAGGGCATCCTCCTGTAGCAGAATGTGCCGAAGGGTGTGATGAAGGCCGTCTTTCTTTCATCCTCCACCCTCATGTAGACTTGATGGTAACCTGAGTACGCATCTAAGAAACTCATCAGTTCACTTCCAGCTGTGGCGTCCACAAGCTGGTCAATGCGAGGTAGTGGAAAATCATCTTTTGGGCATGATTTATTTAGGCAGGTGAAGTCCACGCACATCCTCCATGTGCCATTGGACCGTTTTAATATTACGACGTTGGCTAGCCATTCAGGGAAGCCTATCTAGCGAACCACTCCAGCCTTGAGAAGCTTCTCAACTTCGATCTTGGCCGCTTCTTTCCTCTCGTCAGACATTTTCCGAAGCTTCTGTTTGATTAGCTTTGCGTCATGCTTTACTGCCAGGCAGTGTTCGATGGTACTCCTCGGGACACCTTTTGACTCTTCGAGTGTCCATGCGAATATGACATTGTTTTCGGATAAGAGCTGTATGAACTTTTGTTTTTCGGCTTCTGAGAGGTTCGCCCCGAGTGTTACTGTTTTTTCTGAGTCCTCGAGGAAAAGCTATACTTTCTTGGTATCTCCTTCTGGTCTTGCCTTAGGCCTTGATCCCCTTTGGGTAGTACTGAGCATCTGTTCTTTCCGTGGTTTGCACATTTCTTGTCTTCAGTGCGTTTTCTAATTCTGTTTTTCTTGCCACCTGTTGGTTGCCTCTTACTGTGATAACTTCCCCCGCTGCTGGCATCTTCATACACAAATATCCATGATGTATTATCGCCCCGAAGGTGTTGACTACACCTCTCCCGAGGATTGCGTTGTACCTATACTCCATATCAATTACATTGAAGCATATGGACTTAGTTTCTTTTCTTCTTCCTTCTTGTAATGTTACCTGCAAGGTCACCTGTCCTACTGCCATTTCTGGTTCTCTGCCGAAGCCCACCAGTGGGGAGGTAGATGGTTTTATCCGGCCTTCGGGTAAATTCATCTGCTTGTATGCCTCGAGGAATATTATATCTGCCAAGCTGCCTCCGTCTACCAATGTTTTCTCGACATGGTATCCCGCAATCTCAACTGTTATGACCAGAGGGTCTTGGTGCGGGAACTTGATACCCTTTGCGTCGCTCTTGTCGAAGGTGATAGATGGTGTTATCAATCACTGACAGTGTTTGCTTTGGATTGTTTACGGATACATGCGAGACTTGCCTTAAATGCTCTTTCTTCTACCTGTTTGATGAGAAGTGTCCCGAGGATCCTCCGGTGATGACATGGGTCACCCTTCGATCTTCGTTATGGTTGTTCTCAACATTTCTTCCCCTCTTTGGTGACCTTGACCTATCCTCTCTGCGCCTTCTTCTATCATCACCTCTTTCCCTTCTTCTGTTGTCGTCCCTTTGTCCTCTTCGGTTATCTTCTCTTCCCCTCATTCGGTCGTCACTTCTGCCTCTTTGGTTGTTCCTTTCTTGACCTTCCTTTCTTTTAAAATGATCTTCTTTCATCCCTTGTACGACTTAGCAATCTTTTGTATCGTGGCTTTGGTTGTCTCCATGTACTTCGCAGTAATACATCTTTCATGCCCTTTGGTTTTGCTCGACCCTTCGGTCGTTGTTCTCCTCTTTCTCGACATTTTGCACCTTCTTTGCATTGTTGTGTTTATGGTTTTCTGGCCTTTGGCTCTCTTGTGATTGTCTTTGTCTACTTTTTTATCCTTTTGCTCCTCTGCCTCCCTTCGTTTGTTTTCTTCTTCTCCCCTGGCATATCTCTCCACCCGATCATACAGCACGGATACTGTCTCTGGGGGGTACTCTGTTAGCTTTTGCACTAAGTCTCCTGAGTGGAGACCTCGCCAGAATACTGTGATTACCATGTGTTCTTGGTCGTATCGTATCTGGCTTTTGACCTTCGGGAATCTCTGATAGAATTCTCTTGTTGTTTCACCCTCCTTTTGTTTGATGAATAGGTTATCTTCTTCCATCCATGCTATGTAGTTACCTTGAAAATTATTCGCAAAGGCCTCTCTGAACTGCTTCTAACTCTTGACTGATCCTGAAGGGAGCGAAGTGTACCATGATAATGCCACGTCTTTGAGGCAGAGGATCAGTGCCTTTGCTTTATTATCATCATCTCCTCCCATTTCTTCTCTTGTTGTGTCGTACACTTGGAGAAATTCGATTGGATCCTTGTCTCCATGATACTTTATATGGGTTGGTGGTTTGAAGCCCCCTGGATACTTTTTTGTTTGCAGGCTATAGGATAGCGGGTTATCTTCTCCTTCTTCTCTTTGAAAGGTGTTTTGGGCTCTTCTTGGGCGAAGTGTGTAATCATCATAGCACGATGCCTTTTACAATATGTATTGCAATATATATGCAAAGGCATCGCCATTGTTCTACCGTGTCCACACTTATGCGAAAGGACAAACTCCCACTTGACGGAATCGCCAAGGGCTAGGGTTTGCAATACATATGCGAAAGGACGTTGCCGTCCCTACCCCTTAACCGTTAGATTTACATCCGTGGTATGCATCCTTTTACAACTTGCCCTATTATATTGAAGTGACGGTTCTATCCTCCATCACTTGGGCAACCTAGAAGGGGTCGAGCCTTGATGGGCCTCAGCACGGCCCCCATGGGCCGTGCAAGGCCTCCACGATCCAAGAGTTATCCTCTACGGTCTTGCAGGAGCGCCTAGTCTCTAGGTGGCCGCGAGGTATTAGATTGACCTCGGGGCCTCCTTATCCGTTACTTGGCGATGCCAGATCCTCGGATGGCCCGAGGTGTCCACGAGACCTCAGGGCCTTCTGGTCCGTCCCTTGGCAATGCCGGATCTTCGGGCAGACCCGAGTTGTCCACGAGACCTCGGGGCCTCCTAGTTCGTCCCTTGGTGATGTTTTCCCCAGCCATCCGAGGGTAAGAGGCTTCGAGGAACCTGCCAAAATTGCAAGAGAATAGGGGGTCTACCTTGTTACGACAGGTAAGACTTACGTTGGCTGAATTGAAGGAAAGATCGAGAACTCTGGTGAACTCTTCGGCGTGCAATTCCCGTGGCTCCCGTTGTCGTTTCTTCTGTTTCCTAGGCGCAATGGGTAGCTCATGGGATGTTGTAGGACGTCCCGGAACAGAATTGCAAACCAAGACTCACACAGATCTTGGTAGTGGAGAGACCAAAAAGGGAGATGAAAGTATGCTCGCTCGGTTTATATAAGGATTATGGGAGGAAACTGCTATGATTAGTGGGGTGTTAGTGCTGCATTACATTGAGTAGTAACCTCCAACAACAATTGAAGATCCACTGTAACAAGTAACAACGGTTGAGGTTTGAGTGCAACAATCAAAACCGTAGGGAAGGTAGAGGGGTGCTGCGTGAGAGAGAGAGAGAGAGAGGAGATGAGTGAGAGAGGATGACAAGCGGACCCACCCAAAAATTAGGTGCTCTGCTATTTTTCACCTTAGGGAAAAGGCCAAAAAGGGCTTAAAATAATATTTATAAATACCTTTGGAATTTTTCCTTCACTCAAAATAATTTAACAACTATTTTCATTCATTAAGAAATGTAATTTGCATTTTTACCAAATTTTCCAATCAATAAATTATTTTTACGAAGGTACTAGTCATTTTCTAGATAACTAGAAATAATTTTTTTAAAGTAACATACTCATTTTTGTGTTTTTGAAATTTTAAAATCATGATTTTCAAAATAATGCAATGCCATGCTTGAGTTTTGAATTTTCCAAAAATACGGATGTTACACCTTGAGTGGCATCATGTTGTAATAATGCTTGATACTCTCTTATTATTGTTCTGTTGCATAACTCTGATTTGAACTCGCATCCGAAGTGGCATATTTGTAGTGGATATGTTATTCGGGTGTATTAGCCTAAACCCACGCAATTACTTCATGATCTTGGCATGATGAGACCATTAGCATATGGTAATTGGAAGGGTCGTGTCAGGTGGTATCAGAGCAATGGTTTCGAGAACCACACCTAAGAACTAGGTGTAATATTTTGAAAATAATAAAACTTAACAAAACCATTGCTACCTACTATGTAGCTTCATGCATGCCTATTAAATCTCCTCTTATATCCTTCTGTTAGCTTAGCAGTCATTTTCTTTTTCGCAAAGCACCAATTGCATTCTGCATGTGCACCACATACCTTCTTTTAGTCAACATGACCAGCATGTTGTCTATTATTTAGGTAGCACATCATTCTTGTCTATCCTTCTTAGATGAGACCACCATTTTAGTCGGACATCTCTTGCTTGGATCTTTGTCACCTAAATTCTAGTGTATATAGAACTAAATCTTCGGTTGTGCTAGCGCTAGTCATTAAGAACTCCCTATATGTGAAGTATGTTTGGGTTTGTCATATGCTTCTGTCCTTTATCTTGCAACCATTGTTTTCTTGGTTTAATTAGGACAATTGAACTTTTACTGGTACTACGTTGACCATTATATGGGATTAATCGTCATGCTAAAAGTTGTGTATTGGTTTTATATAGGCACCTAAGTTGAAATTTTATTGAATTGAGAATTATTATAAAAATGTGGGTGTGTTTAGTGTAAAATTTATCTTAATAAAATTAGGTATATAGATATATGTTTAAACTAGAAGTAGATTTGGTTTTATGTTGACCTGAAATTCTCTAGGATTAAAAAACATACTAGTGGTTGGTGTAGTTTCAGAGGAAACTAATTCCCTTAGGTCACTTGCTACTAGATTCTTGTATTTATATTGTTGTTGTAAAATGGTCTTGCTAGCAATGAAATATACACGGCTGTTTATAAATCCTTGCTCGTCATTCCCTAGCTAGTAGCACCAAAAACCGTTAAAAAATTCTTGACCTACAAAATTAGAAGTGCTACCCCGAGATTTGTTAATTGTGCATTTTTGGTAACTCTACTATAAATGTCTTAAGCAACTAGTATAGGTTTACTAGGTCGCAACTAGTAGGCAGTTTTCTTTTGTCAAAACATGAGCAATAGGCTAACTATATTTTAATAGTTGTCCTTTGCTTGATTTAGCAAAATCTAGAACTTCTAATTATCATAGGCTGATTGATTGATGAATTATTTTGCTAATTGCATTTGGGAAACAAGCTTATTGTTGTTACTTATCCTAAACTATTATTATATGGTTTAGTTCTATAATCTAATTCAAGACATGATGCTTTGTATATTTGCTAGCTACTTTGTGTTGTGATTGTTATCTAGTTCAATCCTTACGATAGTCTTGTGTAAAGGATATAATTAATTGCCCATCTAAGCTACAATTTTGTACATTAGAAATCTAAAACCATGCCGGTGATAGGTGTGATACTATATAAGAGTAATTTAAACGGTAACCTGCTGTTAGGATTTTTATATTAGTGATCAATAATGCACATGCTTAGTAGCAGTAGTACTAGTATGATTTGTTGAATTTAGATTTGCTTGGTTCTGACATTAGTAACAAAAATTTCCGCAACACTTAATAATAATGCTTGAACTTGAGCTTTTATACTACCATGTCATAGGTGAGGTTAGTGCGTAAATGGATAATAATTCTAGAACTTGGTGAATTATATTAGTAATTTTGTTCTACTAGTTAATTGGTAACCATGTTGTCTAGCTTGGTCTAGTGTAGCAAGTGGTGATTGTTTTTTAAATAAACTAATCATGTGATGTGAGAAATTTGAATTAAGACATGAAGATTTTTTTCGGATCCTTGTGTCCGTGGCACGCTCGAATGTGTGATTCGAGGGTTCTCAGCACCTAAGGCCTGAGCGTCGTTGGGCCCGAGAAGTCCCAATTTTATTTTGTCATTCTTCTTATTTTGTTCTTTTATTCGTTTCTGTGTTGGAGTGGTTATCGCTTTTCTGCAGGTACCCTTTTGTGAGGAAAGAGCGACGTATCCTTGCTTATTTGCCTGCTGCACTGATAACCATGTGAACAACTTGAATTCCAAAACTTCTCATTGTCATCTTCCCTATAAATTAGTGCTATTAATAATAATCTCACTCTCCTAAGTACTCTATAATGGTAAAAAACAAATATTTAGCATGTCCATTAGACCTACAGCTAAGTTAGGTTTGATACTGAGCCCCAACACATAAAGCACATCTAAATGTACCTTACATAGGGCAAGTTTATCACTCAACAATCAGATTCCATTCTTCAATAACCTTAATTCCACTTGAGCAACCATATAATTAGTCGATTCATTTCTCGTGAAATTCCATCTCCAATAGCATTATTCATACCAAAGGAGAACCTATTAAAATTTCAAAGATATTCTACTCGTCATTTTCTCTAAAGCAAGTCCTCAAAGAAACTATAAGTTCTTAACGAAACAATTCTGAGATCATATAATCATTCCATATGATGGAACAGTCGAGTTATCTCTAATCAGATCAACTCAATGCAATGCACCTTATCTCCCATTTTACTATATCTTCAACTCTTGTATCTACTTTTCCAATATTTTATTATGGCATCAAAAGCATGTAACGTTTGATGCAAAATTACTCCAATTTTTAAGAAGCACAATATATTCTCCTTATGTCTTGATCTTTACATGACCTAAAGAAAATGTAATTCGGTTGTTGGTGCACTTTCCCCGAAGTAAGAATATATTGTTTCAAAAAAAGGTGGTTTAGGGGCAATTTTTTTCTTTTTTTTCTTTGAACTAAAGTTATTTTTAGAAAGGTCTATTTTGATAAAAATGAAATAGTAATATATTTGTTTTGGTCATATATTCTTAAACAAGGGAAAGTGTCCATTTCTCAAATATATGCAACCACCTAAATCAACCTAATGTAAAAAAAATAATCCAAATGAATACTAAGTTGGACAATTGTACAAGGTGAACTGTTGCACACCGTTCGACAACGGAATTCTTAGTTCTCAAATGAAACTCCGATGTCAAACACGCACCATCTTTCTTGAAGTCAACTATGTGTAGGCTTCTAATGTTTATCCATCAATAAACATGAAATTAATAGTGGAAGGCAATTATCTCCCATGTATCTTTTGAATTCAAACAAATTGATACATAAACAAAAAAAATGGGCTAAGTTGATCCAACCATTTTGTACATTTTATCTTGATCCTATAATAGAATGGCATATTACCAGCAATGGCAAAGGAAAGATAGCAAAAAAAAAATTAATTCAACAAAATCATCCAAACTGTGTTTGAATAAGACCATAAGATCCTCAAGAGCAATGAACTCACTTAAGTTCTAGAGATTTAAACTGAAATCGAATTAGGTTGCATAGAAAGTACCTTCTAGAAGTGAATGATTAAAAGCAAACAAAAAGATATCATAACTCATTTACGTATCACCAAAGTTAAAGTCCCTCGCATCTCATTATCTAGGAAATACAACTAGGAATGATCCCCGTGAAGCTCAACTATGATATCTATCTATAACTCCTTGGTGAACCACACTAACAGACCGAGAGTCACTCTATTCTGGTTGCAAAATGGTGATCCTAGAATAATCATATCTTCTAAACAAAGATAATTATGGAACAACTTATCCAAATCCATTCTTGTAGAACCGATTTCGAGGACGAAATCTTTTCTAAGGGGGTAGGATGAAACACCTCTCAACTCTTAGAAAGTCATCCATCATCAAATTAACTATAATGGTGTCATTGGAGAGAGAAATTTTTTAAGACATTGTTTCCAAACATCTATATGTCTCACCATTACCTTGGTAAATACATTTCAGTGCACCCCAGATAAAACTCCTATGACTTCTTGAAACTATTATTGCTACGTATTAAGTTGACTCGAAATGGAACACTTCGAAAGTAACATGAGAATAGGATATCAATAGCACAAGTAGAAGAAATTCATATTCATCCTCTACCTTTGTGCTAAGCAGTCCATACATGTGTACTCTTGCATACACCCAACCTTCCTTAAAAAAATTATCTATACCTAGAGTCACAAAAATTAATAATAGTTCTTTCAATCTACCTATCGGTGACTGCACCCGTAGAAAATTGTTTGGGCACAATCTACTTCCGTTCTTGCACTGCCTTGTAACTCAACCCTTTCTCTCTTTCGGGCCATATTCTGTTCTTCCTATAAGTTTCCATTCCATCTTTCTTGAAAATAAGTTGTGTGGCTGCATAGGTCATTGCAGCTAACATCAGAGTTTTCTAGCACTTGAACTCTAATTATCAAAGTCCTCTATATTAAGAATTTCTTCACAGAAAACAATCAAATCGTAATAAATCAACAGATCAAAAGAAATAATAAAAGATGAACTAGATTCCACAAACTATGCTAAATTTCGTCTCAAGGTGACGTGATCCCAAATGATACTGAACAAATTTGCTTATAAGATTTAGAATCTATCATATCTCCCTTCACCTAAATGTGAAGTCAAGATTTAAGATTAATAATATCACACGTATACATCCACACTACAGTCCTTTCATTCAAGATTATTAATCAATGTTCGTTCTTGATCTTGCTAGAACCATACTCAGCCTAAAAGTTCATCAATAATAAGATTATATTTAATCAATCATTAAACCGAGTGTCCCTTATATTATCCCCGGTATCAAGATTTTAACCCCAAATGGAACAAATTATTTCTTGTGTAACACCCTGCAAATATTCATCTTTGATATTGAGATACACGTGGTTAATTCACATTCAGACCCTGCTGCTGTCAACCTACCATATTATCAAGGATTGGCAAGGCAGCAATTAATAATTATCACAAAGCCACTAGATTCGGCAGCAAATAATTAAAACCGTATTACTCTACATCCCAAATGAATACAAGTGGTGTATCACAATCTCAAGGAAAAGTGACATGTACAAGTGCAGAGTAGCAAGGAACAGTACAACCCATATCAATCAATTCTCGGATGGTACAATACAATTCCCAAATATAGTTGCAAGAGCAATTCATACGAACAAGTCATTATAGAAAGGATTTATATTTCAAATAAGTACAACCATTTGACAAAGAACAAAGCTAAATAAGTACAACCATTTGACAAAGAACAAAGCTAGCTAAGCTTCAGCTCTTTCTAATCCTTCTGCCACTGATATCCTCTCGGTTTGGACCTAAGCGAAATGACGCAAGTTCTAGGACCTGTAGTGCAATTTACTCTTTCCTAAATAATGGGTTCCAGGCTACAAAGAGAGCTGAAATAGCCATGAAAAACAATGGGGTATATCGATGGTTATCCGAATTATCTGAATAGATACTATGGTATAAATGATCCCAACAGACTTGGAACAAATATGCACGTTTGTATTCAAACGGCTATAAAACCAGTCAAGAAAGATGGAGAAAATGATCTAAACTATAGTTAATACCGTAAAAAACATGGCAGAAAGTTTCTATTCAGACGACATCAAACTGGACCAATGTTGGACTGTTGGTAAAAAGAAAACATGAACTCCAACCCTACACTTAGCCTGAAAGTTCTCTAGTAGTCTCTTAAATGAGGTGCCGCACTGACTCCGTACACATCAACCTTGTCGGGACTACAAAAACATGCACGTTTGTGCACTTCTGGCCGGAGACGGTGCAGCGCAGCGCAGCGCAGGTGCGCAGCGGATGCTCGCATGCCTCTGTACCTCAGTAGAATATTGAGCGGGTTCGGTGATGTTTCAGCGTCGGCATGTTCCGGACGCCACACGACCAGAGCCAGAGGTCGATATCTATACACAGAAACTGCAAAGAAGACACAGGATCAACGTAAGTTCCAAGCTGAATGTGAATGGTCAAATTGAGTGCTTTGTGCTTCAAAGATTACCATCTTTGGCTGTGCATTGAGCAAAACCTAACTATCTGATGTGATCTTTATGGCAGCATGTTCTGAATGGTTGGGATAAAACGAATAAGCTGGATTTCAATAGGTTTCTTAATCTGCTTCATTTATATTATTTATATAAAAAAATAGATAAGGCATCATTCTCTTTGCCTTATATGACTGAACTTTTCTAATAACTTGTCCAGGGCCGGTCCAGATAGGGGGGCACTTGGAGCTACATCCAAGGGCCCCCAATTTTGAAGGCCCCGACCCATATAGTTAGTA